>OX333077.1:30830887-31413387 GCA_946863875.1 Alloplasta piceator | reverse complement strand
AAAAGACTTGCAAATCAAAAATTTGCACATCGTTTCCAGAGTATTTTTTTCGTTTTTACAAAGCTTCCCCTATGAGGAAGCCAAAACTGTGACAGCTAACATTTACTAAAATTTGCTAACATTTCCTCATACAGGAGGAATTGTAAATACGAAAAAATACTGAGGAAGCGATATGCAAATTTCCGATTTGCAAGTTTTTTTACTTTGCATTGAGTACAAGGGCCCGTAGGGTGAATAAACAAATCAAAAGGTCAACACTTCTTTTACACAAAATATTATTAGTGATGATCAGAATGTTTGACAAGAACAAAATTTTGTTATCCGCAGAACGCATTTTTTGAGGGCACAAAATTCCTATGGGGCTAAAACCCTCCAACGTGTGAAACAATTTATAATAAATCCTTGAATGAAGATTATAAACATGTTAAGTTAAATGAAAACTGAAAGAATATAAATACGTTTGATGAATTACTGCGTATCAGAGAATACCTAGAATATATTCATGCGGAAATAGAGATACACAAATACCATTGTATAAATACTTAATACATTATAGAAATAAATATTTCTCATTTTTTCTTTGTCAACTTACGTGAAACAGAATATAATCGGCGAATAGACCTAGAATGGAATACGCTCGTGGAGCTGAAACTTCGTTGTATCTCCAATAAGATAAATGCAACGAACAGGAACAGCGAAGATCGCGGAAATCGACCACTACAATTAAAGAAATTACAATTACTTTCAGACATATACAACAAAATTTCGGGCAGGGAGTGAAAGAAAAAAAATAAGTCGAAAAAAAACTGCCAAGTACTTTGTATTCTTGTGATCGATTTTGTCTCATTAATTTATTATTTGATTTTAGTAATGGATTTATTTTTTATTTTTAAACGTGAAGGTGTTTTCATATTTAATAAATTTCGCTTCCGCATACTGTAATAATCACTATATTCTTGTAAATAAAAGTCGAACTACGATACTACATGTGCTTGGCAATATGTATACAGGAAAATATCTATTGATTTCACAACTTTTTTTATGTAAACTAAACTAGGGATACTCTTGAAATGTACTCTTCTCCAGTTTTGTACACCATTCTTGCTGTTTTGGGGGGTCGATATTTACCTGAGCAAAGGTCAAAATTTTGATATTTAGCTATGCGACTGCCAATATTATGATATTGAGCTATGCGAAAGCCAAATTGCATATATGAGCAAATCTTGTAAAAAATTTGTAGAGATTTACTGCTATACAAATTAGACGTAAACAAATTTCCACTCAATTACACGGTATTGAGTTTACCGTAGTAATACCTTAAGGAATATATTAGCGCTTTTAACGCAGCATAGGAAATTGATGCACATTATATAAAACGATGCATACACACATCAGCTTCATGTCTACCCGGGATTGAGTGTAAGGATCCGTAGAGTGAATAAACAAATCAATAATGCTAAAGTTTCCATCGTTTTAATGCAACGGTAATAGTTGATTTTTAAATGAGATTTATTCTTCCAGAATAATTTTCAGAGTGATCAATCATTAAAGTGTTTTTTGTGGTCTCTATTGAGGACTTAGAATTTATTATGCACAAGCAAAATGTAAATCTTATTGAAAATTAATTGAAAATAATTATTTTCGTTGCATTGCAACGATGCAAACTTCAATATTGTACAAATCAAAGGGCAGACACTTTTTTCACATAAAATATTATTATCGATGGTCGAAATCTTTGACAAAAACTAAATGTTGTGTTCCGCAGAACGGATTTTTCGAGAGCCAAAATTCCTATGGGGTTAAAACTCTCTAACGTCTAAATCTATTTATAGTAAATGAAAACTGAAAGAATATAAGTACGTTTGACGAATTACTGCGTACCAGAGAATACCTGTAATACATATTCATGCTGGAATGGAGATGCACAGATACAATAATGTAAACACAAAATGTTTCTCACTTTTTTCTTTGTCAACTTACGTGAAACAGAATATATAATCGCCGAATAGATGATGCCTTGAATGAAGCTCAAGCAAACCCAACGACCATCATTTTTGGTAAGTTTGGAGCTAATACTTCGTTGTATCTCCAATGGCCTAAATACGTCAAACGTGAACAGCAAAGATCGCAGAAATCAACCACTACAATTAACGAAACACTCGGAAGCGGTTAATTATCCGATACGAAAGAAGGCAAGCTTGGACTCATAATGCAAAAAGGATAATATTTTGCGAGTTATTGTCTCTATGCCGCTGCACTAAAATTATCATCAAAGAGATAATAATAACAATCGTTGAATCACGTGACATGTCGTTCGCCGGTTGTGCTTGAGGGTCTTCACTGCAGGGATCCTTGCTTAGTAGAGGGCAGCACTGCTACTGGTTCCACAGAAGCGGGAAGATTTAATTCTCAAAATTGAATTTTAATAATTAGATAACATATACATCAATGAATTTGTTATCAATTCACTGGTTTCTCTTCTTAATAGACAATTTATCCATTGTCAAATTATAGTCAACATAGGTATATTTTTATTATTGTACAAATATAGGCGTACATATATTAGTTATCCATATTTACCGACTGTCAGTATCATTTGTATAGCCAGCCAACATAACCTTACTTCATTACAACCTCTCATGTGCGTTGCGTCCGTCAAATAAAGATTATTTGGAAAAATAAATGTATTGAAAATGACAAAGTGTTGCGTACATCATTGCCAAAAAAATGATAATTTCAAATGGTAAATTAAAAAATGGAATTTGATTTTTCGTGCGCAAAAAATCCAAGAACATTGGCGCCATCTACGCCGAGTTTGGCGAATATGGACCCTCTTTCGATTTAAGCGCGCGCACCGTGTACACTCCCGCGCGGGCATTTCAAAGCTCAATTCGTCGCCCATGTGAATTCGTCAATAACACGACTCGTATTACGTTTAGATCTAATGATTATAAATTTGGAATCCATGGCGCAGGTTAAAAATCGAAATTTCTTTGTCAAGGAGCTTTAGCAAAATTTAGCACATTAGTAAATTAAACCACGAATGTATTGCTGAAAATATGAAACGTCTTCATGTAAACATTAATTTTTTCAAAAAGATAAAAAAAATCAGCAAATGTCATACAAAAAATAATTATAATTTGTGCCAACCTTTTTTTTCTTGAGGTTATCGAACGTTTCAACAACACTAGAGTGTAATGCTCTTGCATAAAAATTTTCTTCGAAGCACAAGATTTTACTTCTATTCGAAATTCTATCCATCACTGACTTATATTTTGTAATTTTATTTTTATTTGGAAGTATGAGGACCAACGAAATCCAGTATCATTCGCACTCATACGTATTCCGTTATTCCATAACTTTCATGCGTAAACATCTAACCGCTCGCTTTCAACCCTTCTGATTTTTGTTTGAGGAAGTGGAATGGTAACAAAGTAATGTATAGTGGCATAACATGAATGCTTGAATTTCAATAGTCAATACCTTGATTCAATTTTTAACGATTGACGTTTGCCACATAAAAAAAAATGTACAATCAATTCAATATTCATCCATTAGTCACTTTCTCCTCAATTCGATGGGAACTGTCTATTAAGTTTTGGTGCACATTAGCATTTAATGCAAATTAATGTCCGCAAATCTTTGAAAGATTCTTCGGAAGAATCTTGAGATGAATCTTCGAATCTTGAAAAGAATCTTGCTCAGAATCCTATCCGCGATCATTTCAAAAATTCTTTAAAGGTACTGAGATTCCTTTAGAGATGGGAAGATTCTTTTCAAGATTCTTTCAAAGATTTGCAGGCATTTCTGATCAGCACAGTACTGCGGAATCGATCTTAAAATACTCCATGGACGCGTTGTCAAGACATTCAGGATATGTGCAAATAATACTAATGAACAAAAGTCGATATTAATGATACGGGAATTTAAATTATAAATACGAATAAAAACACGGATTATAAAAATGATGCATTATTTTCTTACTTTCTGCGGTAACGAGATATATTTTTTTTTTTTTGTAAGCTGAGCGGCGATCGATATAAATTCATTGATTGGAAAACTTGATGAATTTGGATTAAAAAAACAGCAAATCATAGCTTGCCTTATTAAGTACTAATACAAATATAATTAATTTGAAATAAATGCCCTTGGATCTATCTCGGGCAAAACCTTCCATTTCGCCAAAATAAACTAAAAACTTTTCATAAAAGCGGCGGGTATTAAAAGTTGAGAAGTTCAATTAATCTAGGTGAGTGGCAGCGGTTCGTTGCTTCAAATCGTGTTTCATTGTTGATGAAAAAAAATCGAGACGTCTTAAAGACTTTTTCAAGAAAAACGACAAAATTCTATTTCGCCGTCAGGAACAATAATTGATTATTTTAATAAATATTATTGAAACATTGGATCAATAAAACCCTATGTGAATATTATTATTTTTTAATCACGAGAATCTGCGAATATCTCAGAGCCCCAGAGTTATACTATAGCCGAGAGGATAGAAGTTTTATGGAATCTTTTTAAACTAGATTATCGATGATGTGATGACGAACAACAGACTCTCCGTTCTTCTTCTTCTTGTGTTTGCCGCTCTCGACAAAGTATATATTATGTACCCAGAGACGCAATAGCGTCTCGAGACAAGTATATTTACCGACTGTCAGTAACTCTCGACTCGACGATGGCTATAACGAGACGCGACAAGACTCGTATACACCACTATATACGGTAAGCAACTCATTTTTCGATGTCTTCGCATATGCCCTCCGATATTTATTTTCCGTCATTCTCCCGGCGCACGCGCAAACTCCATCCTTGTTTGGGATTCCCACTTTTCGGACTTACTTAGCACCATCTATAATTACCCTCCACTCGCTTTGACTTGACTTTCTATGATTGCATTGCTGTTCACCTGAGTAGATGTAGACAGCCGGTTCTGGATCAAGATCCCTACCCCGACATTTACCGACCTCTTTCAACCCGCGATTCGAGGCACTTAGCCGAGACACAAACCACTTAGCCTAGACACAAACCGTTGCGCGTCGTGAGTGGGTGGCTTACGGGTGGCCAGTGGGTGGTGGGAGGGCGGCTCGGGGGGGGGGGGATTTTTTCGTCCGCACATCTTGTGTGTATATACGTATGCGTGTGCTTGTGTGTGTGTGTGTGTGTATGTTGCGCACAGGGGGTGGTGGGTGGTGGGTGGGCAGGTGCATCACGGGTGGCAGGTAGAGAAGGGGGAGGGGAGGATTTCGAGATTTTCTGCCAGCATGTCTTGCGTGTACGTACGGGTACGTGCGTGCATACGTGCATGCGTGCGTGCGTTAGGGGGGGGGGGGGAGTCTTCGGATTTTCGATGAGATGCCCGTGATTTTTTGAAGAAAGCGTTAGATGACGGCGTCGTCGATGGCGTTGACCCACACGCGCTCTCTCTCTCTCTCTCTCTCTCTCTCTCGCTCGCTCGCGCACTCTCTCTCTCTCTCTCTCTCTCTCTCTCTCTTTCGCTCGCTCGCGCTCTTTCTCTCGCTCTCGCTCGCGCGCGCTCTCACGCGCAGAGTGTCGAGTGTCAAATTTATGATGTATACAAATGTATACAAACAAGGTCCAACTTTTTTCGTCGCGACGCATGCGGATATTATCAACACATAGCTGCATAGATGATCGTTGCAATTCACAATTAAAAATATTTTAGTCGATTCGCCGCCCGTTGCAATGGTTGATCCGCTTACCGGTAAAATGGACATGAGCGTGCGAGTGTGTTACCCCGCAAAAGCAGCGTGGGAATTAACACATAGTGACTTGAAATATATGTCGAAAGAGGTCATTTTAATGTTTTATTCGCGAAATATTTATTGGCTGTGGGATCGTTTACCGCAGCATCTACGCGAGGATAGGGAAATAATCTCATGTCTACCGTGCGTAAAACATTGGAATACGCTTGATATGCTGGAAACTCGCATAGATGGTCCTACACCACCACGACGAGATTGCGTTAAATGTTGTTGGGAGGCGAAAGAGAAGGAGGAGGAGGAAAAGGCGAAGAAAGCGAAAACTGAAGAGGACAAAGAGGAGCGTTGAGTTTGTCGTCGTCCGTTGCGGAGGGAGTTCGTGGAATTTCTGTCGGCATGCCTTTTGATATTTTGAGATAAACAATTGGGGTGACAGAGTGATCAGGCTGAGACGTGAATTTCATCGAGAATCATATCGGCTAATTCTCATTTTTATTGAGAAGAAATTTCAGTCAATCCTCTGCCGTCATTGTGTGTGTGTGTGTGTGTCGCTTGCTGTTAAAATGGATTCACGTGGCCGAGTGCATTATCCTCCGAAAGATGCGCGGGAATTGACACATAGTGACTTAAAATATGCGTCAAAAGAGATGATTTTAATATTGTATCCACGATTGATTTACTGGCTGTGGGATCGTTTACCCGAGCATTTACGCGAAGATGAGGAAATGATGTCATATCTACCGTGCGTAAAACATTGGGATGAGTTTCATTCGGAAGAAATTAAGGCGCCCTTACGACGAAATTGCGCGGGCTGTCGTCGGAAGGCGAAAGAGGAAACGGCGGAGAAGGGGGAAACTGAAGAGAGCGACAAAAGAGTGTATCCTCGAAAAAAGGTGTGGGAATTGACACCTAGTGACTTAGAATATATGCCAAAACAGATTATTTTGGTATTGTATCCGCAAAATATTAACTCGCTGTGGGATCGTTTACCCGAGCATCTACGCGAAGATGAGGAAATTATCTCATATTCACGGTGCGAAAAACATTGGTATACGGTTGGACCAACGGGAGATTGCATAGATGGCCCCCCACCCCTACGACGAGATTGCATTCAATGTTGTCGGGAGGCGAAAAAGAAGGAGGAGGAGGAGGAGGAGGAGGAAAAGACGGAGAAAGCCGAAACTAGAGACAGTATCGAGGACAAAGAAAAGCGTTGATTTTTCGTCGCCCGTTGCGTGGGAGGGGGGGGATAATTTGGTGGTGGACGAAATGTGCATGTCGAATCAAGCTTCATCATAGTCAGCGGTCAAATGTCATCTCAACGTCGTGAACTCAAGACGCGCCTAGAGTTGCTGATAAAAGAAATTGATCAAGTTAAAAAAGTCATTCGAACGCGATCTGATTTGAAATTTATCACATCATCGTTGCGGAATACTTACATCAATCGACATGGATTTCACGAAAATCAACAAAGTGGCAAAAATGGGAGAATTTCTGCCGATAAAAAAGTTGACGGAGTTAATTCAACAATCAGATTATCAAATATCTGACATCAGAGTCGCGGAGACTAAATTTGGCAAGAGAATCGTCGTGGATGTCAGCGACGAGTTTTCCGTCTTTCTTCCGGCTAGGCTCGCGAAAGCCTTTGACGATGATCGCGACGCATTGACGAAAATGATGGATGCCGCTCACAATGGCCAATTGTACATGAACTACTTTGGTGGAAAGTACAACAGCATTGAATTCAAACAAATGTGAGGAAAAAATATGGATCCACCATGTCATGCGACTTTATCCAACGGAATCATCTCATCATCATCATACATTTGAGAATATCGCTGCTGGACCATCATCATCATCATCATCACGACATCAGAGAAGCCCGCATTATCATTCTCGAACAATATACGTGAAAAACATAACAAGAACTTGAAAGTGTGGAAAAAAAATTATTTTGAGTTAAAAAAAATAATAATAATAATAATAATAATAATAATCTACATTCTTCGTTAGAGCTAGCTATTAAGGAAAATTGTATGTATCGATTTTTTCCACGCTTCGAATAATAATAAAACAAAGAAGACATGATTTATCGACGAAATAAAAGTTTTTCTTTATTTAAAAAATTCCTCGTTCGTACAAGGCCTCGTATACATTTAACCATTTTTTCAGCGATTTCACATTTGCATTAGCACAATTGTACTTTGAGTCGAACGAGTGCAGCGAGCAGCTCGTATTTGTTGGAATTTTCGGTAATTCCTGCAGCGATGGACAGTCCAAGGTCTCCATGTCGATAATCTTCATCGAGGGATCGATCACTTTCGACAGCCAGATTGATTTCTCCAGTCCTTTGACGTAAATTATGCGAGCACCTTCCAAGCTCGCTCGAATCTTTTTCACAGCTGCACTGTACGATATTTCGCCTGAATTCCATTTCAGCCCATGATAATTTCGTTCTAGCCATGCGTTAATCGCCTTGTACTTTGCCGGTAGAGATGTCCACGGTGTCGCGGGTTTGATGTGGAGAGTCAAGGGCTCCACGTTGCGATCCACGGCAATTATTGATATTTCCTTCAGTACAAATTCGTTGATGGGTCTTTTCAAGCCCTGTAGATCTACGATAAAGTCCATCTCGGCAACGACTAACCCGCGTTCGTGCTCTGAATATGATTTTATAGTAATTTTTTCACGCCACCGCTCAGCGGACTATACTCGACTATACGATCATGTATGATCAAACGATATGCTGATGTTTGCCGGGGAAAATTAGCTCTTGCTTCAAATTCAAGGCGCACATCGACAGGTCCGGACTTGAGTGAATCGTTCTGTTTCGAACAATCAATGACGATGAGAGGCGCGTAATTGAGAAATTCAGTCTTTTCGAGCCATGGTTCCGCCTCTTTGCCATAATATGCGTTCTGAAAGTTTGCATACATTTCGTAGAGCATGGCATACTGATTTTGTCCTATATTTAGATTCAAATTTCCGTACGGATAACATTGCGAATTTAAATATAGCTTAATGTCGGCAATATTACAATGATCGAAATGGCTTGCATTCTTCTTCACACGATTTTTTCGATCTGTCTGAAAGGCGAGAATGACATAACGAGGTTTTTCAAGCTGAGTGGATGTTTTGACAGTCCACACGTGCTTTGACGTAGCCGGAAGCATTGAATATTCATACAATTCCCACGTGCGAAAACTCATGGAGATTGGCGCGTCTTTGGCAATAAACTTTAAAAGTTGTATTCGCCGTTGATCGGAAATTGTCACGTATGGTATGAGCCATTCAACTTTTTGCAACACCAGCTTATAATCTTCCGCAGGCGGTCGATTAACTGCATTATCTTCCACATCCGTTTGAATAACTGCATTATCATCGCTCTTGGATCGTGAGAGAATTAACTCGTGCTTGGCATTGACGAGAATTTTTTGATAATCTTCGGCAAAACCGAGCAGCATGCTCAGCGGTATGCATATATCGAAAAAGCCCGCGGCATCGGTTATTTGTTTCGTTTTATCCACGTCGAGCCAGCCCGTATTTTCAAGCATGGAAATTTTACCAGCGCCCAACGACGCGTAACCCTTCATCAGACTCGTGAGCCCAACATTTTTATTTCTATCGATTTCTATGGCATTGAGTTCATAACGTATCTCCTCAAACAAATGGCAAATTGCATTATTGACGAGTTTAGTGGTGGTGCATGGAGCATCATTGGGTTTACTCAATTTCCCGCATATATGAAGAGAACTTTTGCTCGGTAGTAGACAGAGATCTTGATGCTGAACAGCAATACGTATTTCATCGCTGTTGTTGAACGTCGATGAGGCGTATGGCTGGTGAGCATGAATCTCCGAGTGTACGATAGATTCGTCAAAGATAATTGGTGTGTGAATATTCACTATTGCTTCCGCCATCTTGCACAACAAATGCAAAGCACACAGAAAAAGTAATGTTTCACAGTCCTTTGCCACGAACGTGAAGGCCGAGACTCTTCAACAGTTGCACGTTTTGAGGTGTTAGTCCTCTGAATGTAGTTCGACGACTGATTGCCTTCACCCATGGTACCCTATTATTATTCACAGCTGACGTTGTTGTTCTATTGAAGACTATACCCATTATCCGGATTTGATGTGCAATCGTATGGTTATAACCTCACCACGAAAATTGACTGAATCACCGTCTTGATCTACTATTCGAAGCTGAATATGATCTATTGTCTTGCTCGTTATTAGCAGATAAATGACGTGCGACGGAACTTCAATGATTTTATAGCCCGGTGGTGCGAGTGGAAAAAATTCGTGAATTGTGTGGACTTTTTGCTCGTTTATATATGCACCTGCTGCGATGCTACATTCGACACGCAAGGCGTTCACTTTCAGAATGGCCACCGGAAGATCAGATTTGTGGTTTTTATTGGCTTCGAGGATGCGCCGGGTGAATCCCAATAGAGATCCAATTGAATCGTCGGGTGAAAAATTTACATCGCAATCACACACAATTTCACTTCGCAGCGTATTGTTATTGGGTTTAATTGTAATGTTGATGTTCTTATTGGTCAACTCTGACTGCAAGTATGCCTCAATATCTTCAATTTCGTAGCTGCCGGTGGGTATCGTTACTATCTCATCGCCCGCGTAAAATTTATCATTGCCCGCGTCTACGTTGGGAATAGAATTGAAGGTTAACAGCTCAACGAGTCCGAGAGTATAATTTTTGTGCGCGTCAAGTTCAATTGGGGGAAAATATTGCGCCTCGAGGATAGAAGATGTCCCCGATATTGTCAGGGTGAAACTATCATCCATGCTGATCGCGCGATACTGATACTGATTTCATCACGATGCACATTTATATAGGCTATAAATGTCTGTTCGATTAAGCTGTTTGCAGAGAAATTTAAGGCATAAATGTCCGCACTCTATCGTGTCGTAGTTCTGATATCGTATATAATTGTAATTAACGCTACGCACACCGAGATATCTCATGAGTTCGGATGGTGGTTGAAGATCACCGAAACTGTCAAAGTATACGTCTTTGCCGCCAATCTTTTTGTATGCGACCCAATGTGTGCCTGGTCCACTACGCTCATCGAGATTAATAATCGCAGACTCACGTTTCCATGGTCCACCCTCGGGCAAGCCATTTCGCATGAAAACACCGCGAAAATGGGGAATTTTCATGGATTTCGCGAACTTGAGAATATCGGCGTCGGTGAGTGCTTGGCGTGGTAGCGTTATTTTACGTTTTTTGACGCAATATGGAGACCGAGACCCTTCTTGTATGGCTTGAGATGCAAACCCCTGCCCAATGCGATGGATTCCATTGTTTTATTATGTCGCTTACTCTCGTCCAATTCACGTTTTGCGGCTTGAGCAGCATTTACAGCTTTTGCTATACTCGCTGCACCACCCGTCAGTGCTCCAGCAGCACTAAGACCGGCAAATATTGGCACGAGGAATGGCAAGAAACCGCCAATTTTCCCCGGCACCGGAAGAATCCGCGGTGTACGCAATTTTTGTTTACCCCCTATCCTCTTTACAGCAGCACGTGCACCCTTCAAAGCTGACGTAATTATAACCTTCGGGTCACTGCTATGACTCATTGTCTTCCTCGCAGCACCGATAATCCGTTTAAGGTTACAAATCTTCTTTTTCTTCGGCGTCCCCGCACCCATTCCGAATTTTCTCTTCCCCTTCATGATAGTCGCTACACCCCAAGCACTTGCTTTTTCCGCGATACTCGCGTCTTTCGCGAAAACTCGTTTCCAAGCTCTCTCAGCCAATACTCTATCGGCCTCGCTTCTCGCCTCGAGATTTTCACGATTTTTCGAATAGGCAATATCGTGCTGTTTGCAGGCTGCGTCTAGTGGATTAATGCCCGGATCACCTCGAGCGAGACGTTTTGCTAATTTTGTGCCGGGGCCGCAGTACTGATAACCGGGCAAATGCAACTCAACGGGAAGATTATTGATGATACTGTTTACCAGACCGCTGCCACACTTTTCTTTGCCCTCTCCACGAGCTTGCACGATCATGTCCATACAGGAGTAACTATCCGACTGACTAATGACATCTATAAAAAGCTTATTTATACTAATTGTCGAGTTAGTCGTGATGAAGATGGCGTCCAAGCAACAGGGATACCTCTAATGAATTTTGACGCATTAACGCAGCGCGAGGAGAAGGAGGTGAAACGTCACAGTCATTTATTGCCGAATAGCATTCGCGCGGTATTCTGCGGACCGTCAAATTGTGGCAAAACTAATGCATTATTCAGTCTCATTACTCATCCAAATGGCGTGAGATTTGAAAATGTTTATGTATACTCAAAGTCGTTGAAGCAGCCAAAGTACAAGTTGCTCGAACGTTTGCTCAAGCCAGTGCATGATGTCGAATATTTTCCCTTCAACGAGCACGAACAGGTGATTACACCGCGCGATGCACGCCCAAACTCAATATTCATCTTTGACGATGTGGCGTGCGAAAAACAGGACAATATTCGTGCATTTTTCGCCATGGGAAGATATCAAAATGTCGATTGTTTTTATCTTTGTCAAACATACGCACGTATTCCCAAGCATCTAATACGAGATAATACAAATTTCGTTGTGCTCTTCAAGCAGGATGAAATGAATCTCCGGCATGTATACAACGATCATGTGAATACTGACATGCCGTATGAGAAATTTAAGAATTTGTGCTCGGAATGTTGGCGCGCCGGCAAGTATGCATTTATCATGATTGACAAGGATAGTGAAATCAATGAGGGTCGATATAGGCGAGGTTTTGACAATTTTCTCAGCACTGATAAATAATACATCATATGGAGATAGCAGCACAGTATCATCGTTGACCCTGCGCCGACAACATGAAAGTGCTAGAGGAAAAAGACGTTTTGCGTGAGATTGTACGAGCGAGCGACGCTATACGGCGAAAGCATCGTATGATAAAGCTGGGCAGAGACAATGCGGAGCGTGCGATGCAAGATGTTTTCCAGCCGATAGTGCAGCCATTGGAGAAGTTGGTGAATGTATCGCGCAAAAGATCCTCCATCAAGCGAGAAATTAAACAAGAAAATAATGTGAAACGTGAAAAGAAGGAGGAGAAAGAGGAGGAGGAGAAGGACGAGGAGGATGAGGAAGAGGAGGAGGAGGAGGAGGAGGAAGACGACGATGAAGACGAGGAGGAGAAGGCAGCGGTGGAAGAGAGAGAAAACCGGAATGAAAATGTTGCGTATGACCGGAGCATGAAAGATCAGTCGTTGGATGAATCCTTTCTTTCGGCAGAGGGAGACGCAATGTCCAGCAACGCGGATGAATTAATCAATGAGTATCTTTCGTTGTTGCGCTCGAATAGAAAAACAAGCCTCGATGTCACGTATGGTGTGAGAAACCTCGCCAATGACAAGCTAATGATTGGCGATTCGCCGATAGATTTTTCCTCATCTTCCGGAATTCGTGTGAAGGAGAAAAATTATGCAAAAACCGTTGGATTAGTCGAGCTATTATTCAAAAAACAGCCTGTTGATTTTACCACGGATGATTTGCGGACGTATGAAAAAATTATCACCGAGACAAATGCTCATCGGAAATATTACAAAGCCTCGGGCGCAATACGTGCGGAAGCACTAAATTCAAAAATTACATATCCAAGATATCCGCCCGCTCAGTACACAGCTGCAAAGGTATGCCGAAATACAAGATTGCGCGAAAAAAACCGGCAAAATTCGATTATGCTTATTGGGATGATCCTAATGAGCTTGTTGATCGTCTACGTTTGCTCTTATCATCTCAGACTGCCGGAAATCTATCGCATTCGAATGAAATTATAGCGATAATCGAGGAGTTGCGTGAGGCCAAAATCATTTATTAATCCGTTGTGTGTTAATGTTGTGCACATTCGCAACATGAGCGTTGACGTGTTTGGACGACAGTTGAATAAGAGTGTGCTTGGAAACAGTCGAGGTCCCCCCGGCAGACCGGGTATTGGATTTAAGACTACCGCCAGCGGTGATTACGATTTAGAGGGAAAACGACTGTGCAACGTTGCCGACCCCGAAGCCTCAAATGATGTCGCCACGTTAAATGCGCTGCATAAAAAATCACACAGCAACATAAAATTTCTGCGTAAAGAGATAAATCAGAGTAATTCATTGCTGGTGCAAGGACTCGAAGCTAGCATACAAAACATTGCGCAAACTCTCAACGCAAAAGTGCAGGCAGTACAAGATTTGACCGTTCGCATCTCACATCTAATCTCTCAACTCGATACTCGATTAACGGCTCTGGAGACAAAGAGAGAGGGAGGCGAAAATGAGTGAGATTGAGCGAGAAGCGCTGGTGGGGGAACTACACAAACCCGCCCGACGAAATTATCCACGTCGCCGCGTGGATATACGTGGCTTGGATGAAACCTGGCAAGCCGATTTGGTGGATATGTCAACGTACGCGAACGAAAAATCCGGACACAAGTTCCTCCTCACCTGCATCGATATATTCTCCAAATATGCATGGGCCGTTCCGATGAAAAGCAAGAACGGCAAAGATACAACGAGAGCTATGAAATCTATTCTCAGCGAGGGACGCGTGCCAATGAAACTTCACGTTGATCGCGGAAAAGAATTTTATAATTCAGATTTTGAATCTCTCATGCGGAAATATAATATTCACATGTACTCGACATACAGCAACTTGAAGGCATCCATCTGCGAACGATTTAATCGCACATTGAAAAATAAAATGTGGATGCAATTTAGCTTACGTGGAAAGTACAAATGGATCGATATTCTCGATAATTTACTCGCTGATTACAATAATTCCACGCATCGCACTATTCGTATGAAACCGCGAAATGTTAATGCTGGAAATGAAAAGCAACTACTTCAGCGTGTATTCAAGAAGAAGAATTGTGAACCAACGAAAAAGAAAAAATTCAAAATTGGCGACAAAGTGCGAATAAGTAAATTTAAAAATGTTTTTGCGAAGGGTTATACTCCCAATTGGACGACGGAAATATTTACCATCAGCCGAGTGAACAATACCAATCCTGTGACTTATAATATCGATGATTATCAGAACGAGCCCATCGCCGGTGGATTTTACGAACAAGAACTGTTGAAAGTCAAATATCCAGATATTTATCTGATTGAAAAAGTTCTACGAAAGCGCGGTGATAAAATTTTTGTAAAATGGCTGGGATTCGATGATACCCACAACACTTGGATCAATAAAGCAGATTTATGAAATTTATGGATGATTTTTTTTTCCCCGAGGAACGCTTTTCTCGCGATAGGAAGGATTTCGAAATGATTTTCATCGATGATTCGTTTATATTTCGTTTTTATTGAAAAAATACGAGGTAAATCTTTTTAAACGCATGGTTGAAGATCAAACAGGAGAATACATTTGTTTTCAAATTCGTAGATTTATAAATATTTTTTCCAAAAACTCACACATAAAAAATAATTGTTCATACATTCTTAGTCTAATTCTTAAACATTTGTAGTTTTTTCAACTGTTTTTTAGGTTTTTTTCCCTAAATTCATAGATTTTTATACATTTTTTCCAAAAACTCACGCATAAAAAATAATTGTTTATACATTCTTAGGATAATTCTTAAACACTATTAAATTTCGTAGATTTATATATATATTTTGACAAAATTCATCGCATGAAAAATAATTGTTTATACATTCTTAGGATAATTCTTAAACATTATTAAATTTCGTAGATTTATATATATTTTTTGACAAAATTCGTCGCATGAAAAATAAATGTTTATACATTTTTAGTCTAATTTTCAAACATTTTTCCGTTTTCAATGTTTTTTTAGAGTTTTTTTTTCCCCTCGTTTTGCATCATTCATCCATATCTTCGATAATTTTATAACCCCATGGTAACGTATCCGTGGAATTCTGGATCAAAATTCTTTTATTGTCCTCCCAACTGAGAGCTAACTTTGTCTGCGCAACAGTTTCGACAACGTGTTTTCGACTGCGAATCAAGTGCTGAGTTTTTTCGAGATTTTCATGGTGAAACAAACATTCTTTATAATCGCTAAACGTTATCGATCTTAACGTCGCTGCTCGAATGCCTTTGGCTCTTTTCTCTTCTTTCTTATTCTCGCGATGGACTTTGAAGGCGTATAATTTCGCTCTCAAACCAACAAATTCCTCCATTATCTTCCCATTATTTTCATCCTTCATCAGTCCTAATATTTTTTTATTAACCAATGGAATGCCATAGGGATTGTTGGTTTCATAATCGGATGTATCAAATTTGTGCGAATCGTCCTTAATATCGCTGTATATATCGGGGGTTGTGATGTGATAAATGAGACTATCCGTATCGGTGTAAAGTAGTTTGGCTTGATCAAAATTTTTCTTCTTCATGTAATTATAATGAAAGTCGTAGATGAAGATTTTCGACATGTCGAGAATGGAAAAGCCCACATATATTGGTTTTGCAAATTTTACGTTAACTCGATTTGATTCAATTATCACCATATCGTGATCAAAAATCGTGCAGCTGTGAAATGTCGCCTTTGCGATTAAAGCCTTTGCACCAAAAGGACCGTCCCATTTCGTTACAAGCTTAACATTTCGATGTCGCCTAACGTCCTCCATCATCTTGCCGAAAACTGCATTGTTCATGAGTTTAAAAAAGTTTTTCTCAAATTCATTTTTCGCTTTTTTGCGCAGGTCTGTGTTAATGTCAATATATTTTTTCAGCCATGCTTTTTGTCGGAATTTTAATGTGCGATGAATTTTCGTTATCCGAAGTCCGAGGGTTAGAGCTTGTTTTAAATTTTGATAATGTATAACATATCTCTGTTTCGGCAATAATGTTGTCATAAGTTTTGTTTGCTTGAATCCCGGAGGTGTGTAATGTTCAGGACATAGAGGGAGATCTTTGTGAAAATCGTGAATGTCTTCCGGATAATCTAGATCAACCTCGAATATATATCCAATTTCATCGTCATCGGCAAGCGATTGGATGCTATTTATATCAAAATTTTGTACCCACTCGAAGGAACTATAAGGCAATGGATTGCTCATAGCCGCACCATATAAATTGTTGACATCAAATGGTCAACGAATGGTACGAATGGTCGCAATAACATGCTTGCCTCTGAACCAGAACATTCGGAGGTCCGAAGCCCGGTCCTGTACCACCAGCGGAAAATAAAAATATAGGCGTGACAAACTTCAGATATACATACACTAATGGAAAAAATTAAAGGACCAGCAAAATTTACCAAATTTTTGGTGGTTTTTAACAATGCTGTATCTCAGTGAAAAATGGTCGTATCAAGGTTCAAAAAAGAGCATTTTGAAGCTTGAAGTTTCTAGTTTTTGGATCTTTCAGTAAAAAATTTTTCGTAGCTACTGGTTTCACGAAATTCTGAGAAATACCAAGAAAACAAAATTGCCAAATTTGCATCCATTTTTTTCGATGTAATTTCTGAGAAAAATTTCCAGTGCAACCATTTCATAGACCGGATATCTTATTTATTCAGTTTCAATTTGGTTTTTTTGAGACCTCGCTGCGACAATTTTCCGCTGAGATATCGGACTTTAAATAGAAAAAGATCCTTTTGTGTTTGAACATTGATATCTCAGCAAGGAATGATCGCACAGAAATCAGAAGGGGCGTTTCACAAACATGAATGAATGCTCTACAAGGATTGACGATGGTATAAAAAAAAAAAAATATTTTCCATTCTTGACACGAATTTGAAAAAGCAGGAGAAAAAGGGCTATTTATGGTTTTTTAGAAAATCAACGGCCAAATTTTAAAAATATTGACAAAACGACTAATGTTGAGCGTGACTTTTACAGCTCAATATACCCACAAAATCCCTGCAAAGTTTCAATTTAATCTATCGGACGGTTTTTTTGTTTCAAGCAATTAAATGTTTGAAAAAAATTAAGGGTTCATGTTTATTGCCCCTTAACACTTTATAATCATTATTAAAATGAAAAAAAAGAATTTTTTTCGAGCATTTCCCTCATTTTTATCGCAAACAGCATTTAAATTTATGAAAAAAAAAATCAAAAAATTTTTCAACATTTTTTCAAACAATATTTTGAAATTGTTTTTTTTAAAAACATTCAAGGATTATGTTTATTGCCCCTGAACATTTTATAATCATTATTAAAAGGGAAAAAAATTTTTTTGAGCTTTTTTCACATTTTTATCGCAAACAGCGTAAATTTATATTTATAGAAGAAAAAAAAATCGACAAAATCAAAAATTCTTCGATTTTTTTTCCCCGTACATTAAAATGCTGTTTGCGATAAAAATGTGAAAAAAGCAAAAAAACAAATTGTTTCCACTTTAATAATGATTATGACGTTTAGGGGCAGAAACATGATTCTTTAATTTTTTTCAAAAATTTGATTGCTTGAAACAGAAAAATCGTTCGATAGATAAAATTGAAACTTTATATGAATTCTGTGGGTATATTGAGCTGTAAAAGTCACGCTAAACATTAGTCATTTGGTCAATATTTTCAATTTGGCCGTTGATTTTCTAAAAAACCATAAATAACTCTTTTTCTCCTGTTTTTTTCACATTCATGGCAAGAGTGGAAATTCTTTTTTTTTTTAAACAACCATCATCAATCCTCGTAGAGGATTAATTTAAGTTTGTGAAACGCCCCTTCTGATTCCTGTGTAATCATTGGTTGCTGAGATATCAATGGTCAAACACAATACGATCTGTTTTCATTAAAAGTCCGATATCTCAGCGAAAAATGGTCGCAGCGAGGTCTCAGAAAAAGCAAATTGAAGCTGAATGAACAAGTTATTCGGTCCATATAATAGTTTAGCTGGAAAAAATTTTTCCTGTACATTACAGCAAAAAAAAAGTTATGCAAAGGCCCTAGGGGTATAAGCATGGTGCATCTGCCCCCGAAAGGTTTTTTAATGATACTCAGGGCATGAGCAGATACTAAGAAAATAATAAGATCCTGAAAGTTTCAGATCTCTAACACAATTGGTTACTGAGAAAAAGTAAGATATGTAAAAAACTGAAAAAAACATTTCTTAGGATTGACCGAACCGACTGAACTAAATTTTTTATATATTTTGGGGCTTAATGATAGCTCAGAGAAAAAAAATTAAGAGCTATATAGCTGTATAAAATCCTTGAAAAAAAGTCTTGTTTCAAATTTCAATTTTTAACCATAATGCAATTTTGGCACAATTATGAAACTATTTTTTTTTTCAAATCTCCTATATTTCACTGTAACACTTTTTGGCGCAAATAATGAATTTATTTATATGTTTTGAGGTTTCATTTTTATATTTTAACGCATATCTACATAATTTGTATTTATTGAAAATAATATTTCATATTCAAAATAACAACAAAAATTTTTTTGCCACAGTCAAAAATTAAACCAGGCAAATTTCAATAATCAATTTTATAGTCATTTCAACAAATATTTTTAGCAACAACATTATATGATAAAACTCGATTATTTGTATATTTTGTGACGAAAAGTCCCAATAAAAATAAAATAATATTGCGGCGGTCACGGAATCCGCCACGACACCTGAAAGAAAAGCGAAATACTGTATTATTTAGTTGATGAATTAAAATTAGAATTAATCTCGCGAAACTCGTCCTATTATCCTTGAAAAAATTCCCGAACTACTGTTACTATTTCCCAACAAAATCCCTCCCAAAAATTCCCGAAAATATTTCATTATCACCACAGAAATCCACCGCCCTTCAAGAAGCGACCAACGAGCAGAAATCCTCGAATATTGAGCAATCTGCAATATTTTCTCCGTCGTATCGGCAGAGGACACCGTGACCTTATGCGCGTATTTTCTCCAACATCGAGCCGATCGACTTCATTGAAGATCGATCCACCGAGACACAGCACTATTTAATACCCGAATTTTACGGAGATATCAAGACACACTATTACATTTTTCCGGGGTGACGTCCCGATCAAAACGGCGACTGAGCCTCGGGAAAACAAATCTGGAAATACGACATCGAGCAGCGTTGACAGCTGTAATCTCGAGCCACGAGAAACATCGAGAAAGAGAAAGAGAGAGAGAGAGAGAGAGTTGCCGGCGAGCGTGCAGCTTCGACTTCAAGGCGCGAGGCGGCAGCACCGAACGAGAACGACGAGACCCCTCCATTCCCTTCACCCCCCCTCACCAACAAGATAAACGAAGAAGACGAGCTTCGCCATGGATCGAGCATCGACCGAGATCGCGGCCATCTTGGCCTCATTCCCTGACCGCGTGCGAGCGAAGCCACACGTGCTTTTTATTGCGAAAATTATTATTGCGTAGTAGAGAGCATAGAGAAGTAATTTTGAGGCGAAAAGAAAAGAGCGCTTGTTCAATAGAAGACGAGATAGAGACGAGGAGAAAATTTGGAGAGAAAAAGAGTGAGTAGAGTGAATATTTCCCCGTGTAAATTGTATCGTGATTTTGCGGTGTCGTGGCGTAATAGATTCTTCCCCCCACCCCCTTTTTGCGAATGGACTGTTCCATTCTTTTGAGAATTTCCTTTCGTAGTTTCAAGTGACAAATTGTGTATCGCGGTAATTAATAAGAGGTCATAGCGTCGAAGGACCGTGTATTAGCCCTGAGTTAAGAGATTTAAGATTTGCGAAGCCCCCTTGCGATTTAACGTACCTGCCTTTTCTTGTTCCCTTTCCTCCCCTCCCCTTATTGCCCCTATCGCGCGATTTCCTTTGTCGACTCGCGAGACGCGCGTATAGTCGCTGCGTCTCACGTTATTTTGCGCCGAGCAACCTTGAATTTATTTTTGTACTTTTTTTTGCGTTGTACCGGTTGCTGGACCGACAAACCAGCTGGCGCCCGAAAATTTTTATTATCATTATCAATATTTCGATTTTTCTATTTTTGTCATCAAATAAATAATATTTATTTAATTCTTTTTTTTTGGTGTTTAATTATTTCTTTTGATAAAATTGAGAATTCCCTTACATATATTTTTATAAACTTGAAACATAGATATAATGCCCAATAATTATCGAATTGATGAAAGACAAAAACATTTTTTTCTGAACAAATCTAAACTTCAAAACAAATCTAAGTTTAATTTTGATCACTTATTGTTTTTTTTTTAATTAATAAACCCAACAGTTCACAATATTCAGCATTTCTTGAAGACTGCGCAGATGTACTGTAAAATTCAATTAAAACATTAAAAAAAGTTTTTAATAAATAAATAATAAAAAGGAAAACATATATGTAAAAGCCATATTTTTCAAAAATATTGCAGAATCACATTTCATCAGTTCTGGTCACTGTCGTCTTCAATCGCAGGTGAAACATTGTCTTTATCAGATAACTTGCTCAATGTTTCAACATGCCTCGGAATTTGCGACAAATATCTCCCGTGTGACAAGTAATAAATAATCGTGGCAACATGGAAGCAACATCCAATAGTTCCAGGACCATTTGCACACTCCCAGCTGAAATGTGATTCCGCAATATTTACAAAAAATATATCTTTGAGATAGTTGTTTACCTTTTTATTATTTATTTAATAAAAACTGTTTTTTATGTTATAATTGTATTTTACAGTATATCTATCAATCTTTAACAAATTGTTTTATTAGTGTCAACTGTTGGATTTATTAGATTTTAAGAAAAAAAAACAATAAATGAATCAAATTAAACTTAGATTTTTTTGAAAGTTTACATTTGTTCAGAAAAAAAATGTTCGTGCCGTTCATCAACTCGATAATTTTCGGTTATATCCATGTCTCAAGTCTATAAAAAATATATAAGTAATCGAATTTTATAATCAAGTGTTGTATTTAAAAATATTTATTAAAATTACTATAAAATTGATTATTAGTATTTACTTGGATCAATTTTTGACTGTGGCAAAAAAATTTTGGTTGTTATTTTAAATATGAAATATTATTTTCAATAAATACAAATTATGTAAATATGCATTAAAATACAAAAATGAAATCTCAAAACATATAAATAAATTCATTATTTGAGCCAAAAAGTGGTTTTTACTTTTTTCTACCATGGCGTAAAATATAAAAGTTTTGAAAAAAAAATTGTTTCATAATCGTGCCAAAATTATATCACGGTTAAAACTTGAAAATAAAGGAAAAAGAATTTTTTTTTTTGAAGATTTTATAGAGCTATATAGCTCTTAATTTTTTTCTCTAAGCTATTACCAGCCCCCAAAACATGTAAAAAATTTAGATTAATCGGTTGGGTCAATCCTGAGAAAAAAAATCGGTTTTTTTACATATTTCATTTTTCCTCATTAACCAATTGAGTTAGGGATCTGAAACTTTTAGGATCTTATTATTTTCTTAGTACCTGCTTATACTCTGAGTATCATTAAAAAACCTTTCGGGGGCAGACTCAGCATACTTATACCACTAGGGCCTTTGCCAAATGTTTTTTTCTTCGCATTTTTCATAATTGCGTGAAACCGATAGCTACGAAATTTATTTTGCTGAAAGATCTAAAAACTACCCAGATAGACAAACGTGCAGCAAACATCGCACGTAACGGCACGGTAGCGGTGCGATGGTGCCACGCAGCGGCACGCCGTGTCGTTATGGATGCTGACATCTATTTCCGTAGGTAACTGATAGCTGCCGTCACATCATGCATAAACACGCTGTATAGGCACAATAGCTGCACAGTGGCTGCACGATATTGACGCTGTAATACGTCACGATGACGGCACGTGGACAATACGCCGTGCACTTCGCCATCGTACCTAGGGACGTTGGGGCGGCACCGTGGCGACACCGACACAACACGGCGTGCTCCTATCAGCCGCCACTGTAGCGACACGGTGGCGGCACGCCGTGCACCTGGAGTAGTTCGACTAGCCGCCGGAAGGTGTCACAGACTCTCTCGCTATCCTTCTCACATGCGAATAAGCGACGTGAAGAGCATATATGAAAGTTCTCGAGTAGCTACCGCGTCACATGATGACGTCAATATAAATTTTTAAAGGGCATAGTATGATGCGCTGCACAGTGGGCCGCCTCTGTGCCGCTACGGTGGCCCTACGGAGAGCGCAGCACACCGTGCACTTACTGTGCAGCCACGGAGTCGCCACGATATGCCGGAACGCCGTGCCGCCACCGTGTCGTCCCTGTGCCGTCACATTTCTATCTGGGTGCAGACGTGCACGGAGTGTAGTCCCCGTGCTGCCATGATACACATACTCGCCGTGCAGCTACTGTGCCGTTACGGTGTCATCACACATTGATGTCAAAGTGCACAACGTGTCGTCACTGTGTTGCCCGGATGATGAACGAGTGCGTCTGCGCCGTGCAGCGACTATGCGTAAACTGTGACGCGCACTACAACGGAACGGCGTGACGACACCAAACAGTTACAAACGGAAATAGATGTCTACATCTGTGACAACACGGAGTGGCGACACGCGACGTTACTGTGCAGCCGTAATGTAGGCTCATGTCTATCTGGGTAGAAACTTCAAGCTTCAAAATGCTTTTTTTTAGACCTCCATACGACCATTTTTCACTGAGATACAACATTGTTAAAAACCACTAAAAATTTGGGAAATTTTGTTGATCCTTTTATTTTTTTCCACCAGTGTATATGTGTCATTCCATACCATCTTGGCCTGGGTCTGACCCTTGACCTCTCGGATTTGGCTTGCGATTTTTCATATGATTGTTCTCACTTTGAAAGGCACCCAGTTTTTTTTAAATATTTTTCAGATTCACTTTCATTCTTCTACAATTTTTTAAACGATTTTATTGATCGACACAATTTAAAAATCTGAAAAAATTCTGAAAAATCGAGTGTCAGATATAAAAATTTTTAAGGTTACAGCAGGGGTGGAGAGATTTTTTCTTCTTACGATTTTCAAGCTTTTTCCGAAAAAAAAACGTAAAAAAAAAGAAGCGGGAATCATTTTACAATGAATGGTTGCTGAAACATTTTCATATGTCATATCGGATTGTTAAAACAAAAATTCAGATTTGTCGTAACCATTTATAAGGAAAATGAATTGAAAAAAAACTTTTACGAAAAATCTGAAAAAATGTTCAAATATCCGATATGATATATGAACATGTTTCCGCAAACATTTACTGTAAAATAACTCGAGCTTCTATTTTTTGTAACGTTTTTTTTTCGGAAAAAGCTTGGAAATAGTAAGAAGAAAAAATCTCCCCACTCCGGCTCCAAGCTTAAAGAATTTGATATCTGACACACGATTTTTCAGAATTTTTTCAGATTTTTAAATTGTGTCGATCAATAAAATCATTTAAAAAATTGTAGAAATTTCAAATTGAATCTGAAAAATCTAGAAAAAAAATGAGCTCCTTACGAAGTGAGAACAATCATATAAAAAATCGCGAACCAAATCCGAAAGATCAAGGAAGAACATTGAAAAATCGTCATAGTACCCCTAACCGAAGGCCCTGTTAAAATATGAGCCCTCAATATTAATATTCACAGGCGGCAATTTTCAATGTTTCATTTCCATTTAAATGGCATGGGCAATATTTTTTCTCAACTTTGGAATTTTATTACTCAAAAACAAATCACTGCACCGTAATAAGCAGGATAGATTTTGGTAGGAAATTCAATGCTCTATAAAAAAGGTCTGAATGAAGATTTGCGTGAGGCGAGCAGTTTCGGAGTTTCAAGCCTCAACAATTGAACTGTTGAAAATAATGATGTTATTTAGTTTCAAACGCAACAAAGACGAATCATGTCACTTAAATACCCAATATTCTCAACTTTAAAACAAATATGTTCCAATTTTTCAATGTAATGTAGATCAAGAAATTCTATTAATCAACAATGAATGATTAAAGTTATTGATCATTAATAAAAAATACGGGTATATTACAAATATATTATGAAATATCATCATAAATTTTATATATTATAAATCAATAATTTATTTCCATTTTTTATAAATTTGGTGAGTGTTTTCAGAATAAGTTACAACCATGAAAAGTTTGTTTTCTTTTATTTTTTTAGTAATTATAAGTTTTATTTTATTGAACTTAGTTATTAATTACTTAAAGAGTTGAAGAAAAAAAACTTTTCATGATTATAACTCATTCTTAAAAGACTCAACGAATTTATCAAAAATCAAAATAAATTATTGATTTATAATAATATATAAAATGTATGAACTTTCATCATGTATTTGTGATATAGCGGTATTTATAGTTGATTAATAACATTTTTTAATCAACATTCTATTGAAAATTCGTAGATATTTGTTTTAAAGTTGATAATATTGGGTATTTAAGTGATATGTCTCGATTTTGTCGCGTTTATAAGTAAACAACATATTTATTTCAAACATGTCAATGGTTGAGGCTTGATAACTCCGAAACGGCTCGCCTCACGCAAATCTTCATACGGACCTTTTTTATAGAGCGTTAAATTCCCTACAAAAATCTTTTTTTCTTATTACTGTACAGTGTTTCGCTTTTGAGTAATAAAATTCCTAAGTTCAGAAAAAAAATTTCTCATATTTTCACCGGGTCCTTGTTCAGGGATACTATGACGATTTTTCAATATTAAAAAAAAAAAAAAAGAAATATTTGGTTTTTTTTAA
Source organism: Alloplasta piceator (assembly GCA_946863875.1). NCBI lineage: Eukaryota > Metazoa > Arthropoda > Insecta > Hymenoptera > Ichneumonidae > Alloplasta > Alloplasta piceator. Next base: position 31,388,064 of record OX333077.1, on the reverse strand, counting down.
ACAGTCTAATATACACCCCCGCTCAAAAGTTTGGATGCACCAGTTGATATTTCTTCCCGCACTAGAAGCTGCATAACGCCGTCAAAAAGAATATAATTGAATTCCGATTATCGACCAGTGGCCCCAATTCCGCGCCGCACACAAAGTTTCACTGCTGTTTAAAAAATGAAGATATTTCAATTCTTGAAGCCGCGTTTCATAGCAGACATATTCAGCTCCATTTCGCTTGTTCTAAAAAAAAATTTCGATTTTTTTCAACGCGGCACGCCCTTTGTAGCATGGTCGTTTTTCGCTTTTTTTTGGCGTTGAAATTTTGGTGCATGATCCATGACATTTTTTTTTAACTGTTTCTCACACAGGGTTGCCACGAAATTCTAAAACTGAAATTCCCTGACTTTTTTAGGTTTTCTAGACCAAAAATGGAAATTTTCCAGGCTATTTCGGGGGGGGGGGGGGGGGGTCTCGTCAAAACACTGTTCAATTAGGGTCAATGGAACTAACGTCAATGATTCGAGCACTTTTCGCTCATTTCAGTGGTCCTAGAATCGTTAGCTGTACGGAATTCATTTACCCCTATTTACTTTATATGTAACACATTTGATTTAGCTTTATTACTATTATTTTATCTTATATAATAATTTATTATTATATTATATATGGTGATGGTATGGATCTATATTATTTAATGATTAATTAAATGTCATTGGAAACTGACAAGGGAGAGTACCCATAAATTGTACAGTTACATTTCATACATGAAATAACCGTGTAGGTAAGATAAGAGACCCGATTGTTGAAGATAAAAAAATATCTCTTTGAGAGCGAAAATTTTCGGAAAAAAAAATGGTGAAACAAAATTATGAAAAAATTTCATTAAATCCAGAATGATTGTATGCAACTTTTGCCCTCTTATTAATTTACGAAAACCCACTAGTTTTGGAGGAACGCTACATTTTATAAATATGGTCATTTTTTGCGAAAAATTGAATATTTTTCGCAAAAAATTTCTACAAAACTTTTCAAAAACGAAATTGAAACTTATGCGACCCCCACACAAGTTTTTCACGCGAAAAACAGTTTTTAAATATTTCATGGGTCGTACGCCAAAATTTCAACTCTTAAAAAAAAGCCAAAAAACGATCAGATTTCAAAGGGCGTACCGTCAAAAAAAAAATCGAAAAAATTTGTTGGAAAAAGCGGAATAAAGCTGAATCTGTCCCCTTTGAATCGCCGCTTGTTGAATTACAATATCTTCATTTTTAAAAGAGCAGTGAAACTTTTTGTACGGTGTGGAATCGGGACGAGTGCGTTTCCAGACTTTTGGACGGCAGTGTAGCGACAAAAAATAACAGCGCAGAAAATTTCCAGAAATTCGAAAAAATTCCCTGACTTTTCTAGGTCTGAATCAATTCCCTGACTTTTCCCGGTTTTCCGTAACAACCCTGTCACATGAAAAACTTGCGGGGGGAAGTATATGTTTGAATTTCGTTTCTTATAAAGTTTCGTACGATTTTTTTCGGCAAAAATATTCCATTTTTATGAAAAAACGACCATATTTACAAAATGTCGCGTAACTCTAAAACGACTTGATTTTCGTTAAATCCCCAAGAGCGTAAAAAGTTGCATACAATCATTGTAGATTCAATGAAATATGTTCTGAATTTTGTTTTAGAACATTTTTCCTGCCGAAGAGATATTTTTTTTTTATCCTAAAAAATCGGATCTCTTACCTCATCTACACGGGTTTTTCGATAAATGAAAGCCGTGTAGATGAGTTAAGAGAGCTTACGTAAGAGAGATTGTTTAAGATTTGAAAAAATATCTCGTTCACAGGAAAAATTTTCAAAACAAAAATAAATAACAAAATCTGAAAAAGTTTTATTGATCCCGAATGGTTGTATGCAACTTTTTACCCTCTTAGTGATTTCACGAAAACGAAGTCGTTTTAGAGATACGCGACATTTTGTAAATATGGTCGTTTTTTGTGAAAAATTGAATATTTATGCGAAAACAAAATCGTATGAAACTTTTTAAAAAACGTAATTGAAGCTTATTATACTCTTCCCCAAAAGTTTTTCATGGGAAAAGCAGTTGAAAAAACATTTCATGGATCATGCGCAAAAATTTCGACACAAAAAAAACCGAAAAACGACCACGTTTTAAAAGGCGTACCGGGTTCAAAAAAAATCGAAAGTTTCTTTTAGAAAAAGCTAAATGACGCTGAATATGTCTCATTTGAAACGCCGCCTGGAGAATTGACATATCTTCATTTTTAAAAGAGCAGTGAAACATGTTGTGCGGCGCGGAATTGGGGAGAGTGTTTCCAACCTTTTGAGCGACAGTGATTATTCGCTCCGTGCACACCTACACACAGTCCCAAAGTGAGAATGTGTAGTCGTGTATATACATACATTTTTTCCAACTGAAATGCCTTTCCCCACTATTGGCGTCGCCACCAGTATGCATATACAAGACTACACATTCTTACTTTGGTAAGTGTGTGTAGGTGTGCACGGACCGAATAATATTAGACGGACTTGTGGGGCTCAGGCGCTACGCGCCGCCGCAAGAACCTGGTTGGGTTTGATTCAAGTCCTCTCCCCCCCACCTCTCTCCCTCCCCTCCTCCGCCCCCTCCCATGTACCGCTCCACTTCTCGCCGAACTCAAACCAACTTCAAATAAAGCAAACTGAAACCCTCGATTCTTCTACAGGACGGCAAAATATTTATATTATATAGTACACGCACTAGCTGTTGTGTGCGTCTCATGTGTGTAACGCTGTATTCTCGACAATGACGGAATGTAGATCCGGCACCGAGAAGAGAATCCGGAACTGGTTATAGTGGCGCAGGTTTTGCCACAAGTTTTTCCCGCCACCATGAAATCGTGTACCATGACAGATGGGCTATGGAGCAAGAAAATCGCACGCAGCTGTTCTGGAGTTCAGCTACTAAACACGAGAAAAATGCACGTAATAAAAAAAGAAAATGGATAAAAGTTGGAAATATGACAAAAATAATAAATATATTCTTCATTATTTATATCTATAAAATGAAAATAACATTTATCGATACATCAATTTATAACTCATCAACGAGAAATTAATAATCATTTACGTAATCAACAGTTGATGCACCATTTTATATTGATAATAATTGGAATGACGATTATGTTCTGAAGAGGGTCAAGTTAGCGTCAAAACGCCGATTTTTTAACATAAGTATACATGTTAGTTGAATACGGGTTAACCAGAACAATGGTCCATCATTTGACGTATCAAATGAAGACATTTTGGACGCTAGTGAGAACCCTTAAGGTCCAACGGTTCTCTCGTACATCAATTGTTGAATTTTATTGAGCTGTGCACGATCCTGACCAAACCGCTTGACGGGTCTTATCCTACGACGTCTCATTTTCTTCGTAACACTCTTCCGGACTGCTTAAGTGTGGCATATTTTTTTTTTAGGTCCTTTTTATAGAGTTACAGGTCACTTTTTGAATTTTTCACCCATTTTTTGTTTTAAAAATTCAAAAAGTGGCCTGTAACTCTATAATAAGGACCTAAAAAAACATGTGCCACACTTCAGCATTCCGGAAAATAGTTACGAAGAAAATAGGACGTCGTAGGGTAAGATCCGCGAAGCGGTTTGGTCAGTAGCGTCAAGAATGGCTTCATTTTATACATCAAATGATGCATCATTTTTCAGGTTTGCACGTATTTAACGAACGTTTATATTTGTGTTAAAAAATCAGCCTTTTGACGCTGACTTGTTCCCTTCAAGGTAGTTCAGTGTAAATACCAAAATGATGATAAAAATAATATTCTTATTATTTTGGTATTTGGACTCTAATACCGGGAGGCGGTTTGTCAAGTTGGCGGAATTTTCCAATAAATCTTAAATTTGTTTTCGATATATTTTGAAGTGATGCATATATACCTGCGCGAAATTAAAAAAAAAATCGATTTGTTTTTCTGAAAAGAACTGCAACGAAAATTCGAAATATTAGGAACATGGATTTGGACAATTTAACAAACCGTTCTCAATGAGCCTATCGTGAATCAAGGACGCACGTATAAAATGGTAAATAATAATATTTTTCACGGTGAACGCTTGTAAACAAATTGAAAAAAATCAAATATCTTGAAAAATAGAAAACAAAATTGCCAAACGACGATACGCTTAACAATAGACGATATTGAAAAATAATAATTCACCGAAAAACCGAATGGCGACTACGACTCGTCGTGACTGCTGTCTTGATTGCAAGCACGTTTTGTAGCGAGGGCTCGTTTTTTATCACGTTAAACTCTTAGGTTTTCAATTTGGAGATTTAAAATCCGAATGTATTGGGCATCGCTCATTTTGTACGCTCCGTTCTCATTGACATAATCTGAAGCATAGAAAGAAGTATTGTAAATACATGTTCGTTTACACTACAGAATTATTAACATTTAAGAATTATTACATTGCCGGGCATCTCGAAAAATGTTAATTATGAATTGTCCGATTGTCAGTTGAGATCCTAAAGTATTGTAGTTAGTGAAGAGAACACCTTAATATAAGGTGTATAAATTAGTTTGGTTCCTTAATAAATCTTGCTTGATACTTGTTTTACCAATGTAGATAAGTTGTGTCTATTTCAAACCCAGATAGAACACTTAAGTATATTACACGTAAAAACGACGTTGCCACGGACGTCTGTTAGAAGTATATAATTCGTATATTAAAGAGCTAAATGTCCGGCTAATATCTGTATAATATATATATATTCTACGTATATTGAACGGTATATTTTATGTATTTTCGACGTCTTGTATACATAAAATATACGTATTTTCGACGTAGAATTTATATATATATATATATATATTATACGCATTTTAGCTGGACATTTAGCTCTTCAATATACGTATTATATACGTCTAACAGACGTCTATGGCGACGTCATTTTTATGTATAATATACGTATACTGAAACGTTTCGATATTCGAATAAATTCCAATTTATTCAAATATAATCAGTTGAGCGCAAGCTTAACTTATTCTAATAACATAAAATACGTGATCTTTAGTCCATAGGACTGCGCGACCACACATCGCGGGTAAATATTACAACAATTGATTGTTAATTGAGGACCCCGATGCTATAATATACCGGACCGTTATCGGTGCGCGGCGGCACTTTCGCTAGCGCGAGAGCCGCGCACTGACCGCCGCCACCTAGCGGATCTCAGGTGAAGTGCCGAGATCGTGGCAGGCCCCGGATCGTCCCGTTACAATATGTATTCGTATTAAATACGTATAACAGACGTCTATGGCGACGTCGTTTTTATGTATAATATACGTCAGTGTTCTGTATCCATGCGATGGATATGGAACATTATAAACTACAGCTATGTACACTGCTGTTCATTAATGCCTAGAAATCTTTGAATGAATCTTGAAAAGAATCTTTCCAAGATTTTAAGATTCGTTTCAAGATTCTCTTTAAGATTCTCCTGAAGAATCTTTGAAAGAATCTTCGAAAGAATCTTTCAAGGAATCTTTCATAGAATCTTTCAAAGAATCTTTCAAAGAATCTTTCAAAGAATCTTAGATTAGTTCCAAGATTCTCTCAAAGATTTCCAGGCATTAATGAACAGCAATGTACATGTATATATGCTATAATGGATCAGTTTGACGATATAAATATATTTGACGTATATGAAATACACGAAATTTTACAAAGATCGGATTTGATCATATCATCATATTGCAGTATACGTATATTATTATTAAATGCTTATGTTGTATTAGGTGTACAAATAAGTTTCCGCGGTTTTTTATAAAAAATTAGGAATTTATTGTGAAGGAACAGTACATTACGTTTTATTCAAAGTATTTTCCATCATTTGCCACTACTTTTTCCCATCTTTCTGGCAACATTCGGATACCCCGTCGAAAAAACTCTTCATCTTTTGACGCTATCCACAAATCTACCCAATTTTTGGTGTCTTCATATGATGTGAAGCGCTGCTCAGATAGACCATGTGCCATCGACCGGAACAGGTGATAATCGGAAGGGGCTAAGTCTGGTGAATACGGCGGGTGGGGTAAAACTTCCCAGTTGAGTGTTTCCAAGTATGTTTTTACCGGTGCCGCAACATGTGGACGAGCATTATCGTGTAAAAGAATAATTTTGTCGTGTCTGGAGTAGTAATGGGCGCGTTTTCAATATACATATAATATATGTATGATACAGGTATATCATAGACGTATACATATTATACACATATATACATCTAATATATGTATAATATACGTGAGTGTTCTATCTGGGAAATTTTCATTCCTTGGAAACACTGAATTTAGAAGGCACCGTATGTTTTATCTTCATTAATAACTTAAACTCAAAAACATTAGTGAACACGATGGTTGTCGATAAACAATATTCAAGACTCTGCATTCTTTCCACATTTAAAGTTAAGACATGATCATTGACAAACTGGAAGTTAGGATGTTTTTTTCAGTACACAATTAGTAAATTACACCGGCACACAAAAACAAAAAGTGGTCTGTACTTTTGACCAGACTTACCTATCTCTATGTATTTTGATGCGCTGAATCCGAATCCGAGGTCCGTTTGGCTCATACACTCCCAAAATTTTGAGCAAATTGCTAAAAATTGCGAAAAATCGCAGTTATGAGTATGAACAAAATTTTATTCAACTAGATTAAGTATGTTTCTTATGTATTTCGATGCAATGAATCCGTATCAGAAGTCCGGTTGGCTTGTAGAGCCTAAAAAATTTGAGTTAATTGCCAAAAGCCGCTAAAAATGGCTAAAAATTGCGAAAAATCGCAGTTATGAGTATGATTTTTTTTTATTAAACTAAATTAAGTATGTTTCTTATGTATTTTGATCAGCTAAATCCAATCCCCGAGTCTGTTAATTTCGATCATGCATGCACTGCCGTCCAAAAGATTGGAAACACTCGTTCCGATTCCGCGCCGCACAAAAAGTTTCACTGCTCTTTTAAAAATAAGGAAATTTCAATTCATCAAGCGGTGTTTCAAAAGGGATATATTCAGTTTTTTTCGCTTTTTCAAAAAAAAATTCGACTTTTTTAACCCGGCACGTCCTTTGAAGCATGGTCGTTTTTTAGCTTTTTTTTGCGTTGGAATTTTTGGCGCACGACCCATGCAAAGCTTTAAAAACTATTTTTCGCATGAAAAACTTTAATTTTGTTTTTCAAAAAGTTTCGTACGATTTTTTCTCGTAAAACCATTCAGATGTTCGCAAAAAACGACCGTATTTATAAAATGGAGCGCAACTCTGAAAATATTGGGTTTTCGGGAAATCACTAGGAAAGTAAAAAGTTGCATACAGTTATTCTGGATTCAATGAAATTTTTTCAGATTTTTTTTTCAAATTTGTGTTTTTTTTTAAATTTTTCCTGTTAACGAGATATTTTTTATCTGATACAATTGGGATTCTTACCTCATCTACACGGGTTTTCCGATAAAAACGCTATATTGATGAGGGTTTCCGATGAAAAAGCCGTGTAGATGAATCAAGAGACCCCATTGTTTAAGATTAAAAAATATCGTCGATAGGTAAGAATCTGGAATTTTTTTTTTAATTCTAAAAAAAATAAATTGAATCCGAAACAATTGCATACAACTTTTTACTCTTTTAGTGATTTCAAAAAAACCCAGTAATTGTAGAGTTACGCTATATTTTATAAATATGCTTATTTTTTATAAAAAATTAAATATTTATGGGAAAAAAATTGTACGCATCTTTTTACCAAACGAAATGGAAACTTATACTCCCTCCTACAAGTGTTTTATGCAAAAACAGTTTGAAAAACTTGTCATGGGTCTGCCCCTTTGAAACATTGATTCTGGAATTGAAATATCTTTATTTTTAAAAGAGCAGTGAAACTTTTTGTGCGGCTCGGAATCGGGGCGAGTGTTTCCAAACTTTTGGACGGTGGTGTTTGCATGATCGAAATTAATAGACTCGGCGATCGGATCAGCGCATCAAAATACATAAGAAACATACTTAAACTAGTTTAATAAAAAAAATGCTCATACCCATAACTGCGATTTTTCGCAATATTAGCTATTTTTAGCGACTTTTGGCAATTCACTCAATTTTTTCAGGCTGTACGAGCCAAACGGACTTCGGATTCGGATTCAGCGCATCGAAATACATGAGAAACATACATAATCTAGTTCAATAAAATTTTGTTCATACTCATAACTGTGATTTTTCGCAATATTAGCTATTTTTAGCGACTTTTCGCAATTTCACTCAAACTTTTGAGGGTGTATGAGCCAAACGGACTTCGGATTCGAATTCAGCGCATCAAAATACATAGCGATACGTGGGTCTGGTCAAAAGGACAGACCACTTTTTTGTTTTTGTGTGCCGGTGTTATTATAGAAAAATTTTCGATAACTTTACTTTCGGTATGGAAAGTGGAGCAAAACCAAAAGGTTCATGTAAACATTAAAGTAGGAGCAATCTGCACGATATGGACAGACGTACATATTTAAATATAACGTTCGAGATAGTAAACTCCGGTATGGTATAGCGTACAAAAGTGAAGCTACCCGAATAGTATACAAGACTCTTAGGGGATAACGGTATTTGTTGGTAAGTTGGAGAGTCAATACGGTCAAAAGTTTATAGCTAACGTGGCAAAATATATTCCCTTTTTAAAAAAGCCTGTATTTTGAATATTGAAAAAAACATCTTACATCGTCCGGCGTATTATTTATTATCAATATGATGTGTCAAGAATAACATTTTTCGATAATATCACGTAAGTATCGGAAAGAAATCAGATATACCAAAAATTACACCACACTTCATACTCACGTTTTACCGCTTCGAATATATTAAGGTCGATGCTCATGCTTGCCGGTTCTTCGCCCATGAAACTTGGTCTCGTATTTGCGCCCCGGGCACTCATATCGCATAACTTTTCTCGTCCTACGAGGTATAGCATTAATCTACGCACCATCTCAGGTGGTCGCTTTCTCCATCTCAATATCAGTTTGAGATCGGCCCGATCGACAAACACGTCTGAGCCCGGTGCGATTTCCACCTGCACGTTAAAATCAAGAGAGAAACTTATCAAAAAACAAAATTAAAGCTTATAATCCCCCCAAGTTTTTAATGCGAAAAACAGTTTGGAAAATTTTCGTGGGTCGTGAGCCAAAATTTAAACGCAAAAAAGAAGCCATAAACGATCATGTTTCGAAGGACTTACTGAGTTAAAAAAAAATAGAAAAATGTTTTTCGAAAAAGCGACATGAGGCTGAATATGTCCCCTTTGAAACGTCGCTTGTGGTATTGAAATACCTTGATTTTTAAAAGGGCAGTGAAACTTTTTGTGCGGCGCAAAATCGGGGCGAGTATTTCCAAACTTTTGAACGGCAGTGTATATGTATGATGTATGTCAAACAAATATTAGGGCATCATTTCAAAAATATAACCATAACAAGTTAATTTTTCAAATAAAATAACCAACAAACAATGTCACTAAACTATAAACTAATATAAATAAGCGCTTGCGTACCTTGCAAGGTTCGGGTTCTTCGGCCGGGAGTTGCGGACTTGGAGAAACCGAACGGGACAACATCGTTGATTTTCGAGGCTTCGATCGTGGTGGAGGTGAAGGAGTTGGAGAGGCCACACGAGAGATCGACTCATTTATGTCTGATAATGAAAAGTGTAAATTTCTAAAACCAAATTAAGCTGCCGTGAAATTGAAGCTTGGAATTACGAAATCCAGTTACCCCTTCAACCACGAGTATTCAAATGGAAGGGAAAAACAATAGAGACGCGCTTCAGGATATCATTAATGATTTATAATGCAATATGTGATCGATATTTTTAAGGTGAATTTTTTTTTCGCATTTACAATTGTACTAGTTATTTCTCTACCAAAAATAAATGTCTACGACAATTAACCTTTTATGCCATGGTGGCGGTCTGAGAGTGCCACCTGAAAATGACGAAAGGAAAAATATATTACACAAAAGGTTAAACACTACTTTAATATTACACAAAATAAGAAATCAACCGCGAAACATCTCTGCCATAACGAAAAAATTAATACCCCAACCAAATAACAAGCCTACTAGAATAAAACTCAACGAAAGAATAACCCTCCCAAATAATATCCCTACCGCAAAACAAGTCTCCGCAAGAGCAACTCTCCGGTAATATCTCTTCCACAAAATTTCTGTACAGCGTGACAGCTTTCCTATTTTATAAGCCTACCAAATTACAAGTCTCCGACTCTTGAATCCTACAGTAGCCTGCTTACCGACGGTGGACCAATTTTGGTCTCCGCCGTCGGTAAGTCACCCGCATAATTGATGAACCGGAGACTTGTAAGTTGGTAGGCTTGTAAAATGGGAGAGCTATTATGTGGTAGAGAGATTTTCAGATTTTGAGATAGAAGTGTTACTAAAAGGCTGTTTTTGTGGAGGCTTCTTTTGCGCCTGGGATATGATTTGTCAGAGTTGTATTCTGGTACGCTTGTTATTTGGTAGGGATTTTAAAAGTTTTTATCATGGCAAATTTATTACGTGCTGGACTTGGTATTTTATTGTGATATTATAGTAGTGTTTCATTGCGGTAAGAATGTAATTTTGATAGAGAAATAACTGGTAAACTTGTAAATGTGTGAATGAAAAAACATCGTTTGAACATTAATAAAAAATACTCGAACATTATACTTTCCGCGAATGTAAACAAAATTATTTATCATTCAAAATGAGAGTGATAAGGGGCAGTTGTATTCGCCGTTTCAAGGGAAAGATTATCTGTTGGTCCCTATTCCTTATGAAATTATGATCAAAGAATGAATTTTTTTTTTCTGAAACCCGATACGGGACACAAGCAAAATACATTTAATTATACAGGATTGATACCAGGAGAAACTTTATGCAACTCTTTCGGAGCTATGTAACACAATAAATAACTTACGCCCAATCAGGAAAAATCTACTCATCAATATCATTCACAACATTGTATGATATGTAAAATCCGTCAAAAAGCAACCATTTTACATTGTGCGCTGTAACAATTATATGCTACAAATGACTGAAAGTTGACTGCAGAACAGTCCGACAACAAAACTAAATACTCCCTCGTATTATAGGCTTTGATAAATGGTTATCAGCATTCCAGATTAGAGAGCAATAAGAAGAAACTCCTGTCTGAAAGAATAGAAGATCTTGGCAAACTTTAACCTGAAGTCAAAAATTTTGCATTTATAGATTTTAATGTGGTGATTTAGGTATGCGGCCGTAGAGAGACAATGGTGAAGGAAGAATCGGCTGCGATTCGGCCAGTGGGTCCAAATGACAGTGGACAATTTTTTTGGTATAAAGTTTCGATCCTAATTCGGATCCTCTTCAGATTTATTATTTCTAAAATTACATTCTTTTTTGTCTTATTTTGTATGATATGTTTTACATTATAGGCTTAAATGTTATGTGTCCTGACTGACCTGAATTTGTACGGGTAATTTTTTTGGTCATTTAATGAATCTTGGATAATATTCATTATGAATTTATTGTATAAAGACGGGTCATTTTTTTGTGATCCTTGGTGTCTGTGAGAGGGAGGATTTTGATATTTTATTGCTTAGTTTATGTTTTTTTTGAGACTTTTGTGTATGTGTTATTTACCTATGAATTTCATGGTTGATAATTTCCAAGATTCATTTTTGATCAAAATTAACAGTTTTCATTACATGGCGATTCGAGAGCTAAGTGGCGACTGAGTATTGAGGCGAGTGAGGAGGTATTTATATTGATGGGGTAGTGTGATTGAGTATTGAAAAGTGGGGGTGGTTTTTCATGGTTGGGGAAGTTTGCCGTTAGTGATTTTTCTTGCCGGACTGGTTATGTTAACCGGTTTTGGATCGGGTTTAAATTGATAACTGTTAGATTTGGTAATGAATTTTCAATTGATGGATGGTAATTTGAGGTTTTCCTGTTATTATTTTGAGTATTATTAAATTATTGAATTATATATGCTGCTTAGTTTGTCGATGTCAGTTCTAAAATTGATTGCTTTAGGGTGTGCTTTAATTTGTATCATTTCCAGAATTAATCGCTTTTTGAGCCATTTTTCATATTTAAAATTTTGACGTCGTCAAATTTAAAATTGTGTTTTAGTTCCATTCCGTGTTTTGCTAACGCTGTATTTATTGTGTTAGTGTGTTTTAGACTATTTTTGTGTTCGTTGATTCTCGTTTTTAGGTATCTTTTTGTTTGTCCTATGTACAATACATCACAATCATTACAATCGATTTGGTAAACTACGTTTGATTTATCCATGTTATCTATTTGATCTTTTGTAGAACAGGTGATGGAATGAATGTTGTGTTGGTTGTTAGTGACTAGTGTTATATTGAATTGTCGAAAAAGGCGGACTAGTTGGTGGCAAATATTTTCAGTATAGGGTAAATTTATTAATATGGAGGAGTCGAATGCGTTGTCGTTATTTGATTGTGAATGAATTAATCTTAGCCTTTGGTTTATTATTTTTTCTGTGAAGGAGATTGGGTAACAGTTTTGTGTCATTGTGTTTTTGATTAGTTCAATGTTTTTTTGGTGAAAGGATGCGTGTGATAGTTTTATCGCTCTGTCTACCAACATCATGATAATTCCTTTTTTTTGCGTAAGAGGGTGGTGAGAGAAGAAGTTTATGAATCGACCTGACCAAGTCGGTTTTCTGTACCAGTCTGTGATTATGGAGTTATTTTTGTGCATTAGCAAGATGTCTAGAAATGGTAATTTGTTGTTTGTTTCTACTTCAACTGTGAACTGTAGTTTAGTGTGGTATGAGTTACAGATGTTAAGTGTTGAATCTATTTTGTCCGTAGGCAGAGCCATAATAATATCGTCTACGTATCTTTTGTAGATTGGTATCGTGAACTTCAGTTTTTCTAGGCAGTTGGTTTCTAAGTCGGTCATCACAATGTTTGATAATATCGGGGCTAACGGTGAACCCATTGGCAAGCCGAATATTTGTTGATATATTTTGTCGTTAAAGGTAAAGTAGGTTGAGAACATTATGAATTCTATTGTTTTTATTACTTCGTTTAGTGGAAATTTTTCAGAGAAGAGATCTGATCTTTTTTGGAGGCTTTGTATGACTAATTCCAAAGGTACATTGGTGTAAAGTGAGATGACATCGAAGTAATGGTAGTAGGCTGGTTCCAGCTCGAGATCCCTACCCCGACATTTACCGACCTTTTTCAAGCGAGACTCGAACCACTTAGCCGAGACACAAACCGCGTCGTGAGTCACGGGTGGCTTGTGGACGGTGGGTGGCTCGCGGGCGGTGGGTAGCTTGCGGGTGGTGAGTGGCAGGTGGGTGGTGGGTGGCAGGTGGGTGGTGGGTGGCAGGTGGGCGGCGGGTGGCGGGGGGGGGGATATCGAAATTTTTCGTCAGCGTGTCTTGCTCGTGTATGCGTGCACGTGCATGTGCAGCTGTGTTCCGGGGGGGGGGGGGGGGGGATCTCAGGATTTTTTGAAGAAAGCGTTGGATGACGACGTCGTCGATGGTGTTGACCCGCACGCGCTCTCTCTCTCGCGCTCGCTCTCTCTCTCTCTCTCTCTCTCTCTCTCTCTCTCTCTCTCTCGCTCTCTCTCTCTCTCTCTCGCACGCGCTCTCTTTCTCGCTCTCGCTCGCGCTCTCACGCGCAGAGTGTCGAGTGTCAAATTTATGATGTATACAACTGTACCCCAACATGATCCGCCTTTTTTCGTCGCAACGCATATTATCGACACATAGCTGCATAGACGATCATCGCAATTCACAATTTTCGAGTTTTTTCAAGCAATTCTTCGGCAACGTTATTTCTCTCTCTCTCTCTCTCTTTCTCTTTATCTCTCTGTCCTCTCTTTCACTTGTTCTCCGTATCTCGTACGTCAGTGTATTCTAAGCTATGAGATTGCTAATGATTTAGACTTTTTGTAGTTCAAGCATGATTTTTGGGGAAAATGCAAAATCAAAAATTTTTGGTGAAAGGCCCATTGATATTCACTATTTTATTTGTTATCAACATCCCTAGATGGCATTTAAATGGAAAAAAGTTTTATCGTGATAGATTGATATCTAGATATTTCAAAGCTATGATGAGTTCATTATTTCAGCAAAAATTTCTATCGTGTTCTGCCCGCGGGTCCACTAATATAAGTAGTATATATAAATTCTATGGTTGATATAAAAATTAGGAAAACTTTTTTTTCATGAAGCAATTGGATTTTGAGAAAATTTATTATTTTTTCTCACCAAAGGTCACTAAGCATATTAATGTAATTTTTTTTCTTATCTTCTGCGAATAATATAGAAGTTTCCTTTGAAATTTAAATCACGAACAATACAATCTTTTTTTATACTGTCCTTCCAAGTTTTTTAAAATAATTTTTATAACTTCACGTAAGACTCCTATGCGAGCCGCAGAGAATGAGAAAGCATAAGTAATCATCACTTGCAAGGGCCCTGGTTCGAAAAAAAAAATATATATATTGTATTATTCAGAAAAATCTTGGATGTCTTAGCTTATTTTCACAAAATTTTAATGTCGTCGGCACATTATGAGAAAAATCAATTATATTTATATCTTTAGATCTATGGTCAGAAACAAATATTAAAATTTCTCGAAAATGTAAATTGTCATAATTTTAAGGAGGGTTACTTTTCTCAAATATGAATACATTTTTATGTAATTATAATAACAATAACAATTTCCAAGAACCATAGGCTTACAGATAGGAATATCAAAATTCTCGTAACGTTGAAACATCCGAATTAATAACAACATTTTAACTAACAATTTTTGTTCCGCAAAATCCGTAGATTACATGGAAATCCGTGAAAAATATATATCATGACGGAGCCAGCCCACTTATTCGATTTCTTTTTAAAGCTTTTTAAATAACTGCTTATAGCTTTGCATACAATTTATGTTACATCCACAGAATATGAGCAAAGTAAGTAATCCCCACATCGACAACTCCAGATAAATATAAAATTAAAACAAAAATCACGGTTATTGTGAGTATGAAAGATCTGATTTTTTCATGATATTGGGAACCTAATGAGAAGTATGACTTAATTCTGACGTCAGCAATATGGCGACGTAAGTAAATAGCTCGCTCGCGACTTGCATGTGACAGCGTGGTGTAGAGAAAGAGAGAGAGAGAGAGAGAGAGATTTGTCGTCGATTATTCTCAGCTCATTACAGATTATGCTACTCACTATCGGACGCAAATGCAGTAAACGAGTAAAAGCAACTTTTGACCCTAACCTAAAAAAAAAAACCACATTCTGCATCCGAACTCCGAACTCTATATATATATTATTGTTACGTGGACAATCTCAACAATTTTCAGAATTGATCCCAACAAACCTCGACGTTTCGCATGGTCGACGGGGCTTTGCGCTTCCTACTTAGTCAGTTCTTAGGTTTCGCCACCAGATGAATCTAACTTTGGATCCCCGATACATTATCCGGCATCTCCGTGTCAATCCTTCTCGCAGCATTTGCATATCATCTACAGATTGCGAAAATCATTAATATTAATGAAGGGCTCTCGATCGAAAAATATTTGCTTTCTACTTTTCTTCAAAAACGGAATAAAAACATCCGAAATAATTTCAATTTTTATTGTAGTTAATGTTAACTTCAATTTGTATCATGATAAAACTTTTTATGAATTTTTATATATAATTGGCAGATTATAAAAAATAAGACATCAATATCGGAGAGTTCTCGTTCAGAAAAATATTTCAATTAGTCCCGAAAAAAATTGGCCTTGAGTCTCATCATCGCCAGTATCATGAAACTGAACTATTATTTACATATGGTTTTTTCCGGTGATATAACATCAAGAGGGGATCACTCTCCCGCTTGATATACAAATGATTTTAGAGAGGGCCTGACTTCACGTGATTTCGTGTATAAAATTCAAACAAAAAGCACGGCTGAAAAAGTATAGAGATATTGACACTGATTCACGTAAAAAATCAAATAATGAATTTGAGAAAGACTTTTTTAAACTCATGAATAATTTCAGTTTTCGGGAAGATAATGAAAAACGTTAGGCGACATCGAGATGTTAAGCTTGTGAGGAAATGGGGTAGAGCTTTTTGGTGCAAGGGCTTTAATCGCAAAGGTGACA
The DNA here is from genome assembly GCA_946863875.1 of Alloplasta piceator. Lineage (NCBI taxonomy): Eukaryota > Metazoa > Arthropoda > Insecta > Hymenoptera > Ichneumonidae > Alloplasta > Alloplasta piceator. The sequence continues at coordinate 31,371,856 of OX333077.1, read as the reverse complement.
TTTCACAGCTACACGAGCTGAAGTGAAATTTATGAAAACCGACATATGTGAAGTTTGCAATTCTTGACATTTTAAAAATCACCCCTTTTTATGACTTTCGTTATAATGACCCTGAAAAGAAAAAATTTTGACATAGTAAAATAACTTTACACCGATACCGGCAGTCTGAGTATCACATTAGGACCCCTCCTCGATATATAGAGCTACGATAGGGACAATTTTCCTCGATTTGATACGTCGGATTATGCAGCCGACAATCGCTATGGCATACAATAAGCTAATAAATAAAAATGAATGAATAAAAATTATATAAATATAAGGGTTCACGAAGGATGAGAATAACGGAAAGATAATGAAGGAATTGACGGGTTTAAGAGCCAAACTATACACCCCCGCAAAGTATATATATCATAAATTTTTAAAAGAATTTTTATATGTTCTGATAATCATTTTTGTACATTGCATTTTCATACATTGCATTCAAAAATAAAATAAAAATATTTAGAAATCTATAAATTTTGGAAAATGAGAAAAAAATGTGTGTGTGTGTGTGTGTGTTAATGTATGTATGTGGATGTGTTTATACTCCTCATTTGGATTCCTCGACGAAGGGCTTTGTAGAGAGTGCACCCCTAGCTGCACTGCAAACCTCAATGCATCAGGGAGAGAGAGAGAGAGATAATCAGTGTCAAATTTTCAGCATCCTCGTAACTATCAAGTGGTTCGAGTGGTGGTGCTGGTCGTTTGGGTGGTAAAATATATTGCGTTTGAAGATGTATATATTTTTCAAAAATTTCCATCCTTGTTTCTCGGGCTTGGTGTGACATCGAGATTGAATCTCAGCTTCACTTCTATTTTAAAACTCAGAGTGAACGGCCGTACAAAATCAAAAAATTAAAATGAGTACAGTGCGAAACAACAGCGATATAACGGGCATTATCAAATTTCTGATCGAACGTTTTATCCTCAAGAGTGCATACGCGATGTACGTTTGATCAATCGGGCAGCAGCATTGCGTAGACTGCGGTGGATTCTGTATGCTGTGCGAAAAATGGATTTTATAGCAGCGTTTAATCTCGGGTTGCTACATACATTCGATGTACTGGACTCAGCCGTTCAGGTGATCCGATTATTCAATTGGCAAAATGTAAATCGTCTCCGACCAATTATTGATGCACATGGTAAGTGAATTTCAAATTCCCATCTCCCATACATTTATATATTACTTAATTCTTTTGAAGTCGTTCAATATTTTAACAGAGAAAAACAATTTCTGTCACAGCGGAGATGTCTCGTCGCAGACGATCCAATTTGGGAGGGAGAAGAAGAAGAAGAAGAAGAAGAAGAAGAAGAAGAAGAAGAAGAAGAAGAAGAGGAGGAAGAGGAGGAGGAGGAGAAGGAGGAGGAAGAAGGAGAAGAAAAAGAAGGAGAAGAAGAAGAAGAAGAAGAGGAAGAAGATGAAAAACTAGATGCTGATGATGAAGGGGGAGAAGATGATGATGAAGAAGAAGAAGAAGAAGAAGAAGAAGAAGAAGATGATGATGATGATGATGGAGAAGGAGGAGAAGAAGAAGTGTATGATGCACTAAGACCACCAACACCACCACCACAGTCACCACCACCACAGTCACCACCACCACAGTCACCACCACCACCACCACCACCACCACCACCACCACCACCACCACCACGACCACCACCACCACCACCATACGCCGATGGCATCGATTATGAGAGGGCCCGAATAGAATGGGAGCATCGGCAAATCGAGAGAGCTGCCGGAACCGCAAGAAATGTGGATGAAGGTAAAAAGAATATGGGTGGGGTATTAAATTAATGATGCTAATGAGAGATATTAATTTCTATCCATCTTTTCAGGATATGAATCCGGTAAGTCCGATGAGCTGACATATAGAGCACTATTCGGGGACGATCTTGAAATGTTCCCCGGTATGTTTAGCGAAGAAGAGCTAAATGCTCAAGATGTTCACCTTAGTTTTTACGAACATTAATTAAGAGAATACTTTATAAATATTTAGAGCATAATTTTTTTAAATAAAAAAAACAAAATATAAATGAAAAATCTTCGATAATGATCATTTTGGAATCCTTCCTATCGCGAAAAAGCGTTCCTTGGGGTGAAAAAAAAATCATCAAAACTGTAAATTTCACAAATCAGCTTCATTGGTCCATGTGTTGTGGGCATCATCAAATCTCAACCATTTTACAAAAATGTTATAACCGTGCTTTTGTAGAACTTTTACGAGATCAGATAAATTAAGAGAATACTTTATAAATATTTATAGCATAATTTTTTTCAATAAAAAAACAAAATATAAATAAAAAATCTTCGATCATGATCATTTCGAAATCCTTCCTATCGCAAAAAAGCGTTCCTTGGGGTGAAAAAAAAATCATCAAAACTGTAAATTTCACAAATCAGCTTCATTGGTCCATGTGTTGTGGGCATCATCAAATCTCAACCATTTTACAAAAATGTTATTACCGTGCTTTTGTAGAACTTTTTCGAGATCAGATAAATTAAGAGAATACTTTATAAATATTTATAGCATAATTTTTTTCAATAAAAAAACAAAATATAAATACAAAATCTTCGATCATGATCATTTCGAAATCCTTCCTATTGCGAACAAGCGTTCCTTGGGGTGAAAAAAAATGATAAAAACTGTAAATTTCACAAATCAGCTTTATTGGTCCATGTGTTGTGGGTATCATCAAATCTCAACCATTTTACAAAAATGTTATTACCGTGCTTTTGTAGAACTTTTTCGAGATCAGATAAATATCTGGATATTCAACTTTCAATATTTCTTGTTCGTAAAATCCACCGACGATGGGCTCGTTCTGAGAATCTTCAATATTATACGTCAAATGATTGGTATTGTTCACTCAGCTAATGGTAAATATTTCTGTCGTTCAATTTGGGATATAACCCTTTGCGAAAACATTCTTAAACTTGCGCATTCGCACTTTGTCGCCAAATTTTTCAATGTGCGATTAAATCAGTGGCAACCTGCTCTGTCGAGTACATATGAATATTATATTTTTGGATGAGCGATTTGAAATCTGGATTATTTATTCCATAACTGTATAGAAACTCTGCATCGCCAAAACCAAAGTAACTCTGCAACGGGGATATCCATTCTACTAGCAAATTTCGACTTCCCCTATCTGAACGTAAATGGCGTTATTCACCAGTATCATTGTGTATAAAAATATGTATGAGAAATGACATTATGCTTACGTTCTTTTTTTATCGAACCGCAAAAAAATAAAATCAAATAAAATAAAAACAACGGAAACTCTGCAACGGAGATGTCCATTCTAGTAGCAAATTCTGGCGCGTTCCATCTAAATGCAAGTGTCGTCATTTACCAGTATTATAGTATATACAAATTCGTATGAGAAATGAAATTGGTTCTACTTTTTTTAATATAAAGAATGAAAAAAAAAAATGAATAAATAAAAAAAAAAACAAAAAAAACAAAAAAAAAACAAAACACAACAAAACAAAAGAAACTTTGCAACGGAGATATCTATTCGAGTAGCAAATTTTGACAGTATCATTGTGTATATAAATATGTATGAGAAATTTTTTTATCGAACCGCAAAAAAGTAAAATAAAATCAAATAAAATAAAAACAAAAGAAACTCTGCAACGGAGATGTCTATTCTAGGTGCAACTCCTGGCGCGCCCCATCTAAACGCAAGTGTCGTCATTTACCAGTATTATAGTATATACAAATTCGTACTGGTAAGTGACGACAGAAATTTTGACTCCCCCCCATCTGAACGCAACTGTCGTCACTTACCAGTATTATTGTGGATGCAAATATATATGAGAAATAGAATGGACATCTCCGTTGCAGAGTTTCTGTTGTTTTTATTTTATTTGATTTTATTTTACTTTTTTTTGAATAGATATCTCCGTTGCAAAGTTTCTTTTGTTTTGTTGTTTTTTGTTTTGTTTTTGTTTTTGTTTTTTATTTTTTGTTTTTCTTTGTTTTTCATTTTATTTTTATTTATTCATTCATTTTTTTTTCATTTTTGGTTTTTATTTTATTTTTTATATAAAAAAAAGTAGAAATAATTTCATTTCTCATACGAATTTGTATATACTATAATACTGGTAAATGACGACACTTGCGTTTAGATGGGGCGCGCCAGGAGTTGCACCTAGAATAGACATCTCCGTTGCAGAGTTTCTGTTGTTTTTATTTTTTTCGATTTCATTTTACTTTTTTGCGGTTCGATAAAAAAAGAACGTAAGCATAATGTCATTTCTCATACATATTTTTATACACAATGATACTGGTAAATAACGCCATTTACGTTCAGATAGGGGAAGTCGAAATTTGCTAGTAGAATGGATATCCCCGTTGCAGAGTTACTTTGGTTTTGGCGATGCAGAGTTTCTATACAGTTATGGAATAAATAATCCAGATTTTAAATCGCTCATCCAAAAATATAATATTCATATGTACTCGACAGAGCAATTTGCCACTGATTTAATCGCACATTGAAAAATTTGGCGACAAAGTGCGAATGCGCAAGTTTAAGAATGTTTTCGCGAAGGGTTATATCCCAAATTGAACGACAGAAATATTTACCATTAGCTAAGTGAACAATACCAATCATGTGACGTATAATATTGAAGATTATCAGAACGAGCCCATCGTCGGTGGATTTTACGAACAAGAATTATTGAAAGTTGAATATCCAGATATTTATCTGATCTCGAAAAAGTTCCACAAAAGCACGCCAATAACATTTTTGTAAAATGGTTGAGATTTGATGATACCCACAACACATGGACTAATGAAGCTGATTTGTGAAATTTACAGTTTTTATGATTTTTTTTCCACCCCAAGGAACGCTTTTTTGCGATAGGAAGGATTTCGAAATGATCATGATCGAAGATTTTTTATTTATATTTTGTTATTTTATTGAAAAAAATTATGCTATAAATATTTATAAAGTATTCTCTTAATTTATCCGATCTCGTGAAAGTTCTACAAAAGCACGGTAATAACATTTTTGTAAAATGGTCGAGATTTGATGATACCCAGAACACATGGACCAATGAAGCTGATTTGTGAAATTTACAGTTTTTATGATTTTTTTTTTCACCCCAAGGAACGCTTTTTCGCGATAGGAAGGATTCCAAAATGATCATTATCGAAGATTTTTTATTTATATTTTGTTTTTTTTATTTGAAAAAATTATGCTATAAATATTTATAAAGTATTCTCTTAATTAATGTTCGTAAAAACTAAGGTTAACATCTTGAGCATTTAGCTCTTCTTCGCTAAACATACCGGGGATTATTTCGAGATCGTCCCCGAATAGTGCTCTATATGTCAGCTCATCGGACTGACCGGATTCATATCCTGGAAAGATGGATAGAAATTAATATCTCTCATGAGCATCATTAATTTAATACCCCACCCATATTCTTTTTACCTTCATCCACATTTCTTGCGGTTCCGGCAGCTCTCTCGATTTGCCGATGCTCCCATTCTATTCGGGCCCTCTCATAATCGATGCCATCGGCGTATGGTGGTGGTGGTGGTGGTGGTGATGGTGGTGGTGGTGGTGGTAGTAGTGGTGGTGACTGTGGTGGTGGTGACTGTGGTGGTGGTGACTGTGGTGGTGGTGTTGGTGGTCTTAGTGCATCATGCACTTCTTCTTCTCCTTCTTCTCCATCATCATCATCATCATCTTCTTCTTCTTCTTCTTCTTCTTCTTCTTCATCATCATCATCTTCTCCCCCTTCATCATCAGCATCTAGTTCTTCATCTCTTTCTTCATCTTCTTCCTCTTCTTCTTCTTCTTCTCCTTCTTCCTCCTCCTCCTCCTCCTCCTCCTCCTCCTCTTCTTCTTCTTCTTCTTCTTCTTCTTCTTCTCCCCCCAAAATTGGATCGTCTGCGACGAGACATCTCCGCTGTGACAGAAATTGTTTTTCTCTGTTAAAATATTGAACGACTTCAACAGAATTAAGTAATATATAAATGTATGGGAGATGGGAATTTGAAATTCACTTACCATGTGCATCAATAATTGGTCGGAGACGATTTACATTTTGCCAATTGAATAATCGGATCACCTGAACGGCTGAGTCCAGTACATCGAATGTATGTAGCAACCCGAGATTAAACGCTGCTATAAAATCCATTTTTCGCGCAGCATACAGAATCCTCCGCAGTTTACGCAATGCTGCTGCCCGATTAATCAAACGAACATCGCGTATGCACTCTTGAGGATAAAACGCCACTCTCAGTGGGGAAAACGTTCGATCAGAAATTTAATAATGCCCGTTATATCGCTGTTTTTTCGCACTGTACCCATTTTAGTTTTTTGATTTCGTACGGCCGTTCACCCTGAGTTTTAAAATAGAAGTGAACCTGAGATTCAATCTCGATGTCACACCAAGCCCGAGAAACAAGGATGGAAATTTTTGAAAAATATATACATCTTCAAACGCAATATATTTTACCACCCAAACGACCAGCACCACCACTCGAACCACTTGATAGTTACGAGGATGCTGAAAATTTGACACTGATTATCTCTCTCTCTCTCTCTCTCTCTCTCTCTCTCTCTGATGCATTGAGGTTTGCAGTGCAGCTAGGGGTGCACTCTCTACAAAGCCCTCCGTCGAGGAATCTAAATGAGGAGTATAAGCACATCCACATACATACATTTACACACACACACACACATTTTTTTCTCATTTTCCAAAATTTATAGATTTCTAAATATTTTTATTTTATTTTTAAATGCAATGTATGAAAATGCAATGTATAAAAATGATTATCAGAACATATAAAAATTATTTTAAAAATTTATGATATATATATACTGGGCGGGGTCGTATAGTTTGGCTCTCAAACCCGTCCATTCCTCCATTATCTTTACGTTATTCTTATCCTTCGTGAACCCTTATATTTATATAATTTTTGTTCATTCATTTTTATTTATTAGCTTATTGTATGCCATAGCAATTGTCGGGTGCATAATCCGACGTATCAAATCGAGGCAAATCATCCCTATCGTAGCTCTATATATCGAGGAGGGGTCCTAATGTGATACTCAGACTGCCGGTATCGGTGTAAAGTTATTTTACTATATCAAAAATTTTTCTTTTCAGGGTAATTATAACGAAAGTCATAAAAAGGGGTGATTTTTAAAATGTCAAGAATTGCAAACTTCACATATGTCGGTTTTCATAAATTTCACTTCAGCTCGTGTAGCTGTGAACTGTCACCTTTGCGATTAAAGCCCTTGCACCAAAAAGCTCTACCCCATTTCCTCACAAGCTTAACATCTCGATGTCGCCTAACGTTTTTCATTATCTTCTCGAAAACTGAAATTATTCATGAGTTTAAAAAAGTTTTTCTCAAATTCATTATTTGATTTTTTACGTGAACCAGTGTCAATATCTCTATACTTTTTCAGCCGTGCTTTTTGTTTGAATTTTATACACGAAATCACGTGAAGTCAGGCCCTCTCTAAAATCATTTGTATATCAAGCGGGAGAGTGATCCCCTCTTGATGTTATATCACCGGAAAAAACCATATGTAAATAATAGTTCAGTTTCATGATACTGGCGATGATGAGACTCAAGGCCAATTTTTTTCGGGACTAATTGAAATATTTTTCTGAACGAGAACTCTCCGATATCGATGTCTTATTTTTTATAATCTGCCAATTATATATAAAAATTCATAAAAAGTTTTATCATGATATAAATTAAAGTTAACATTAACTACAATAAAAATTAAAATTATTTCGGATGTTTTTATTCCGTTTTTGAAGAAAAGTAGAAAGCAAATATTTTTCGATCGAGAGCCCTTCATTAATATTAATGATTTTCGCAATCTGTAGATGATATGCAAATGCTGCGAGGAGGATTGACACGGAGATGCCGGATAATGTATCAGGGATCCAAAGTTAGATTCATCTGGTGGCGAAACCTAAGAACTGACTAAGTAGGAAAAGCAAAGCCCCGTCGACCATGCGAAACGTCGAGGTTTGTTAGGATCAATTCTGAAAATTGTTGAGATTGTCCACGTAACAATAATATAGATATAGAGTTCGGAGTTTGTATGCAGAATGTGGTTTTTTTTTTAGGTTAGGGTCAAAAGTTGCTTTTACTCGTTTACTGCGTTTGCGTCCGGTAGTGAGTAGCATAATCTGTAATGAGCTGAGAATAATCGACGACAAATCTCTCTCTCTCTCTCTCTCTCTCTCTCTCTCTCTCTCTCTCTCTCTCTCTCTCTCTCTCTCTCTCTCTCTCTCTCTCTCTCTCTCTCTCTATACCACGCTGTCACATGCGAGTCGCAAGCGAGCTATTTACTTACGTCGCTATATTGCTGACGTCAGAATTAAGTCATACTTCTCATGAGGTTCCCAATATCATGAAAAAATCAGATATTTCATACTCACAATAACCGTGATTTTTGTTTTAATTTTATATTTATCTGGAGTTGTCGATGTGGGGATTACTTACTTTGCTCATATTCTGTGGATGTAACATAAATTTTATGCAAAGCTATAAGCAGTTATTTAAAAAGCTTTAAAAAGAAATCGAATAAGTGGGCTGGCTCCGTCATGATATATATTTTTCACGGATTTCCATGTAATCTACGGATTTTGCGGAACAAAAATTGTTCGTTAAAATGTTGTTATTAATTCGGATGTTTCAACGTTACGAGAATTTTGATATTCCTATCTGTAAGCCTATGGTTCTTGGAAATTGTTATTGTTATTATAATTACATAAAAATGTATTCATATTCGAGAAAAGTAACCCTCCTTAAAATTATGACAATTCACAAGTTCGAGAAATTTTAATATTTGTTTCTGACCATAGACCTAAAGATATAAATATAATTGATTTTTCTCGTAATGTGCCGACGACATTAAAATTTCGTGAAAATAAGCTGAGACATCCAAGATTTTTCTGAATAATACAATATATATTTTTTTTTTTCTGAACGAGGGCACTTGCAAGCGATGATTACTTATGCTTTCTCATCCTCTACGGCTCGCATAGGAGTCTTACGTGAAGTTATAAAAATTATTTTAAAAAACTTGGAAGGACAGTATAAGAAAAGATTGTATTGTTCGTGATTTAAATTTCAAAGGAAAATTCTATATTATTCGCAGAAGATAAGAAAAAAAATTACATTAATATGCTTTTGACCTTTGGTGAGAAAAAATAATAAATTTTCTCAAAATCCAATTGCTTCATGAGAAAAAAGTTTTCCTAATTTTTATATCAACCATAGAATTTATATATACCACTTATATTAGTGGACCCGCGGGCAGAAAACGATAGAAATTTTTGCTGAAATAATGAACTCATCATAGCTTCGAAATATCTAGATATCAATCTATCACTATAAAACTTTTTTCCATTTGAATGCCATCTAGGGATGTTGATAACAAATAAAATAGTGAATATCAATGGGCCTTTCACCAAAAATTTTTGATTTCGCATTTTCCCCAAAAATCATGCTTGAACTACAAAAAGTCTAAATCATTAGCAATCTCATAGCTTAGAATACACTGACGTACGAGATACGGAGAACAAGTGAAAGAGAGGACAGAGAGATAAAGAGAAAGAGAGAGAGAGAGAGAAATAACGTTGCCGAAGAATTGCTTGAAAAAACTCGAAAATTGTGAATTGCGATGATCGTCTATGCAGCTATGTGTCGATAATATGCGTTGCGACGAAAAAAGGCGGATCATGTTGGGGTACAGTTGTATACATCATAAATTTGACACTCGACACTCTGCGCGTGAGAGCGCGAGCGAGAGCGAGAAAGAGAGCGCGTGCGAGAGAGAGAGAGAGAGAGAGAGAGAGAGAGAGAGAGCGAGTGCGAGAAAGAGAGCGCGTGCGGGTCAACACCATCGACGACGCCATCATCCAACGCTTTCTTCAAAAAATCCTGAGATCCCCCTCCCCGGAACACCGCACACGCACGTGCATGCATACACGAGCAAGACACGCTGACGAAAAATTTCGAAATCCCCCCCACCCCGCCATTCGCCGCCCACCTGCCACCCACCACCCACCTGTCACCCACCACCCACCTGCCACTCACCACCCGCAAGCCACCCACTGCCCGCGAGCCACCCACCGTCCACAAGCCACCCCTGACTCACGACGTGGTTTGTGTCTCGGCTAAGTGGTTCGAGTCTCGGCTAAGTGGCTCGAGTCTCGCTTGAAAAAGGTCGGTAAATGTCGGGGTACGGATTTTGAGCTGGAACCGGCCTACTACCATTACTCATCGAAGGAAATGAGTTGGTAGTTATTGGGTATAAAGATGTTTGATACCAATCTTTTAAATGAGAAACTGTCTTTAACGTGTGAGTTTGTTGTGTCTATTAATTTTGAGAGTTCAGTTTGAATGAATTCGGCCAATTTATGTGTAGGACTATTAATAGAAGATACGATTGGACGTAGCGGATAGTTATGTTTGTGAATTTTTGGAAGGCAGTATAATCGTGCTAAATTACAGTTTTCTGCTTTTAAATGTTTCTGTGTGGTTTCATCTATTATTTTAAGATTTTTCCATCTCGTAAGAATTTGGTTTATGCCTTTTTGTAGTCTGTTAAGTGGATTTTTATTTGTGATTTTAAATGTGGTTTCGTCTGCAAGTAGATTATCAGTTTTGGTGATGTAGTCTAGTTTGTCCAATATAACAGTTGAGTTTCCTTTATCTGCTCTTGTAATGATTGATTGAGGATTGTTTTTAAGAAAGATGGATGTATCTTTGATTGTTTTGTTCGTGTTGAAGAATAAGTTTGGAGTTTTTACTTTATCAATTAATTTGATGAATTTCTTTCTAATTTCTTCTTGTATTGGTTTTTCCAGTAAGTAATCTATTTTGGATTCAAACTCTGAGATGGTTTTATAGATGTATGTTTTGATATCTGTCGGTTTTAGATATGGAAAGCTGAATTTTTCACCCAATGATAAAAAGGTTGATATGTGTGTGGGAATGTCTATGTTTGATAGATTGATCAGCCATTCTTTAACTTTGTTGTTTGAGATTGTTGATTCTATGTTGGTTAATGGGTCATTAGTTATGTTATTGTTTGTGTTATGTTGAGTATTGGTTGATGTGGCTGAATTAAAAAGATTGATTTGTGATGTTGGTTTCTTTCTTTGATGTTGGTTTGGATCATTTATGTTTTCTCGATTCTGATTTGATTGTGATGTGATTGTTTTTAGGAATTCATCGTAATTAAAAATGGGTTGGTGGATATTTTGTGTTCTTTTATATCTAAGATTACTTAATTTCTTTTGGTGTTTGTCAAAGAATTCTTTTGATATTCTGTTTAGTCTAATTTGTTTAAATTTGAAGAATCCCGATTTAAACCCGATCCAAAACCGGTTAACATCACCAGTCCGGCAAGAAAAATCACTAACGGCAAACTTCCCCAACCATGAAAAACCACCCTCACTTTTCAATACTCAATCACACTACCCCATCAATATAAATACCTCCTCACTCGTCTCAATACTCAGTCGCTACTTAGCTCTCGAATCGCCATGTAATGAAAACTGTTAATTTTGATCAAAAATGAATCTTGGAAATTATCAAACATGAAATTCATAGGTAAATAACACATACACAAAAGTCTCAAAAAAACATAAACTAACCAATAAAATATCAAAATCCTCCCTCTCACAGACACCAAGAAATTCAGGTCAGTCAGGACACATAACATTTAAGCCTATAATGTAAAACATATCATACAAAATAAGACAAAAAAGAATGTCATTTAAGAAATAATAAATCTAAAGAGGATCCGAATTAGGATCGAAACGTTATACCAAAAAAATTGTCCACTGTCATTTGGACCCACTGGCCGAATCGCAGCCGATTCTTCCTTCACTATTGTCTCTCTACGGCCGCATACCTAAATCACCACTTGAATTAACTGGCTCAAAACTCGACGAAAATGACCTTCTTCAACGAGATTCTGCAATTATTTGGTTGCATCATCCTCGCAGCCTTTAAACATTGGAAACGCAATAACACCGCTAAAACTCGCTACCACCAACAACTACGGTTTTTATTAAAATGCAGACAAGAAGGCCTCATAGCTGAACACATCTATTCACAGAACATAAACAACATTCTAATTTTTAACAACCGAAATAAATTCAAACTCAAAACGGTCTCACACAAAACTTACAAATCTTTACTCAACATAGAGATTGACGACCTAAATTACAAAATTAAAATACTCAACAAAAAGATTCAAAAAAACACAGAATTAATCGCAAAAACTCCAAAACACATACACGAAAAATTCTTCAAATTTGAATAAATCAGACTGAACAGAATATCAAAAGAATTCTTTGACAAACACCAAAAGAAATTAAGTAATCTCAGATATGAAAGAACACAAAATATCCACCAACACATTTTCAATTACGATGAATTCCTAAGAACAATCACATCACAATCAAATCAGAATCGAGAAAACATAAATGATCCAAACCAACATCAAAGAAAGAAACCAACATCACAAATCAATCTTTTTAATTCAGCCACATCAAACAATACTCAACATAACACAAACAATAACATAACTAATGACCCATCAACCAACATAGAATCAACAATCTCAAACAACAAAGTTAAAGAATGGCTGATCAATCTATCAAACATAGACATTCCCACACACATATTAACCTTTTTATCATTGGGTGAAAAATTCAGCTTTCCATATCTGAAACCGACAGATATCAAAACATACATCTATAAAACCATCTCAGAGTTTGAATCCAAAATAGATTACTTACTGGAAAAACCAATACAAGAAGAAATTAAAAAGAAACCCTGGTGGAACTGTCTGCTCACATTTTGTGAGAATTGGACATATTTTCTCAGTTTTTTTCCAAGATTCTGACAGAAATTGATAAATTTTGTAAAAAATGTGTAAGAAATTAACAAAAACTGCCCAGTTATGTAACTATTCGACCAGGAATTGGGACCGAAAGCAATATTTTGTCAGTAAATGTCAAACAATAAATAATCATTTTTTATAATTTTATGTCAAATACTGAAGATTATGTTCGTCAGTTTTTGATATATTAGGAAATTTTTCGTTGTGACTCTGGTGGAACCTTCTGGTCACATTTTGTGAGAATTGAACATATTTGTTGAGATTTTTTCAAATATTTTAACGGAAATTGATCAATTTTGTAAAAAATTGGTAAGAAATTAACAAGAAATGCCCAGTTATGTAGCTAGATGACCGGCAATTGGAACCAAAAGCCCATATTTTCTCAGTAAATGTCAAATATGGGCTTTTAGTTCCAATTCCTGGTCGTCTAGCTACATAACTGGGCAATTTTTGTTAATTTCTTACACATTTTTTTCAAAATTTATCAATTTCTGTTCAAATCTTGAAAAAAATCTGAACAAATATGTTCAAATCTCACAAAATGGGATCTTTCCAAGATTTAACGCCGTGCTAAAACGGAATTTGGCCAGATGGTCATCTTTATTTTTGATTTGCAATCTTTTTCCTAAATAAAGTTTTTCGATTTTTTCACATTTCTTCTTTTTCGAAAATTGACTCGAATTGTTCAGTTTCTAGTTTTTCGTCAGGTTTTGAAAAAATTGATAGATTTCCGTTCAAATCTTGAAAAAAAATCTGAACAAATATGTTCAATTCTCACAAAATGTGACCAGAGGGTTCCGCTAACAAAAAATTTTATGATAGTATATCAAAAACTAACAAACATAATCTTCAGTATTTGACATAAAATTCTAAAAAATTAGTTCCAATTCCTGCCCATCTAACTCCATAACTGGGCAATTTTTGTTGATTTCTTACACATTTTTTACAAAATTGATCCATTTCTGTTCAAATCTTGGAAAAAATCTGAACAAATATGTTCAAATCTCACAAAATGTGACCAGACAGTTCCACCAGGGAAATGTCAAATAAATAATCATTTTATATAATTTTATATCAAATACTGAAGATTATGTTCAAATGTTGAAGGTGCAATAATTTGTACGAATTTATCATATTCGATATATTCTGCCATTTTTTATCAATTTTTAAAAGAAGTTCCAATTGATTCATAATAAATATGAAAAAAATACTACAAATAAAATGTTTTTTATTTGTAATTCTGCAAGCACCTACTGAATATTCAAACATTCCTATAAAAAGTAAAATTACTTAATAACAATAAAATAACAGTGGTATACTGGCATTAGAACACAAAATGCATGATCACTTTGCAACTATATATGTGATAATGCATAATTTAAAATTACTTATCAGAATATCATATTAATTGTCATTTGATATGATTACTGATCATTACAATGAATGTCAGTAAGTATCATAAAAAATTAGAAATATATTTCTCAAATTATGACATATTCTTATATTATTTATTTGGTTATATCAATAACAAGACGTTTTATGAAAGATAGCTATTCCCAAAATATATAGTAAAATGTCATAATATGTTCGATTATATTTGAGATTATATTGCATTTTTTGCCGTTGTCTGCGAGATTATATTATATTATGTAATTTTGTTCAGCACAGAATTGATCAAAATATGAAAATTTCTCATAAAAATGTTTAACATTTTTTGAGAATTATTGACACTTTTCATACTAATTCGGATAAAATAATACAGTATCTGTTCATTTATATCATTTATTTCTTGATCTATAGTAATAATTTTTGTTAAAAATTGTCAATATTTTTTATCAAAAGGTGCAATAATCTGTACGAATTTATCATATTCGATATATTCTGCCATTTTTTATCAATTTTTAAAATAAAGTTCCACCAGGGAATTCACCAAATTAATTGATAAAGTAAAAACTCCAAACTCATTCTTCAACACGAACAAAATAATCAAAGACACATCCATCTTTCTTAAAAACAATCCTCAATTAATCATTACAAGAGCAGATAAAGGAAACTCAACTGTTATTTTGGACAAACTAGACTACATCACCAAAACTGATAATCTACTTGCAGACGAAACCACATATAAAATCACAAATAAAAATCCACTTAACAGACTACAAAAAGGCGTAAACCAAATTCTAACGAGATGGAAAATTCTTAAAATAATAGATGAAACCACACAGAAACATTTAAAAGCAAAAAACTGTAATTTAGCACGATTATACTGCCTTCCAAAAATTCACAAACATAACTATCCGCTACGTCCAATCGTATCTTCTATTAATAGTCCTACAAATAAATTGGCCGAATTCATTCAAACTAAACTCTCAAAATTAATAGACACAACAAACTCACACGTTAAAGACAGTTTCTCACTTAAAAGATTGGTATCGAACATCTTTATACCCGATAACTACCAACTCATTTCCTTCGATGTCATCTCACTTTACACCAATGTACCTTTGGAATTAGTCATACAAAGCCTCCGAAAAAGATCAGATCTCTTCTCTGAAAAATTTCCACTAAACGAAGTAATAAAAACAATAGAATTCATAATGTTCTCAACCTACTTTACCTTTAACGACAAAATATATCAACAAATATTCGGCTTGCCAATGGGTTCACCGTTAGCCCCGATATTATCAAACATTGTAATGACCGACTTAGAAACCAACTGCTTAGAAAAACTGAAGTTCACGATACCAATCTACAAAAGATACGTAGACGATATTATTATGGCTCTGCCTACAGACAAAATAGATTCAACACTTAACATCTGTAACTCATACCACACTAAACTACAGTTCACAGTTGAAGTAGAAACAAACAACAAATTACCATTTCTAGAGATCTTGCTAATCCACAAAAATAACTCAATAATCACAGACTGGTACAGAAAACCGACTTGGTCAGGTCGATTCATAAACTTCTTCTCTCACCACCCTCTTACGCAAAAAAAAGGAATTATCATGATGTTGGTAGACAGAGCGATAAAACTATCACACGCATCCTTCCACCAAAAAAACATTGAACTAATCAAAAACACAATGACACAAAACTGTTACTTAATCTCCTTCACAGAAAAAATAATAAACCAAAGGCTTAGATTAATTCATTCACAATCAAATAACGACAACGCATTCGACTCCTCCAGATTAATAAATTTACCCTATACTGAAGATATTCACCACCAACTAGTCCGCCTTTTCGACAATTCAATATAACACTAGTCACTAACAACCAACACAACATTCACTCCATCACCGGTTCCACAAAAGATAAAATAGATAACATGGATAAATCAAACGTAGTTTACCAAATCGATTGTAATGATTGTGATGCATTGTACATAGGACAAACAAAAAGATACCTAAAAACGAGAGTCAACGAACACAAAAATAGTCTAAAACACACTAACACAATAAATACAGCGTTAGCAAAACACGGAATAGAACTAAAACACAATTTTAAATTTGACGACGTTAAAATTTTAAATAATGAAAAATGGCTCAAAAAGCGATTAATTCTGGAAATGATACAAATTAAAGCACACCCCAAAGCAATCAATTTTAGAACCGACATCGACAAACTAAGCAGCATATATAATTCAATAATTCAATAATACTCAAAATAATAACGGAAAAACCTCAAATTACCATCCATCAATTGAAAATTCATTACCAAATCTAACAGTTATCAATTTAAACCCGATCCAAAACCGGTTAACATAACCAGTCCGGCAAGAAAAATCACTAACGACAAACTTCCCCAACCATGAGAAACCACCCCCACTTTTCAATACTCAATCACACTACCCCATTAATATAAATACCTCCTCACTCGCCTTAATACTCAGTCGCTACTTAGCTCTCGAATCGCCATGTAATGAAAACTGTTAATTTTGATCAAAAATGAATCTTGGAAATTATCAAACATGAAATTCATAGGTAAATAACACATACACAAAAGTCTCAAAAAAAAACATAAACTAAGCAATAAAATATCAAAATCCTCCCTCTCACAGACACCAAGGATCACAAACAAATGACCCGTCTTCATACAATAAATTCATAATGAATATTATCCAAGATTCATTAAATGACCAAAAAAATTACCCGTACAAATTCAGGTCAGTCAGGACACATAACATTTAAGCCTATAATGTAAAACATATCATACAAAATAAGACAAAAAAGAATGTAATTCAAGAAATAATAAATCTAAAGAGGATCCGAATTAGGATCGAAACGTTATACCAAAAAAATTGTCCACTGTCATTTGGACCCACTGGCCGAATCGCAGCCGATTCTTCCTTCACTATTGTCTCTAAACGGCCGCATACCTAAATCACCACTTGAATTAACTGGCTCAAAACTCGACGAAAATGACCTTTTTCAACGAGATTCTGCAATTATTTGGTTGCATCATCCTCGCAGCCTTTAAACATTGGAAACGCAATAACACCGCTAAAACTCGCTACCACCAACAACTACGGTTTTTATTAAAATGCAGACAAGAAGGTCTCATAGCTGAACACATTTATTCACAGAACATAAACAACATTCTAATTTTTAACAACCGAAATAAATTCAAACTCAAAACGGTCTTACACAAAACTTACAAATCTTTACTCAACATAGAGATTGACGACCTAAATTACAAAATTAAAATACTCAAGAAAAAAATTTAAAAAAACACAGAATTAATCGCAAAAACTCCAAAACACATACACGAAAAATTCTTCAAATTAAAACAAATTAGACTGAACAGAATATCAAAAGAATTCTTTGACAAACACCAAAAGAAATTAAGTAATCTCAGATATGAAAGAACACAAAATATCCACCAACACATTTTTGATTACGATGAATTCCTAAGAACAATCACATCACAATCAAATCAGAATCGAGAAAACATAAATGATCCAAACCAACATCAAAGAAAGAAACCAACATCTCAAACCAATCTTTTCAATTCAGTCACATCAAACAATACTCAACATAACACAAACAATAACATAACTAATGACCCATTAACCAACATAGAATCAACAATCTCAAACAACAAAGTTAAAGAATGGCTGATCAATCTATCAAACATAGACATTCCCACACACATATTAACCTTTCTATCATTGGGTGAAAAATTCAGCTTTCCATATCTAAAACCGACAGATATCAAAACATACATCTATAAAACCATCTCAGAGTTTGAATCCAAAATCGATTACTTACTGGAAAAACCAATACAAGAAGAAATTGAAAAGAAATTCACCAAATTAATTGATAAAGTAAAAACTCCAAACTCATTCTTCAACACGAACAAAATAATCAAAGATACATCCATCTTTCTTAAAAACAATCCTCAATTAATCATCACAAGAGCAGATAAAGGAAACTCAACTGTTATATTGGACAAACTAGACTACATCACCAAAACTGATAATCTACTTGCAGACGAAACCACATATAAAATCACAAAAAAAAATCCACTTAACAGACTACAAAAAGGCGTTATCCAAATTCTTACGAGATGGAAAAATCTTAAAATAATAGATGAAACCACACAGAAACATTTAAAAGCAGAAAACTGTAATTTAGCACGATTATACTGCCGTCCAAAAATTCACAAACATAACTATCCGCTACGTCCAATCGTATCTTCTATTAATAGTCCTACACATAAATTGGCCGAATTCATTCAAACTAAACTCTCAAAATTAATAGACACAACAAACTCACACGTTAAAGACAGTTTCTCATTTAAAAGATTGGTATCGAACATCTTTATACCCGATAACTACCAACTCATTTCCTTCGATGTCATCTCACTTTACACCAATGTACCTTTGGAATTAGTCATACAAAGCCTCCAAAAAAGATCAGATCTCTTCTCTGAAAAACTTCCACTAAACGAAGTAATAAAAACAATAGAATTCATAATGTTCTCAACCTACTTTACCTTTAACGACAAAATATATCAACAAATATTCGGCTTGCCAATGGGTTCACCGTTAGCCCCGATATTATCAAACATTGTAATGACCGACTTAGAAACCAACTGCTTAGAAAAACTGAAGTTCACGATACCAATCTACAAAAGATACGTAGACGATATTATTATGGCTCTGCCTACGGACAAAATAGATTCAACACTAAACATCTGTAACTCATACCACACTTAACTACAGTTCACAGTTGAAGTAGAAACAAACAACAAATTACCATTTCTAGACATCTTGCTAATCCACAAAAATAACTCAATAATCACAGACTGGTACAAAAAACCGACTTGGTCAGGTCGATTCATAAACTTCTTCTCTCACCACCCTCTTACGCAAAAAAAAGGAATTATCATGATGTTGGTAGACAGAGCGATAAAACTATCACACGAATCCTTCCACCAAAAAAACATTGAACTAATCAAAAACACAATGACACAAAACTGTTACCCAATCTCCTTCACAGAAAAAATAATAAACCAAAGGCTAAGATTAATTCATTCACAATCAAATAACGACAACGCATTCGACTCCTCCAGATTAATAAATTTACTCTATACTGAAAATATTCACCACCAACTAGTCCGCCTTTTCGACAATTCAATATAACACTAGTCACTAACAACCAACACAACATTCACTCCATCACCGGTTCCACAAAAGATAAAATAGATAACATGGATAAATCAAACGTAGTTTACCAAATCGATTGTAATGATTGTGATGCATTGTACATAGGACAAACAAAAAGATACCTAAAAACGAGAATCAACAAACACAAAAATAGTCTAAAACACACTAACACAATAAATACAGCGTTAGCAAAACACGGAATAGAACTGAAACACAATTTTAAATTTGACGACGTTGAAATTTTAAATAATGAAAAATGGCTCAAAAAGCGATTAATTCTGGAAATGATACAAATTAAAGCACACCCCAAAGCAATCAATTTTAGAACCGACATCGACAAACTAAGCAGCATATATAATTCAATAATTTAATAATACTCAAAATAATAACGGGAAAACCTCAAATTACCATCCATCAATTGAAAATTCATCACCAAATCTCATAGTTATCAATTTAAACCCGATCCAAAACCGGTTAACATAACCAGTCCGGCAAGGAAAATCACTAACGGCAAACTTCCCCAACCATGAAAAACCACCCTCACTTTTCAATACTCAATCACACTACCCCATTAATATTAATACCTCCTCACTTGCCTCAATACTCAGTCGCTACTTAGCTCTCGAATCGCCATGTAATGAAAACTGTTAATTTTGATCAAAAATGAATCTTGGAAATTATCAAACATGAAATTCATAGGTAAATAACACATACACAAAAGTCTTTAAAAAAAACATAAACTAAGCAATAAAATATCAAAATCCTCCCTCTCACAGACACCAAGGATCACAAAAAAATGACCCGTCTTTATACAATAAATTCATAATGAATATTATCCAAGATTCATTAAATGACCAAAAAAATTACCCGTACAAATTCAGGTCAGTCAGGACACAAAACATTTAAGCCTATAATGTAAAACATATCATACAAAATAAGACAAAAAAGAATGTAATTTTAGAAATAATAAATCGGAAGAGGATCCGAATTAGGATCGAAACGTTATGCCAAAAAAATTGTCCACTGTCATTTGGACCCACTGGCCGAATCGCAGCCGATTCTTCCTTCACTATAGATTTGTATGCCTATTTCTCATTTTTCAGAAGGGTGGTTATATTTTTAATAACGTTCCGGACGCACGGAGTTATCTACCACCGGAACCACTCTATGACTTAGGCGAAGAAAACCAACAGTTTTAGATGTCTGGCAGATAACTCTCATCGTCATACATCTCTCATCTCTGATTGAAAACACCAGCCATTAGAATTCACTTCCGTTAGAGTTCTGAATGATGCTCTTCAAGCGATACATAAACTTATCTTATCGGTTAGGCTCCCTCGGTGTAATTTAATTTTCTGGATTTGAAGCTTCTAACGAATTGAACGTCGTACCCATGCGCGAAAAAAACTCCCGCACTTGCATCACTGTTGTATATTAGGGTGGTCCTTATTTGGGGTCTGAACAAAATTCCACGTTGGCGGACGTCAAATAGGTTCCAAATAAGTAAAAAAAAATGCTTGAATTTTTTCAGATTTATATTTCAACGCTGTGGTCTCCTTATTTTAAAATGATCCAAAAACATGCTTATTCAGTATATAGCGTACTAAATTTTTTTCAAGGTCAATCATAGGCAAAAAATCCATATTCTTGAATGTTTAGTGAAATTCATCTTTTTTTCAGTTAAAAATAAAAAAATCATCAATGGGGTATCCCATGAGAATCGCTTGATGTATGTATTGCTTTTTTTTGAACGAAACGAATGATCAAATTATGTAAAAAAATCTTCTCTCGTTTTTCATGTAATCGGATTTGATATTACGTAATGCTGACATGTGGGTTATTTCATTACAATGCTGTATAAATAAATGCCAATTTTTCAGTTACAAATTTTTCTCGTTCAGTTTATGTTCCAATAGAAAAATGATTTTTTTTTTTCAAAGCACAAGTATTTCGATCTCCTTAATACTGATCATTTATTCAATTATCGTGTTTCCGGAATTGTATTATTGTACTGTTAACATATTTTTTTTTGTAGTATGGCTTAAAACATCGTTTCAAAAAAAGCGCGCCAATGTGTTAACAAATTCACTCCACGAGGTAGCGCCGACGTTCAGATGTGACACATCAACGTTGAGTTTCGACGAATTTCATAAAGCGATGTCTCGCCGCGAATATTATAGATATTGTGAATAACAATGTTTTAAAACTTCTTTAAAATGAAATAATCAAATATTATGAAAGGCTTCAACAGCAAACTAAATTTTGTACGTGCAAAGGGAATCTCGTCGACGTCAACATAACCTCACTTGAAATTCCATTTTGTCAACGAGGCGAGATAACGCTTTATGAATATTCGTCGAAACTTGATGTTGATGTGTCACTCGACATCTCGGTAAGTTAATGTGATCACCTAAAATCTGAATGTCAGCGCTACCTCGTGGAGTGAATTTGTAAACACATTGGCGCGCTTCTTTTGAAACAATGTTTTAAACCATACTACAAAAAAATAAATAATATATCAACAATACAGTAATATTACTCCGGAAACACGATAATTTCGTAAGTGACCAATATCAAGAAGACCAAAATACTTGTGCTTTGATAAAAAAAAAAAAAAAATTTCCATCGAAACATAAACTGAACAAGAACAAATTTTAAGTAAAAAATTGGCATTTATTTATAAAGCGTTGTAATGAAATAACCCACATGTCAGCATTACGTGATATCAAATCCGATTACATGAAAAACGGGAGAAGATTTTTTTACAGAATTCGATCATTCGTTTTTTGAAAATAAAAAGTAATACATCAAGCGATTCTCATGGGATACCCCATTAATGGATTTTTAATTTTTCATCGAAAAGTAGATGAATTTCACCAAATATTCAAGAATATGGATTTTTTACCTATGGATAACCTTGAAAAAAATTTAGTACGCTATGTAGTGAATAAGCATGGTTTAAATTATTTAAAAATTCCCACTCAAATAGGGAGACCACAGCAATGAAATAAAAATCTGAAAAAATTCGAGAATTGTTTTTACCTGTTTGGAACCTATTTGACGGGCGCCAACATGAAATTTTGTTCAAACCCCAAACAAGGACCACCCTATTTTTAGCCATTTCGCCGGAATTCAACGTCAACTTATTTAACAAGCGGCATTTTAAAGGGGAAGAATTCGGCTTCTTTGCCTGTATTTTTAATTATTTTAACAATTTATTTTTCGATTTAGACTCTATTTTGAAAGCAACTATTTTTCGGTTTTTCTTTTTGAAATTTGGAACATTCCGTATAACACGAAAACAAAGAGGATTCATGAAAAACTTCAAGAAATCAAAAAGATTTGTCTGCTTTTGTTGAGTTCGGAAGAATTCTTTCAGATTTTTTTTCTGATTGTTTTATTTTTATTTTCTGGGTCAAGCTCAAATTATTCAATTACCATAAATCGAGAACTATGGGATTATCGATAAAATTTCAAGAGGGTAAAATACTAAATTTTACCATTTCCAACACATTGGAATTTTTTTTTACATTTTTTTCCAAATTTGGATGGTCGACATTTATGTCGGGAAAATTTGGAAAAAACTTTAAAAAAAGATTCCAATGTGTTGAAAATGATAAAATAAAGTATTTTCCCCTCATAAAATTTAATCAATCATCTCATAGTTCTCGAATTATGATAATTGAATGATCTGTGAGCTCTGACCCAGAAAATGAGAAAAAAAAATGTTGGAAACAAATAGGAAAAAATTCCTCTGAACTCAAAGAGAACAGACGCAACTTTTTACTATCCTGAAGTTTTTAATGAATCCTCTTTGTTTTCATATTGTACAGAATTTTTGAAAATTCCAATTTTTTCACAAAAAGCAGAATAATTTTGGAAAAAAAAATAGCTGCAAGTTTTTATAAAAAGGAAATTGAAGCTCAAGCTTTCTGTTTTATGAATACAATCGGAAAATGTATTTAAAAAAATTTCCTATAGAAGATGGATGCACCTGAAGAGAAGGAAAAAAAGGAGAAAAACAGTTGTATTCAAAATAGAGTCGAAATCGAAAAACGAATTATAAAAATCATTAAAAATACAAGAAACGAAGGCGAATTTTTCTCCCTTAAAATGTCGCTTGCCAAATTAGTTTGCGTTGATTTCCGGCGAAATGGCATAAAAAAAAGTTCGAGACCTTTTTTGAAGTTTCATTCGGAAACTTTGCGCCGGTACACGGAATAAACGGCGATCTCGCAATATGTAATGAATACTATGCTACTGTAAAATATACTATGCTACTGTGAAATATACTATTTATTATGTAATTAATACTATACTACTGTAAAATATACTATGTATACCGGGATAAGTATTAAATGGAAGATAGTGATTACAATATGGTATAGTAATAAGTCTGAAAATTCTGGACTGGAAGTAAATTACTATACTTTCTAGTAGTGAATAGTAGAATTCTGGTAACCAGGATTAAAGTTCGAGGTGGCATTTCTCTCCGTGTAGTGTATGTATGGTTCTAACACCGAACTATTTTGCCGATTCAAAATCATAATTTAAAAAACGCGATAAGTTTCTCACGTAATTCCATTCTCCCTCACTCAAGTCCAATAACGAAAATTTAAATCGAAAGCTAACTTTTGTTATTATCCAATTTTTCAAGAGCCATCGCCAACTCTCTTCCTGGCAATCCTCGTTTCGGGGTTGGCGATCTTCTCGAAGGGCCCGGGAGTATGTCCAATGGCTCCTGCTGTGGCGCTCGCAAGTCTGAGCCATCGATATCGTCGTCATATTCGAGCAGATTTTCGTTTACCAGGTGTGTAAGTATGAAACCGGAATTTCGAAAGTATGAAACCCATTTCCCCACCTTTTGTATCTTTCCCATGGCTTTTAACCGAAGGGAGATGGCTTCTCGGGTCACCTTTAACTGATCCGCCAGTTGTTGTTGTGTTTGAACGTCGTCTTCGTCCAACAAGGCTTGCAGGTCATCGTCTTCAAACTTTTTTGGTGGTCTTCCACGTTCTTCGTTCCTCACGTCGAAATCGCCACTTTTGAACCGTTTAAACCACTCGAAACACTGTGTTTTACCGAGAGCATGCTCACCAAACGCCTCCAGAAGCATTCGATGCGATTCGGCTGCGATTTTCTTCAGATGAAAACAGAAAAGTAGTGCTGTCCGCAAATCGTAATTTGTTGGCACAAAACTCGACATGTTTATCTCTAATAAACTAATGCTACTGGATGAAACTCGTGTTATTGTGAGTTGGAAATCTTTATCGGATATGAATACAATAACAAGACACCGCTGACGTGATGTGTCGGTAACTGCATCGACATCTAGCGCCACCTATGGGCAAATTCCGGTTTCATACTTACACACCTGGTATTACCTCCGGCGTTTGTCGGCACGTCTTTTCTTTCGTTTCGATTACATTTTGTAGTTTCGTGGCCTCGGATTCATCATTGTTAATCTTCCGTCTGATTGCTGGCATAATCTCACCGTCCACGGAAACATCGAGGGAGTGGAGAAATTTTTCGTCTTCTATAATTATGTATATGAGACAATTATAATTACAGAATCCATAGTATTAATCCTGTAAAAATATGATTCTCATTAATAGCGTGAATAAAGTGCATTGAAAGGTGCCATCATCGAAAATTAGTGAAAGCAAAGAAGACTAAGGCGAGCGCCGTTCTGTTTAGTACGATTAGTACTAAGATAAGTGGGAGTTTTACTTGCACACCCTTCTCGGGTTCTTACAAGACCGCCTCTTTCCTCCTGAGTATTGAAATCAGGCTGCGGGCCCGTCAACACCTCTCACCACTTTATCCTTCTTTCTGCATCGCAATTCTGCCTGAAGACGAAGGGAAAACCGCAGAAAAACCTTTGCCGATGCAGTCGGTAGATAATACCTAATTTTCCAAGCAGTGGTACGAGCACGCTTAAGCACGACTACCAGCGGTCGATTAGGCAGCCACCTATTCCCTTGTGATCGAGTGAGCCATCCTACAGCAAGGTGGTTTCTCAAACCGAGCGATGAGAACCGCCTCGGGACGCCCCACCTGACCGCACAATACGCCCACCCCTCACATTGAGTTTTTTTTGGAATTCCACATTAAGGTGGGGTCACCCTCCCACCAGGATTGCAGTTGTAAACACATGAAAAAATGAAATTATTTTTCAGAGATGTCGCCGGGGATCGAACCCGGGTCCACGGGTTACGAGATCCGCGCTCTAGCCACACGGCCACTGCTCTCCCTACGATTAGTACTATTTAATAGATACAAATTATGTGAATATGCGTTAAAATACAAAAATTAACCCTCAAAACATATACATAAATTCATCATTTGGGCCAAAAAGCGGGTTTTACTTGTTTCTACTATGGCGTACCGTTTTTAATTTTTTTAAAAATTCATAACGTAATAGGAAAATAAATAAGGTTTGAAACAAAATAGTTTTGAAATTGTGCCAAAATTGTACATGAGTTAAGAAATGAAATAAAAATAAAAACAATTTTTTTTAAGGGTCTTATAGAGCTATATAGCTCTTAATTTTTTCCTTGGTACTATTATCAGCCCCTAAAACATATTAAAAATGTAGATCAATCGGTTCAGTCAATCCTGTTTTCACGTATTTTACTTTCTCCGAATAACCAATTGAGTTGGAAATCTGAAATTTTCAAGATCTTATTATTTTATTATTACCTACTTATGATCTAAGTATCGTTTAAAAATCTCTCGGGAGCAGAACCACCATACTTAAACCCCTGGGTGATATTGTACTGAAATTATGTACACTCAAGAATAGTGATCAAGGTTGTTGTCTGTGTGGTGCGTGCGTGTGCGTGTGTCTGTGCATCCTGAGTTTCTGATGTAAATAATTAATAACTCGAGAACGCTTCGAGACATCGAGCTGAAATTTGGTACACTTTTCCAGCACGAATTGCCTTTCATTATGAATTTTTCAAATTCAATTGTAACAGGTGATTAGGTTTTATCGACTTTTTTCATTTTTGCAAAAATGGCGTAAGCGCTCTAACTTCTGCAATTTTCAAGATATTGCACTGAAATTTTGCACAGTGCTAATATAGCTGTCGAGGTTGTTCGTTTTAAGTTTGGCGAAAATCGATGGAACGATGAACATTTTATGGAATTTTTATTTTTTTGAAAAATAGCAAACTCTAACTTCAGCTATTTGCGTGATATTGTACTGAAATTTGGTACACTCAAAAATAGTGATCAAGGTTGTTCACTATTGAATTTAGCAAAAATAAAATTTGGCCAGAAATAAATCTGAGACAATTTGGCAAATTTGCTCATTGATTGCTCATGTTTTTAAACAATTAACGAAACTTTCATTATGAGAAAGCCGAATTTGATCACCATACTTTGTGATGAAGGAAACTGTTTGAGCTATGGATAAGGATGAGGAAGCAATGTGCTAATGTCCAATTTGCAGGGTTTTCTTTTACATCGTTAATTGCTCTTTATTTATTCAATGTTTAAAAGTCACTTATCGACTATTCGATGGAGCATTCACCGTTCACAAGCAAGTATCACAAAAGCATTAATAAAAATCTATACGACCATTTTCCAGCCCCATGAGAATTGAGAACTTTCTAATTCGAGGTCAAAACCTTTAAATAAATTCACAAAGTTGGTTAATAGAGAATATTAAAAAAATGCACATACTATGAATCACTGGTAATGGTTCCTAGCGTTGGAATCGAGATTTTTCATTATAATAAAACGTAAACGGTAATCAAAGAAGAGAAAATGTCAATAATTATCATCCATAATAATTTATGAAGTTCTCTTTATTCTCCGGTTGAATAGCGTCTCCAGGTTGTATTCCAGACTTGCTGAAACAAAAAATATTTATTCCTCATGAGCTTCATGCCAGAAGACTTCACCATACGACTAGACGGAGTACAGACAAAATTTTAGAGAAAAAATATGATAAGACATTTTACGGCAATCGGTGAAGATCGACGAATCGAACGGTTCTACGAACTAAGTTTAACGCCACGCTGCATTCGACAGCTTATTGAAAATGTAGACGATGGAACATATGTGCCAGATATAAAGATGATATAACTGAGCAATAATAAAGTGAGTAAGGCGAACATCAATCGCCGATTTACGCGAAGATTTTCCAACATGTAGAGCGCGCGGAGTAAAGTTGGTGGCTACTTAGTCAGAATAGTTCATGCGAAAACTATAAAAATTACGAAACGAGAAATGTTTGAAATTTCGGGCGCAGAGAAAATCTGATAAAGCTTGTCAAGAATAAAAAACAAGATTGTTTTGTGAAAGCCGTAATATCTGGAGCCATAAGTTAATTTGTTTTTCAATTGAAGAATATCCACGGTCACATATTATAATCAGGATCAGGGTTGCGAAATTTTTAATAAAATATTAATGAATTAATCATTACTTTTTTAATGACTACTGCAAATAACTTCTATTAACCGTAAACCATTAACATTTGATGCTAATGAAAATAATTTCCATTAACCATTCACCATCAACATTTAATGGTTAATGGGAAAAATTTCCATTAACCATTAACATTCAATGATTACTGGAAATTATTACAATTAATCAGTAAGAGTTAGTGGTTATTATTTGCAACCCCGCTTAAATTCAGGGACCTGAACGATGCGTCTAACTATGGAAACAAAATAGGAGCGCTAATTTTTGTAAACTTCAAGCTCATTAGAAATTCAATTTTATTCGCAATAAGAAGAGCTAAGAATTTTTTTTCAACGATATTTGAGAGCTGAAGAATGGCCTTAAATTCAGGGTTCCGAAATTTTTCATGAAAAAGTAATGCATTAATCATTACTTTTTTAATAGCTCATGGAAATAATTTCCATGATTTCCTGTGCTTAGCTGTGAAATCAACGAAAGTTCTCTCGAAGTTGCAGGAAATTTGGAAACAGCACACTACTAAAAAAATATTATTGCCTTGTTTCGCTAAAAAATACACGAAAACGATCCTGGACAGCTTTAAAAAGATAAGATTATAAAGTATATTGGAAAAGCTAAATTGAATGTAGAAGTGTTTTTTTGTGCAATGGATCGTTTCGAATGTAGAAGAAATCGAAACAAAATAAATAACAACATTAGTATACAAATTGGGGGTGTAAAATCAGATTCGAAAATCTAAAAAAAATTCTGCTTGCTTTGGACACTAGAATAACCTTTAAAAAAATGTCTATAATATTTTGATATCACACGAGAATAATCTAATCTAATCTAATCTAATAAAAAATCTAATTAAAAAATATTTAAATATTTTTCATTTGATAATCCTTATAGATTATTCTCGCGTAATTGAATTGAATATTTAGGTTATAAATGTATAAATGGATTGTTAGGTTATAAATGTATTACTACTACTATACCCAGATAGACAAACGTGCTGTAGAGAATCACATGACGGCACAGTAACGCAATTATGACGGCAAAATACGGCATAGCGTGTCGTCATTCAATAGCTATCTACGTCCGAATTACGCAGCATATTGACACTACGTGCCGTCAGATTTGCGTTATAACTATGTTCAGATCTAACGTTAGAATGCAGCAAAGAAACAGCACGCTGTGCTGCCTATTTGCGTCTTAATTGCAGCACGTCGTGCTGTTTATGATGTAGTTCAGCTAGCCGTCAAAACGTGTCACACACCCCTCGCTATTGTTTTCACATGCGATGAAGCCACGCCAGGAGCATTTAAGTAAAGTCCGATTAATATTTAAAACAATTCAACCAAATTCAGCTTAATGCAATATGACACGGCACATTTGCGCCACGACGTGCTGCTAATACGCAGCACAACGTGACGCCAATATAACGTCAAAACAAGGTTTCAATTACAGTGAACTATGTGAATATGCTGCAAATGTGCAGCACGCCATGCTGCAAATGCGTTGCACATGTGCAGCACGCCGTGTTGCAAATATGCTGTAAATATGCAGCACGCCATGTTGCATATATGCTACAAATGTACAGCTGCATATTTGCAGCATTATTGCAACATTATTACGTAATCTCGTGTCGTTAGAATGGAGCTTAAGGGCAGGCTAAACACCCTCCCCCCCGCCTTTCCGCTCTTGTGAGTGCAAGAGAGAACGCCGATAGGGGTCCTGTGAGAGCGAGAGAGAGGGTCTTTAGCCTGGCCTTAATGCGGACGTAGAAAGCTGTTTACTGACGTGACGACTTACTCTCGAGTGACGTGTTGTTGCCGACAATATGACGCAAAATGTCCATCTGGGTAAATATTTATAACCTACATATTCAATCGATAAGGATTATTAATTAAAAAATATCATAATATTTTTTAATTATTAATCCTTGTTGATTAAACTCAAAGTTTCCATTTGAAGAACTATTTTTCACAAAATCCTCTTTGCGGATTCTAAATATCTTGAAATTTTTTTCTTCGGTCAATGGCAAAATATTAAAATTGCATGTAAGTAGTATTTTAATATTTTGCGATCGAGCGAGAAAAACAATTTCAAGATATTTATAATTCGCAAAGAGTATTTTTCACAAACCCTCTTTACGGATTCTGAATATCTTGAAATTGTTTTCATTGCTCAATGACAAAATATGAAAATACTACTTACATGCAATTTTAATATTTTGCCATTGACCGAAGACAAAAATTTCAAGAAATGTAGAACACGCAAAGAGGATTCTATGAAAAATAGTGCTTTGAAGGGAAACTTTTAGATACATAAAACTCAAAGTTTCTACACGAAGAACTATTTTCCACAAAATCCTCTTTGCGGTTTCTAAATATCTTGAAATTTTTTCTTCGGTCAATGGCAAAATATTAAAATTGCATGTAAGTAGTGTTTTAATATTTTGCTATCGAGCGAAAAAAACAATTCCAAGATATTTATAATCCGCAAAGAGTATTTTGTGAAGAATAGTTTTTGAATAGAAACTTTGAAATGCATAAAACTCCCTTCGGTCAATAGCAAAATTTATATTTTGTCATTGACCGAAGGGAGTTTTATGCATTTCAAAGTTTCGATTCGAAGAACTATTTTTCAGAAACCCTATTTGCGGATTCTGAATATCTTGAAATTGTTTTCTTTCCTCAATGATAAAATATGAAAATACTACTTCCATGCAATTTTAATATTTTGCCATTGACCGAAGAAAAAAATGTCAAGAAAAGTAGAACCCGCAAAGAGGATTCTATGAAAAATAGTCCTTCGAGGAGATCGGGTGGCGCCACGGTCACGGCTGCATCATAGCAACATCGCGCACGATATATTCTTGATTTATCAAAGTATTACCGCTCAATTACGTAAAATATTAACTGAATCTGTTATCTTAACTGATGTAATAAGTGAAGAAACGTTGGCCAAACTTTATCGGCGATAGTTTCGAGAATCCAAAAGGTTTCCCAGCACGTGCAGAAAAGTGGGGTTAAGCCCGGTGATCACGTACGATGGTTGGCAAAGATTCCACGCGCCGAGCAGCGGCGAGCAAGACAGGGGGAAAAATAACCGATCATATGCCTAGAAAACCTAAGCTAAATGCGAAACCATCATCGGGCGGCAAGGTTGATACAAACGCAAACTCCCCTAAAAGTCAATCCCAGCACGCATCAATGCCGGAGCCTGTCGGGTCGGAAGAGGTTTTGCGACTTCTGCAAGGCTTAGCCGCAGACATGCGAGATCTGAAACGTGACTATAATAGCATCAAGGACGCTATTGACAGATCTCTTGCATCAAGTGAAGAGTGCAGAAGCAAAATTATTCAGCTTGAAGTGGAGAATGAGGTTTTAAAGAATCGTATCATTAGACTGGAGAGAAATGATGAGATACGCGAACGAGAAGGGAAGAAAAACAACGTCATTATCCGCGGGTTGGAAGTTCATGTTGACGAGACACGCAAAACAATCGAAGACTTCCTTGCCGATGAATTTGAAATCTTCAATGGAATCAAAGAGGTCAAACCATTCGTAAAGGCAGGGAGGGTGGCCTTCACAATCGTCAAATTCGGCAACGCCGAGGTCAAAAAAACGCTAATGGCAAAAAAGAAAAAATTGGCGGGTTCGTCTATCTCGATCAACCACGACACCACGTTCGAGGAACGTGAGATTCGAAGGAAAATCCAAAGTATCGCCAAAGAAAGAGCAGAGCAGGGAGCGAGTGTAAAAGTTGGCTACAGGAAACTGTGGATTGACGAAACGCCGTACATCTGGAAAGATGGTTCTGGCTTGGTGGAAAATTTTCGTCGCAGAAGCGGGACACTCACGCAAACGTCGTATACGACATCGCAGCATCAATAACATTCTCTTCACCGGGAAAAATTCCATCAGCCTTGAAGATCCGCTCTGGCAACAGCAAGTATATTCTGGAAGCGCCACGAAATTAACATCTCCATCACCAGCGTGCATCAACCTTTCGTTAAATCATTCATTAACTACTATCCGAAAAGAAAATTCAAATCTTAACGAAAATACAGGCGAAGAAATAAGTTATGACACAAAAGGGAAAATCTTTTTCTGGAACGTCCATGGGTTGCAAACCTTTTTTGATAATATCGCGAACAATTCAGGCTTAAATTGGAATTCAGCAACGGTAATTTGCATGAGTGAAACGTGGCATGTTACCGATGAGATAAAGTTACCATCTAAGATGAATGATTTTGATTCAATAACGAGCAAAGCGTTGAGGGATTTTTCAGTGGGTAGAGCCAGTGGTGGCCTATGCATGCTAGTCAATAAGAAACGAATAGACCACTACGCAGTACTAGATGTGAGTGATACTTGGATCTCATGCGAATTTCGCATCAAAAAAGAAAAATTTATATTAGTTACTGTTTATCTAAGGAACCATTTTTATAAAGATAGGGTTAAGTCACTGTGCGATCATCTCTCCGATATTGTTGAAAACTATAATTTACCATTGTTGGTCGGAGGTGATTTTGATGCCAGAATTGGCGAACTGAACCAGCTTGATGGATCTCAAGTAGAAGGCACGAAATTTACAGAAAATAGATGTGCAAATGACACAGTTGTTAATGGAAATGGTGTCATACTGCTGGGTTTGTTTGAAGAACTGGGGCTTTGCGTCTTAAATGGTAGATCGATGTCTGACAGTATGGGCGATTTTACGTACTGGGGTATTAGCAACACAACAATTGATTATGTTTGGACAAACATATTAGGACTCGATCTTTGCCTCGATTTATCTATCCTAAACGGAGGGACCTCCGACCATCTGCCGATGCAAGTTGACATTGAAATTAGTATACCACCCATTGACCAAAGTCAAGAAAGTAACGTTCCATTACCACCATTTCTTAAATGGGACCCTAACGATCATGAAGAGTACGCTATTCATTTGGACACTGTCTTATCTCAACCTCTTAATACGGATCAAGTCAATATGCTAAATAGCAATCTAGTTAACGCGATTTGGACGGCAGCAGGATCTCTAACAATGGTACGTATCCCGAAAAAACAAAACAAACATAAACTAACCAGACCATGGTTCGATAAGGAGTGTTCCATCGCAAAAAAAAACGCTGAACAAGTGCTATAAGCGCTGGATTCGAAGCAGAGATCCTATAGTTGCCAAAAATTTTACCACCCTGCGAAATAAATATCTGAAACTCATAGGAGGAAAAAAGAAAAGCCATATTCTTGAATTGCAACAAGCGCTGTCCATGGTAAAGAACTCTAAAACATTCTGGGCCACCCACAAAAAACTCAAGCCAAAAATATATCAAAAATGTGCTATCTCTGTGGCGGAGTGGCAAGAATTTTATGCCCATGTTACGTCCCGCTTTTCCCTTAAATTTTATAAATTTATTAACGATAATAAGTTCCATAAATTTATTATCGTTATTACTTCGCACGGGAACGAACGTGAACTCATGGTTCCACGCTAAAGCGCTCTCGTCAGCGGATTCCAGAGACTTGCGCGTCGCGATCACCCCATGTGTCGCAAATCGCATTCAGCAACTTTTCGGTCAATGGCACCTTTCGGTCACCTTGGGGCGAGTTCGTGCATGGCCACCAAGGGCATGCACGCGCCGTTTCCAAAAAGCTGAATTGCAGAAATCCTCGCTCGACTCGCCAACGTTCCACGGGACGTTGTCAAGTCAAATCAGTACCTTGCTACCCACCGTCAGGTGAATCAAGGAGTAATACTCCGGCCTTCAGCCAGTCGCTGCGGCGTAATTCCCGCGTCGCCATATAAGATGCATAAGCCCGTTCGTATGTCATCTTGGGACGTTACACAGGGGTGCTCGCGTAGACGCGTAAGTCTCGGGTCGATATTAATGTTTTGTCCGTCCTAAAAGATCGTGCCTATGACCCTAAGGTCATAGTAAAATAAGTAATTGAAAGTCATCCAATAAATCACCGTTGCGCCCATGATCTCACGATCATGGCTAATCATCAAACCAACGAAACCCACATCATTACAAATATATCAATTGAATAAATGTTTGTCCGTCAACAATACAAATTAAATAATAATCCATTCTTCGTGCCCATGATCTCGCGATCATGGTTGACTATTGAAAGTGCAATAACAACAGTTGCACTAAGTTGTAATAGAACAGCAATGGTTATATATATCCACCACAGTTATATTCAATAACAACGAATATGAATAACAACAAGTGTAAGTTCACGAG
Organism: Alloplasta piceator; assembly: GCA_946863875.1. Lineage (NCBI taxonomy): Eukaryota > Metazoa > Arthropoda > Insecta > Hymenoptera > Ichneumonidae > Alloplasta > Alloplasta piceator. The sequence goes on along the minus strand of OX333077.1, from coordinate 31,337,555 downwards.
AAACATCGCGGGTGAACAATCGGCGATCGACACGTAAATCGGATGTAAGAAATCCGTCGGTCGCCACAAAGGACAGTACGCGCGGTCAACAGTGCTACGGAACGCCCGTTATCAACAATATCGGCTGATCGGTTCGCGAGTGTGGATATATAAATGCGTATATATATCCCCCGTCGACCTCGCGACGTATCATGGACCACGCGACTTTCGGCCATCATAGTGAGTGCGCGGAATATACTCCTTCGCCCTCGCTGTATAGGAACTCTAGTGCGCGTATAGACCGTTAAGTGTATGGACGTTTAAGTGTAGTGGTAAGAACAACGCTCATAGAGGGGATTGAGATCCTCGCCTTGTTCGCGCGGGCCTCACACACTCACACACCCACACACACACATACAGGTAGCGTGCGATAGCCTGGAGCTCCAGCCAAACGTAAGTCAGCTGTTTCATCCGAGAGACGCCGCAAGTATTGTGAGCGCCGTCTCTCTCTCTCAAATGTACATGCTCGCAGTGCGCGCGGATCCCCGCTCGCCCATTAGACACATTAGAATTATACTGCAACATAAACAAACTAGAAGTCAACAAGGCAAAGACGAAAATTCTTATCTTCCAAAAAGCGGGTCGACCGAAAAAAATAAGACCACTCAAATACAAAGGTACACACCTTGAGGTAGTAAACCAATATATCTATCTAGGCGTCCCATTTGTGCGTTCCGGTCTCTTTAATACGGCAACAAAACACTTTATGTCAAAAGCAAAACTTGCTCTTGGGGTAATATGGGGGCCCATGGTGATAGCGAAAGTCAACAACTGGGACGCTAGAATAGCTCTGTTAAAATCTGTCGTCACCTCATCGCTGTTATATGCCTCAAGTGTCTGGGGGTTGAGGCATTGCGAAGAATTGAATAAGATCCAATTACGCTTTTATAAAAACTTACTCGCAAAACCCAATAGTACACCAGGCTATATGATCAGGCTTGAAACCGGATCTACCTCGATATCGGTGCAAATTGTTAAGCGATCCCTGAATTATCTCTTAAGAATACTTGATATATCACCTTTGCGATTTCCTAGAGTATGTTTGGATCGCCTAGTAGCATTAGATGCCTCCAATTCGAACATTCGCAAATACAACTGGTTTACGTGCCTTCGTGATCTGCTATCAGAAATAACCCCACCATCACAAATACTTACCAATATGACGTTTGACTCAATTTCAAATACTATAGAGCCACTTTTGGATCTAGCGACTCAACGTAAATTCCAATCAGATGCAGTTAGAGCGCTGCGCTCAACATACAGCCAGGTATATGAAAACATCAAGCAACTTAACGAACTGAAATGCGAGGATTATTTAAATTCAGATCTACCGCTGCCTTTCATTAGACTGGTGGCACAATGTCGATTAAGCGGACTTAATAAGATTACATTTAGATATAAGAAAGTATTCTATAACATTGATAATGATGTCATATGCTCAGTGTGCAAGCTATTGAAAGAAGAAACTTTGGAGCACTTCCTTTGCGAATGTACAATGTATGATGCAATCCGATCTCAATATTCAAGTGATATTCCTCCGCTCATTGTACTTGACCAATTAGATGTAAAGCAAGCTCGTAACCTAGCTCTATTTGTACTTGCTGCTTGCAAACTTCGAGCATTTGCTCTAGGAATGTAAAACAGCTCCAACTACCAAAACTATGGAAACAAAAAATTTGCCAAGCTTAGTTTCAACTCCACCTTAATTTATGTATTATGCACCTCATGTAAAAAGGCCTAGCCACCGATCCTCTTTGTAATAGGCGCAAGCCTCTGCACAAATAAACTAATACTACTACTACTAGTCCTTCGAAAGGAAACTTTGAAATACATAAAACTCAAAGTTTCCATTCGAAGAACTATTTTTCACAACATCCTCTTTGAGGATTCTAAATATCTTGAAATTTTTTTCTTCGGTCAATGGCGAAATATTAAAATTGCATGTAAGTAGTATTTTAATATTTTGCTAGTGAGCGAAAAAAATAATTTCAAGATATTTATAATCCGCAAAGAGTATTTTGTGAAAAATAGTTCGTCGAATCGAAACTTTGATATGCATAAAACTCCCTTCGGTCAATGACAAAATACGAATTTTGCTATCGACTGAAGGGAGTTTTATGCATTTCAAAGTGTTGATTCGAAGAACTATTTTTCACAAACCCTCTTTGCGGATTCTGAATATCTTGAAATTGTTTTCTTTGCTCAATGACGAAATATGAAAATACTACTTACATGCAATTTCAAAAAATGTAGAACCCGCAAAGAGGATTCTATGAAAAATAGTCCTTCGAAAGGAAACTTTTAAATACAGAAAACTCAAACTTTCTATTTGAAGAACTATTTTCCACAAAATCCTCTTTGCGTATTATAAATATCTTGAAAATTTTTTCTTCGTTCAATGGCAAAATATTAAAATTGCATGTAAGTGGTATTTTAATATTTTGCTATTGAGCGAAAAAAACAATTTTAAGATATTTATAATACGCAAAGAGGATTTTGTGAACAATAGTTTTTTCAGCAGCATATTGATGTTACATGCTGTGAGCGAAATTGCAGAACAATAGCTGAAATCATTGCAACGTGAATCTGCAGCTTAATGGCAGCATACCGTGGCGTAAATTTGCAGCTTAGATTGAAGCACACAGTGCCACAAATATTGTAGCAAGATTGCAGCACTCACTTGCAGAAAGCTGCAAATATACAGCATAGCGTGCTGCAAATATGCTACGACAATACTGCAAATATGCTACGACAATACTGCAAATCTGCAGATTGATGTGCTGTAAAAATGCTGCAAATAACCTGCAAATATGCACCACAGCGTGGTGCACATTTGCTACAATCGTGGCGGCATGGTATTATGTAAAGATGCAGCAATTGTAACGTTACAGCATGTTGTAAATAAGACGTCACTGTGCAGTTATAACGTAACCCAATTTTGACGAAAATATTGCGACATTACCTAATTCGAGTCGCTAGAATGACACTGCGGCCGTACAAAGCTGCTTACTGATGCAAAATGTCTATCTGGGTAATTATTTAAAAAAACGATTTTCGTTGCCTTACAACGATAACGATGCAACATTTAACGTCATAAAACATCGCATTAATCGATAAAACAAATGTAATCTTATTTTTTGCCACTGCTTACCTGAAAACTGCAAAAGCCGAACATCGTAGTATTCTTTGCCCTGTTTCATCTTCACTTCGTCTCCTATTTTAGCCCCTTTTGCTATTTTGGACTCCGGCTCCACGCTCCATTTCTTTGATTCCATCAAAAATACAAGAGCGTACATTTTTTCGCTCTTTCTAGATGCTTCAAGCTCGCTGCTCGCGTTCTTACCAGGACCAATGACGCGTGGAGACTATCTCGAGGCATCGATTGAAAAAATTCACGACTTAATATTCAGCTAAATAATGTTTAGATCACTTGGAATGAATCGGAAACGAGATATTTATAGGAAAAAAAAGTTTACCAAGACGAACCGCCAGACGCCGAGGAGAACAGGAGAAAAATTCAATTAACCATCTTCCGTTTTTTCTTCCAGGCATGAAGATTGCAGTAAAGGTGACCGAACGAGCGTGTCAACCCAATGGTAGGGTGTCATATTCCCCAAAAGTCATAATCCCCAAAAGTCATAAGCCCCAAACAGAAAACACTAGAGCACAATCCCATCTAATAGAATTCACAAAGTTCATGGCTGTTAATGGCAGGACGAATTAGTACCTGTCAAACGATTGATGGCGTTGCAATCTCTTCGAGACTGACTCGATCGCGCGATTTGAAACGTCAAAATAAACACATTTGACAAGTCGAGGGAAAGTTTCGCTCGACAAGAGCGACGCGGCGAGGTTAAAAGGCTAATATTGCAATATTTGACAAGATTGTGAAACGTCAAATTCGAAGAAGCAAGAAGTTTTGACCGACGAGAAGAACGAGGTTAAAACGCAAACGTTGGACGACATCGAGGATGTGAAAGTAAAGAAACGTTTGACAAGATCGAGGATACAATGATAAAAAATTTGATTAGAGGATAAATTTATAAAAAATTGCGACTCCATCGACATTGAGGTTCCAGGTAAGCCGGATGCTTTCTCTCAGCTCCAATGTTGCAACGGATCACAATCTCTGTTCCATGGATTTAATTTAATTCTTTGCAGGATACATGATCCACGAATCAGGGGCTTGGAGCGAAATTCGTAAAAGCTGGTTCTTCTTACATCGCAGATGCTCCCGGGAGAAATACAACGAGTCCTCGGATGAGACGATGAGCTGCATCGTACCGCTGACAGCCGATGAGAATTTCACAATCACAAAGATGCGTTGGTTGAGCCATAAACTCAACGCAGTGGCTAGCCGTCCGGAAACTGTACGAATAATATATGTCATTCATCCGGAAATATGTTGTCGCGCAAGTAATGCTTGCTTACGGCCATCGGCCATTGTTTTTCTGTATTGCATCAGTCATCATCGTCCATGATTGGAAATCTAAGAATATTCCCTGCTATAGTTGACAATGTTTATGAATCTTTCTCGTTACAACCGAAAATTTTAATTATTCTTTCCCACTACACTGAATCATCTCTAAAAATATGTCCTGCTATAGTTAACCTGATTCAGTTATCGAGGGTCGCTGGAGACCCCCAGCGATTTTCCGTTTCTCCCATTTCTCTTGAGAAGCGCATGTATGTTTATGATGACAAACAGAATATTTTTTAAATTCTTTTGCAATCTCCATGGCGTGCCGTTACAGTAGAAGTATTCACGATTGTTAAGGAATTTTACCGGTTTTTTTCATTGCAAATTACATTCAATGCAAATTACATGCCTTGTTCTAAACATATGTCTCCCGATATAGTTAAAAGTCTTCATGACTATTTCCCGCTTTAGTTGAACATCTCTAAGAAGATTTCCTACTATAGTTGAACATTTCTAAGATTTCCTACTACATTTGAACATTTTTTTCATTACAGGTTATATCGGTATTTTCAGGAATTTCCAGTCTGGTTCCGATCCGGTATTTTGAAGAATTTTTAGTTTAGTTCTAGTCCAGATGAATAGTCTAATATTATTCGTCCACACACATTTTGAAAATATTGAAAAATGTATGCCTGGATGAATTACGTGGCATAATTATTCATCCGGATATATCCCAATATCTTGAAATTGCATATCCGGATGTGTGAATTGCATATCCATATTCATGTGACGTTATTCGTTTGGATAATTATTGGCATACTACTCTTTTGTTTAAACTGCAATCTGAACATGGCGTTGCTAGAGAACATATTTCCGGACGAATACCATAATCTTATTCGTCCGGTTTCCGGACGACTAGCCACAGCCTAAACTCAATACCGCCTGCTCCTCTTCTACCCTCATTTTAATCTTTATCTTCCAGATAAGACTCGATAAGCTCGTACCCACCAGAGGCTTCTCGAGCTTCAGGTTTCTTCCAGGATCTCGCGACACGATTCGTCGCTCTGAAAACTGAAGAATATAAAGGCCAGACTGTTGCTTACATCACCGGATTAACGGACAGATCCTCTTGCCGGACGAGAGGATAACGAGTTACAAGTGTGAAAGTTTTGAGTTTGTATGGGAACATTTACGAACTATTCCATGATAATTTAAAATTATGGAGACAAAGAGAAAAACACAAAAAAAGTACAGCAATACGGAAAACAGTATGTCCAAATGTTATAGGTAAATTTTTGTATTGTACATACCTATATATAACGTGATAATGATAATAAGAACAAATGATAATAAGAAAATTTAACCGTCTATCGTATTTGACTTCGTCGTTGATTTCGTCCAGCATTACATTCTGGAGGAACGCGATATTTTTTAGATTTTTCTTAAAAAAGCAGTGACAGCAGTAGAGAATTACTCGAAACATTAACTCGTTTTGATATATACATTCATGGTGAATGATAATAATCATAAATATATACACAACTTAAATTGAACGGCTAAACGAGGGGCAGTAAATTATTTTTTTCCCGTTCGAAAGGTGCATTTACTACGTGGCACCGCGAATATTTTCATTGCATGCAGACGCTTAATTCTGCCAACCTCGGAAGATTGCTTGCGATGCTCAGAATTCTTCGTATGAAGCATTCTTCTGCCACGTTGTCTGTAAGTGTTTTCGGCTTGTGATTGTGATAGATATTCCTGCACGTCCCCGATTTCAGCAGCTGGACGAGATGCTGTACATTTTAAAGGAGCGATTATGTATAAAATGAAACAAAAAAGTTGAGAGGAATCTAGTAAATAGAAGGCACAATTTATTAGCCATAACCGTGACAGATTGTGCCTTTACGAAACAATTCAGCCAAAATATATTCAGCTTTATTTCGCTTTTTCCAAAAAATTTTTACGATTTTTTTTTAACCCGGTACGCCCTTTGAAAGATGGAATGGAAAAGGAAAAACGGATCCCTTCAAGGGTCATTTTGTTATCCGTCCGTCCGTCTGTCTGTCTGTGAAGACCCTTTATCTCGGGAACGCGTGGATGTATCGAGTTGAAATTGCGAAAAAATCAAACTTCTATGTTAACGTAAAAAAAAGATACGGCTGTTTATGCCGCAAAAAACGTATATTTCGACACTCTCAAGGGAATCCAAATTTATAGGATATTTTCCATTGACCTAGAACTATAAAATTTGGCAAGTAATACCGTCTTATACTACAAGTATAGGGAAAAATATTAAAACTTTTCGTTTGTAATTAAATCATAAAAAATATAATCTTTATTCAAAGTACGTAATCAATCATCAACGTTAAGCAGCGGTATGCGCCGTCATAATTTAGGTATGAACTGTTAGTATAACCACAATTTCCTATGAGTAATTATAGGTTTTGGAAACTGAATTTCGGGAAAAACTCGGAAAAAACTGCGAGACTCGATTCTTGAACTATTAATATGTACCTACAAATTTGTACGGAACCCTCGGTGGGTGAGTCTGACTTGCACTTGTCCAGTTTTTACATTAAGGCTCCAAACTTCTAATTCATTATCCTCTTGTCCGGCAAGAGGATCTGTCCGTTAATCGTAAACACGGTGATGTAAGTGGCAGTCTGGCCTTTATATTCTTCAGTCTTCAGAGTGACGAATCGTGTTGCGATATCCTGATAAACTTGAAGCTCGAGAAGCCTCTGGTGAGTACCAGCTTATCGAGTCTTATTATCTGAAAGATAAAGATTGAAATGAGGGTAGAAGAGGAGCAGGTGGTATTGAGTTCATGGCTCAACCAACGCACCTTTGTGATTGAGAAATTCTCATAGGCTGTCAGCGGTACATTGCAGCTCATCGTCTCGTCCGAGGGCTCGTTGAATGTCTCCCAAGAGCATCTGCGATGTAAGAATAACCAGCTTTTACGAATTTTGCTCCAAGCCCCTGATTCGTGAATCATGTATCCTGCAAAGAATTAAATGAAATCCATAGAACAGAGATTGTGATCCGTTGCAACGTCGGAGCTGAGAGAAAGCATCCGGCTTACCTGGAACCTCAATGTCGATGGAGAGTCGCAATTTTTTATAAATTTATCCTCTAATCTAATTTTTTATCATTGTATCCTCGATCTCGTCACACGTTTCTTTAATTTCACATCCTCGATGTCGTCCAACGTTTGCATCTTAACCTCGTTCTTTTCGTCGATCAAAACTTCTTGCTTTTTCGAATTTGACGTTTCACAATCTTGTCAAATATTGCAATATTAGCGTTTTAACCTCGTCGCTCTTGTCGAGCGAAACTTTCCCTCGACTTGTCAAATGTATGTGTTTATTTTGACGTTTCAAATCTCGCGATCGAGTCAGTCTCGAAGAGATTGCAACGCCATCAATCGTTTGACAGGTACTAATTCGTCCTGTCATTAACAGCCATGAACTTTGTAAATTCTATTAGATGGGATTGTGCTCTAGTGTTTTCTGTTTGGGGCTTATGACTTTTGGGGAATATGACACCCTACCAACCCAATTAGCCCATGTACAATCAGATTATCGATATAGTAGATCTCATACTCACCGACTTCACTCACTTATGCACCAACAGATGGCGTTTAGTCCAGTAAAAATGGTCGGAAGTAACGTAATTATAAGTAACAGAGTGAGAACATGTTATTTTTATGTTTTTCGATATTGTAAATCCGATCTACTCATGAATTTTAACTATTAGCCCCCTGCTTAAGGGTGAAAATAATGGTTTAAGGGTTGAATTAGGCATATCACATGAACGAGAATGAAATCGACCTAACATCTGTAACAAAAGTTGTAGATCTTGAAATTTCGCGTAAAAAACATTGAAACTATTTTTTCTATCGACTATTGATAATGCGCTAGAAAATGTTAAAGTTCCAGTGCCTCGTCTGCTTGACCACTCGGACTGATTCAATGCCACCGGTAGCGCATGCGCGTAGTAGATGTATGGACCACGGTCGGTATGGACGCAGTTGTGTATAGAGGTAGGCTATCTCGCTTACACTCAGCGTGCCTGTCTCCCTCACCACGCTCGTGGTGATCTTATCTGCACATTTTCGGTCTTTTTAGAGACAGAGAAACATTAAAGCCCATCACACATGCTTTCGCATAGAATAGTATAAGAAATTTCAGCCAATCACGGAGCTCCATTTTTTATGCGTTGTGTTATATATACGTGAATACAGCTACGTGATTGGTCGAAATTTATTATGCTATGTTTTGCAAAAGCGTGTGATGGGCTTAAGGATATGTATATACCCAGTAGACTGGCCGTTAAAAATTAAATTTTTAGCGCCACCCCCTAAAAAGCTTCCGTTTGATGAAAAACCTCGAGGTTATTATTTTTTTTTTTTAATTAAAAATAAACCGTGCCCTACCAGGACGAACGACAGTAACCGACAGTCGTTTGTCTTGTGAAACGACGGTACCCGACGGTCCAACCGTCGGATTTCATCACAGGATTGCCACTGGTGAAGAAATTTCTTAACATTTGAAGAATTCCGATAAGTTTCTAAGAAATTAGAAAAAGCGAAGTATTGTAAAGAAGCCTTCGAAAAGTCAAAGAAAACTTGACATTTCTAAAGAAATTTTGTTTTTCTCTTGCGCGGCCATATTTTTGCCATAATTTGACTGTCGATAAGGCTGTTTTACCGATAATCTCGACTGTCGGTAAGGCTGTTTTACCGACAAACTGTACTAAAAGAGCAGTTTTATCGACAATATCTACTGTCAGTAAGGCTGTTTATCGACAATCTCTACTGTAGGTAAGACTGTTTTACCGACAATCTCGACGGCCGGTAAGGTAGGAAAGGTCTGGTCAACGCGTCACTATTACTGCGTATGCCTAAGAAAATGTTAAGAAATTTTGTCGGCCGATGCATAGAAATAAATTTTCAGTTAGTGGCAACCCTGTTCCATCATTTTACTGTCGGAATGAAAGACAAACGACGTAGGTTACTGTCGTTCGTCCTGGTAGGGTGCCGCAATACGATCTAAGTTTATTTTCATCGGAGAACAATTTTTTTACAAAAGCGGCTAAACATATTTGAATGAAATTTGGTCACGTTACAAAAGTATATAATAGTATATTGTGCAACTAGTGCGGCAATCGACAACGCCGCACGAATTGCACATACTATTTTGTATTGCGAATGAGGAATAAATCCCAATATAAAATTGCCTGGGAGGGCGGGCGAAGCCTCAGTGGGGTCCAGGGGCGAAGCCTCGGTGGGGGGTTGGGGGGCAAAGCCCCCCCCCCCACAGACCAAAAATAATAACTAAAAAGTTAAGAAATATACAGGAAACTTAGTTAAGGAACAAGTAAAATAAATTTATTTTGAACAAGATGTTTTATAAATTACACGATCTGTCACATCGACCTCAATTCCGTTTTAATATTTCGGTTGCTTTTTTGTTTTTGTTGAAATTCACCAACTTTATTCTTTTATTTAATTTCGGCAGTGTCAATTATCTGAATTTGCGTGAGCAAAGAATAATTTGCGTGCGCAAAGTCAACTTTGCGCACTCAAATAACCGTTCAATAAATGAAAAACCTACATCGCAATTATAAAATTGGCAAAAAGCTACTATTCAACCGTAACAGCGGGCGTAAAGATACGGCTTTTCCCGCATGAGTAATAAAAAGGCTATTTTTAGAAAAAATAACAGCTTATGATCTTCATAATAACTAATGAAAACAGTTAATTCTTCCGGTAATTATTTTCTTTTCTCCAGGATAACGTTCTGGCACAATAATTAATTTTTTTTTCTGCTTTACTATCCAATATAATGTCTCCAAATTTTAAATTGATCGAAGAAGTAAATTACATAAAAAAAAAATAAAAACCCATTTTTTAATGTGAAAATCGATTTTTTTCAATGAGTACACCTTTAAAATATCTAAACAATTATTTGATTGATAAATTTGTAATTAATAATCAATCAGGCAATGTAAATAATAATAATTAAATTGATCAATGTATCTAAATAAAATTTATCAGTCTAGCCGTTTGTAAAAAAAAAAAAAAAATTCTTCGATGAAAACGAACTTAGATTGTCTTGCGACACCGGTTATTTTGAATTAAAAAAAAAAATTACCTCGCGTTTTTTCATCAAACGGAAGCTTTTTAGGGGACGTCGCAAAAAATTTAATTTTTAACGATCGGCCTACTGGGCGTACATCCTTAAGCCCATCACACACGCATTTCGCATAGCATAGCATAATAAATTTCGACCAATCACGTAGCTGTATTCACGTATATATAACACAACGCATAAGAAATGAAGCTACGTTATAGGTCAAAATTTCTCATGCTATTCTATGCGAAAGCGTGTCTAATGGGCTTTAAAGTTTCTGTGCCTCTAAAAAGACCGAAAACGCGTAGATATGATCGACACTGACATGGTGAGGGAGACAACCGCGCTGAGTATAAGCGAGATAGAGTTCCTCTAGTAAGAGTTTGGCCAATGTCGCCATTTTCAGGCAAACGCCGGAAGTTGATGCGCGCCAATTTCAAAAACGTAAAATTTATAGGCAACCAGCGTACACAGTCGCGAGAATTGAGTATCTATTGCCGTATATGTGCAAAGAAAATCTTTATTTTTTTATTCAATCAAGCCATCTCAGAGAAAAATGGGTTGAAAAAATTTTGAGGTTATGTTTACCTTTGGATGCTCCTTCCTCAACACCCCCTCCACCTATGCCTCGTACTTTCGCAAATCTACATGTAAATTAAAATTTGTGATGATTGAACATGATCTCTATACGAAATGGTCCCAAATAACATCAATCGTTCTTTAGAATATGTCCAATGTCATATTTGGGAAAAACCGAATTTGTTAACAGTTTAGTGGTGATTGGAAACATTAATTTCAAATTTATCCGCGGCCGCGTTTGCCGCAAGCATATGGCCGACTGGATTCACCAATCAGCGGTTGATAGCCCGGTGGCCAAACTCTTACTAGAGGAACTCTAGAGGAGATAGCCGACCTCAATACACAACTGCGTCCATACGTCTACTACGCGTATGCGCTACCGGTGGCATTGAACCAGTGCAATTGAGTCAAACAGATGAGGCACTGGAACTTTAAAATTACCTAGCGCATTATCCATAGACGATAGAAAAAAAAAGTTTCAATATTTTTTACGCGAAATTTTAAGATCTACAACTTTTGTTATAGACTTTAGCTCGATTTCTTTCTCGTTCGCGTGATGGATGCCTATTTCAACCCTTGAATCATTATTTTCACCATTAAGCAGGGGGCTAATAGTTAAAATTAATTCGTAGATCGGATTTAGAATATCGAAAAATATAAAAAAAACATGTTCATATTCTGTTACTCATAATTACGTTACTTCCGACCATTTTGACTGGACTAAACGCCATCTGTTGGTGCTAGGGCATGGGCGATAATTCGCTAGGGCATGGGCTTTGATTGACACGCTACTTCGGTCTCCTTTATAGTTAACCCAATGCCTGGAAGAAAAAACAGAAGAAGGTTAATTGAATTTTCTCCGCGATAGCGAGTTGGTGAAAAACCATAGGCGAAGAAGAAGAAGAAGAATTTTCTCCGGTCCTCCTGGGCGTCTGGCGATTCCTCTTGATAAACTTTTTTTTCCTATATCTCGTTTCTGATTTGTTCCAATTAAGTGATCTAAACATTTTTTAGCTTAATATTAAGTTCTCTGGAGCAGTCGTCCATTTTTTCAATCGACGCCGCGAGATAGTCAGGATAGTCTCCACGCGTCGAACGCAAGCAACGAGCTTGAGGCATCTGGAAAAGAGCGAAAAAAATGTACGCTCTTGTATTTTGGATGAAATCAAAAAAATGGAGCGTGGAGCCCGAGTCCAAAATTGCAAAAGGGGCTAAAAAAGGAGACGAAGTGAAGATGAAACACGGCGAGAAATATTACTCCGTCCGGATTTTGCAGTTTTCAGGTAAGAAGTAGCAAAAAATAAAATTACATTTATTTATCGTTTGATGCGATGCTTTACGACATTAAAGGTTGCATCGTTGGAAGGCAACGGAAATAGTTTTTTTTTAATAATTACCCAGATAGACATTTTGCGTCAGTAAGCAGTTTTGTACTGTCGCATTCTAATGAATCAAATTAGGTAATGTCGCAATATTTGCATCAAAATTGGGTAACGTTATACCAGCACAGTGACGTCTTATTTACGACACGCTGTAACGTTACAATTGCGACATCTTTACATAATACCACGCCACCACGATTGCAGCATATGTGCGTCACGCTGTGATGCATATTTGCAGTTTATTTGCAGGTTATTTGCAGCATTTTTACAGCACACGATGCTGCGTATTTGCAGCACGCCATGCCGCACATTGCAGCATTTTCACAGTATTGTCGTAGCATATTTGCAGCGCGCCGAGCTGTATATTCGCAGCATATTTACATATTTACTGTATATTTGCAGCATATTTGTAGCTTTCTGCAAGTGAATGCTGCAATCTTGCTACAATATTTGTGGCATAATGTGCTCCAATCTAAGCTGCAAATTTACGCCATGCCATGCTGCTATTAAGCTGCAGATTCGCGTTGCAATGATCAAAATAGATTTCAGCTATTGTTCTGCAATTTCGCTCACAGCAAGTAATGTCAATATGCTGCTCAAAGAACTATTGTTTACAAAATCGTCTTTGCGTATTATGAATATCTTGAAATTGTTTTTTTCGCTCAATAGCAAAATATTAAAATACTACTTACATGCAATTTGAATATTTTGCTATTGACCGGAGAAAAGAATTTCAAGATATTTAGAATCCGCAAAGAGCGTTTGTAAAAAATAGTTCTTCGAATCAAAAATTTAAAATGCATAAAACTCCCATCGGTCAATAGCGAAATTCATACTTTGCAAAATTCATATTTTGTCATTGACCGAAGGGAGTTTTATGCATTTCAAAGTTTCGATTCGAAGAACTATTTTTCACAAAATGCTCTTTGCGGATTATAAATATCTTGAAATTGTTTTCTTCGCTCAATGGCAAAATATCAAAATACTACTTACATGTAATTTTAGTATTTTGCCATTGACCGAAAAAAGAAATTTCAAGAAATTTAGAATCCGCAAAGAGAATTTTGTAAAAAATAGTTCCTTGAATAAAAACTTTGAGTTTAATCAATAAGGATTAATAATTAAAAAATATTAAGATATTTTTTAATTAATAGTCCTTACCGATTGAATATGTAGGTTATAAATGTTTATTGTTCTCATAGTACATTTATAACCTAACAATATACATTCATACATTTATAACCTAAATGTTCAATTCAATCATGCGAGAATAATCTATAAGGATTAATATTTGAAAAGTATTAGAATATTTTTTAATTCGATTTTTCATTAGATTAGATTGGATTAGATTATTCTCACGTGATTGAATTGAATATTTAGGTTATAAATGTATTTTATAACCTAATGTAATTTATAACCTAAATATTCTTTCGTGGTCTAATTCAATATTTAGGTTATAAATGTATATTGTTCTTATACGGTGGTTATCCCGCATACATCTGCGATTGACTAAGATATACCAGTTGTATATCCACCATTACTATGCTGTACAACCATCGTGCGCATGTCATGAATATCTATTTAATTACCGCAAATTACTCTGTGTTAGAAATTTTTATAATTGTTCCTATAAACATTACTCATTATTAAGGCACTCGGTAATTAGGCAGTAAGGTATTTGTAATATTTGAAAATTCGATAATTCATGTTCAATTATTATCCAATAAATCTATAACTTGTAATTTAGATCAATTAATTACTGAATAACCAAGTAATTAAAATTTTCCTCTCATAAATTACAGATTTTTTTAAAAATTAGGTTATTTTTCCATCTAATTTTTAATTGTATGTATAGTGATTTATTGTTTCCAGTAGGGTTACAAGGCTGCCGTTCCATCTTTTACATTCCTTTACCTTAATTCTATCTTATCATACTTATAAAATAACGTCGTATTTACACGTTTTTTTCACCCCACTTCTTATATCTATTTTCGCACGCTCGTCTTGCCCTTAAATGCCTCTGTAGTCTGCTTCACACTTTTCTATTTTCTATCATATTCTAATATTTCAATTCGCTCGCTCGCATTGCCCATCATTGCCTTTTTCGCTCGCATTCATTTTTTTCTGTTTTCTATCAAATTGTTATATCTAATTTTGCACGCTCGCCCTGCCTTTTAGTGCCTCTTTCGAATGCTTCGCCCTTATCGCCACACACGCTTGTCCCGCACTGCCCTTTTACACGTCTCTTATATCGTTGGGACTTCCGTTTCCGTTTCGGTTTCACACATCCCAATCCTTCTTTCGTTTTGTCTTCACCTCTCTCCCCTCTCTTTCACACTCTTTCACACTCTCTTATTCTCTCCTCTTGTTTTCCTTTTCGATACCTCTCTATATCTTTCATCCACTTTTCTCACCCTTCTGCCTCGTCTACCAGGTGTGTAAGTATGAAACCGGAATTTTTGTACAGAAAAAACACGTTTATTGTAATGATATGATACAAAGTAACTTATTCAAAGTATTGTCCGTCGCTATCTGTACATTTTTCCCATCTTTCTGGCAATTTGTGGATTCCGCGAAAGAACTGTTGCTCTTTTGAGGCAAACCAGTCATCGAGCCATTTTCGTACATCTTCGTAAGAAGTAAAGCACTGCTCAGCAAGTGCGTGTCCCATCGATGCAAACAAGTAGTAATCGGATGGGGAAAGGTCTGGTGAGTAAGGCGCGTGCTGAAGAATCTCCCAACGGAACGACTCTATCGTTTTCTGGACCTGTTTTGCTTTGTGCGCTGGTGCATTGTCATGCAGCAAAATCACCTTGTGTTGTCTTAGTTGGTATTCTGGTCGTTTTTCACGCAAAACTCGATTCAAATCGGTCATTTGTTGTCGTTAGCGTTGAGTATTGACAGTTTCCCCAGGTTTCAGCAGCTCGTAGTAGATTACGCCCTTCTGATCCCACCAAACACACAGCATTGTCTTTCGTCCGTAGCGGTTTGGTCTTGCCGTCGATGTTGATGGTTCACCCGGAGTAACCCATGACTTTTTGCGCTTAGGATTCTCGAAATATATCCACTTTTCATCGCCAGTCACAATTCGATGGAGAAATGACTTTCTTTTGAACCTGGCGAGCAGCATTTCACATGATGTTTTGCGGTTTTCCTGCTGTCTTTCGTTGAGTTCATGTGGAACCCATTTCCCCACCTTTTGTATCTTTCCCATGGCTTTTAACCGAAGGAAGATGGCTTCTCGGGTCACCTTTAACTGATCCGCCAGTTGTTGTTGTGTTTGAGCGTCGTCTTCGTCCAACAAGGCTTGCAGGTCAGCGTCTTCAAACTTTTTCGGTGATCTTCCACGTTCTTCGTTCCTCACGTCAAAATCGCCACTTTTGAACCGTTTAAACCACTCGAAACACTGTGTTTTACCGAGAGCATGCTCACCAAACGCCTCCAGAAGCATTCGATGCGATTCGGCTGCAGTTTTCTTCAGATGAAAACAGAAAAGTAGGGCTGTCCGCAAATCGTAATTTGTTGGCACAAAACTCGACATGTTTATCTCTAATAAACTAATGCTACTGAATGGAAATCGTGTTATTGTGAGTTGGAAATCTTTGTCGGATATCAATACAATAACAAGACACCGCTGACGTGATGTGTCGGTAACTGCATCGACATCTAGCGCCACCTATGGGCAAATTTCGGTTTCATACTTACACACCTGGTGGTATCTCTTTTATCCTCTCTCCAATTCCTCTTTTGCCCCCCCCCCCTCCTCTGCACCTGTCCAGGACATGCTCCCACGACTCAATTTCTTCGCTACAGACCCTACACATTTGTTCCTCCTCCGTTGCCCAGTATCTCCCTTCTCTCATCTCGTTCCCCATTCTAAATCTCGCTATTCTCGTACATCTTTCTTCACTCCATCCTGCATGTAGATACCTCGGTATCTCTGTTGTTACTATCTCCATGTACCATCTGCTGTATCTCGACTCTCTTATTCTTTCTCTCCTCTCGTCCGCCTGTCTCCTCTTATCTTCCCTTTCTATATTCCCATATCCCTCCTCTTGCTCCTCTTCTTGCGTTCTTGATTCTCTTATCACCTTTCTCTCCCTTTCCCACTTTGAGATCCGTTCTTCCCCGTTTATTTGCCGTTACAGTAGAACCTCAGATAACTCAACCCCGCATAAGTCAAAACCTCGCATTTCTCAACTCGTTTCCATGGCCACGACCTCGCATTTCTCAATTTCCACTGTGGCCGATTCGCTCCACTTCAAATCTTGACTGTGTGTTACACAGGGTAACCTAACCTCAACCTGTCAAATTTTCTCACAAAAATATGCACGATAGAATTCCGTTGGATGAATTTGAATTTGCCTAAAACCTATTAATAATGTGAGGAAAACTTCAGAGGTAGGCAAAAAAAAATATTGTGTGCGTATTGCGAAGATGACAGTACGCATGTGCATAGAGACGTGAGTGGGAGAATAAAGGGGAAATTTGAGTTATGCGAGGTTTCCGGTCCCGTCGAATTGAGTTATCTGAGGTTCTACTGTATTTTATTTCCTCTAAACATACCTTTGCTATTTCGCTTCCTTCTCCTCTCCTTAGCTTGTCTTCGTAATTCCATGCTCTTCTCCCTGCTCTCGTTCTTACTTTTTCTCTTTTTACCTCCTCTCTGACCATATACCCTGGCGATCTCCAGTCCACCCCTGAAGTCCACCTTGAAAATCTCTCCTGTACCGCTTCCACCGCTGCTCTTTCCTCTCACCCCCATATTTCGGCCCCATACCCCATCACCGTCCATACCAATGTATCGAAAAGCCATATCCTTCTAAGCAAGTCTTTCCCAAATTTTCTTTTCCCTATTCCCCATGCCTGCTTCATAATTATCCCTGCTTTTCTTACCCTAACTTTAATCTTTGTTTCCTGTCCTCCGTTGCTTTTGAAAACGTACCCTAAGTATTTAAATTCTTTAACTTCTTCTACTCTTTTCCCCTTCCACTTCCATTCGACCTTTTTCTTCCTTCCTCCACCTTTTCTGAATCTCATGATTTTCGTTTTTCCTATATTAACCTCCAGCTTTTTTCTCCTAACATACTCTTCTAGCCTCCTCATCATGCTTTTCATTTCCTCTTCCCTTTTCGCTAGTACTACCACATCGTCCGCGTAGGCGAGTGAGCAGATCCTTCTTCCCCCTATGTATACTCCTCCCCATCTTCCTTTCTTCAGCCCCTCATCCAGGTCCGCCATTAACAGGTTAAAAAGCGCTGCGCTCAAGGGGCACCCTTGTCTAACTCCTTTCGCGATCCAGAACTTTTCTCCAGTCTCGTCTCCTACTCTCAGTCTGCTGATCGTTTCTCTATACACTTCTTCTATTCTTTCTCTGAGCCCCTTTCTTACTCCCCTCCTTTCTATAGCTTCCCATAGTGTCTTCCTGCCCACTGAGTCGCAAGCCGCCTTCAAGTCGACGAATATTGCCACTAGCTTCCCTTTTTGCTTCCCCACGTATTTGTTAACAATGTAATTTAGGACGTATATGTTGTCCGTAGTACCCACACCTCTCCTGAAGCCCGTTTGGTTTGGTGGGATCATTTTTTCCTCCTCTCCTTCTTTTTCTAGTCTCCTGGCAAGTATCGTTGAATAGATTTTATACAACGCTGGCATCAGCGTTATTCCTCTATACTCCTCTACCTTTAACCCCTCCCCTTTCATTATCACTGGAACTATTATCCCCTCTTTCCACTGTTGTGGCCAACCTTCCCCTCTCCATACCCTGTTGCAGATTTTCGACGCTAATTTTACTGACACCTCCCCTCCATACTTCCAGGCCTCGTTCGGAATGTCGTCCCCCTCATCGGCTTTCCGTCTTTTAGCTTTTTTATTGTTTTCCTAACTTCGTCTTTACTTATATCTTCCTCATTCCCCTCTCTGTTTCTATCGTCCCCACCTGCCGATACTCTCGTTTCTACCCCCCTAGAAGGTCCAGGAAATATTCTTTCCATGTCCCCTTTTCTATTCCATCATTCGTTCTTTTTCTACTCTTTCTTCCTCTATTCACGATCTCCCACACCTCGTTTTCTGTCTTTGCTCCGGATATTTCTAATATTGCCCTCACCTTTTCCTCCCCCTTTTTCCTTTCGCAAAGCTCATTATACTCTCTTTTTTTTATTATCATATTGCTCTCTTGTGCTCTCTTCCTTCCTTCTTCTCCTTAATTCTTTTCTCACTTCTAACGTTGTTTTCCTGCATTCCTCGTCGCACCATCCTTCCTTTCTTCTCTTCTTTTGTCCCCTCCCTCTTTTCTCTCCCATTATCATTACTTCCTTAAATTTTTCTTCTATATAATTTATATCTTCTTGACATGTCCCCCTGTTTGCTTTTACTTTCGCTATCTCTTTTGCAAATTCCTCTTTCATCATATTCGACGATCTTCCACTCGCTACCTTTCTTTCCCTTCTTTTCTCTGTCTGTCTCTTCACTCTCCCTTTTTTAATCGTCACTACTAGTGGGTGGTGATCTGACTCTATTCTGTCTTCGACTTCCACACTTTTTATTCCATTCCTTGTATTCTCATCTCCTAGTACGTAATCTATAACAGACTCTCCTATCGGCCCCGTGTACGTGAATTCCCCTGCTTCATCCCCCATTATATTTCCATTCTTTATCTCCCATCCTACTTCTTCTATAATTCTGACTAGCTTTTTCCGCTCCCTGTTTATTAATTTGTCTTTTGATCTACGGCTGCTTCCTTCCTCCAGCTCATCCTCCCACACCCTGCCGCCCCGGGTTCCTGTTCTGGCGTTAAAGTCTCCACCTATTAAGATCCTTTCCCTGTCACCCTGTTTTTCTGTCCACTTTCTAACCTCTTCAAGTTTCTTATCCATATCCCCATTCACGTACACTTAGTACCGTCCACTCCTCGTCTCCCGCTCTTATTTACCTTATCATTAACCCTTCCTCGATCCCAAGTTCTTCTTCACCCTGCCCCGCCATCTAATTATTAATTATCCAAGTAATTAAATACTTAAGTACTCTAGTTACTAATTTTTTATGAAATTAGCTAATTATTCCTTCCAATTATTAATTATTCGAATAATCAAATAATTAATACTTCTAATTATTAATTTTTCAAAAAATTAGTTAATTATTCTTTCCAATTATTAATTATTATAATAATTAGAAACTTGATTCTTCTAATTACTAATTTTTGAAAAATTTCTTTGATCGATGTTAACTTTAGCGATGAATCATTGGACAGAGCTTCAACTTCTTTCGAATTGAAGAAAGTAACATAATCTGAATGATCTTTACGCTGAATCGACAAAAAAAAATTCACTGGAGTCTCGAAAATTTTTCAAATTCAAGCTAAAGTGTAGAGTTTTCTTTTTTCTTACGATTGCTCGAAACATGCTGACCCTGAAAAACTCAAGATCCCGATTCAAATTCAAAAAGCTTGAAATTAATTACTCCGAAAATTGATAATTAGTAATTGAAATAGTTCAATTACTAATTAGTCTAATAATTTATATATCTAAATTATTTGAATAATTAGTAATTCAGATATAGAGATTACTAATTATTCAAATAATCAATAATTGACATGATTCAATTATCAATCCCAGATAGACAGCCATGATTATCACGCCGTGTATACATTTGATGAACCGAATTTTACAGTATATTGGCTACATGTTGTGGTGCATGTCCATGAGTTCATTTAGTATGATGAATTTACAAAACATTTCGATCTCATCATGTCGTTTACAAGTGCATCATCATCCGTTGACTACAAGATGAACTCATAAGACCGTAAATTTAAATTCTGCAATGAATATTTGCAGATGGATATCATATGGATTCAATCAATTGATTTTTTTTTGTGTATTCACTAGGTTAGCATTGAAAGTATACATGCCATGCATGTAATATAACGGCGATATGCGTGTTTCTTAGTTATACATTCGATGACCGCAATATGACGGCGATATGCATGTTTCTTGGTGATACACTCGATGAGCGCATTATGACGGCTGCAAAATCACAGCATATCGTGACAAGTCACAACTTGCAAGTCCAAATTAAAAAGTAAAAATTCACCAACATCTAAGAATTTTTGCGAATCACGGCCGCCATATTGAATTTTTAAAATTTTTTGTTATTTATTTTTAAAAAAGAATTATTTTCATTAATTTTTTTCAAGTTTTCAATTTCGATTTTTTTTTTCATATTTCAGTTTCATATAAGCAAACAAACTATTACAAAAGTTGCCCTATTTTTCATAATTTTTTTAAATCAACTAGAACCGCCATTTTGAATTCTACAAATTTCCGTATAGCTTCGATTGAGATATTCGAATTCGGGAAACTGTAAGAAAAAAATTAAGAAATTGACTTTCATGAATATCCAATTTTTTTTTTGAAATTTTGGACGCATTATTGAATCGTCAATTTTTTGAATTTTTAATGTATGGATTACTTTAATTTTTAACGGTATATAGATAATATTCAAATGTGATTCGTTCCTCCTGGCATGTCACCACTGATATATCATAGAAGTAAAGAGAATTCATAAGTACTCGGTAGCGTAATAGGTAGCGTGTTAGTTTGTTAGGTAGGATACATAGGCAGGTCGCAGGTTCGAATCACGGTGGAGACGGATGAGATTGAAATAATAAAATTGGGTTTTTAAATATATTTTTTTAATGCAACCGGTTCAGAAGGTATGTAAATAAAAAAATATACATAATAACAAATTTTGCAAGCAATGGAAATTAAAAAAAAACCATATGAAAGTTACAATAATCACAATAATTTCCTTACCTCCCGACGCTTATATGAGCTTCATATAAGCGCAACCAATTTCAGCATGGTATTACGTTAATATGAGCTTCATATGAGCACCACAATTTCGTCATGTCGTGACTCCCATATGAGCCCCATATGATGTGTTATTGTCAATCATCATATGATGCAAATATGACTTCAAGTTGAGCACTCATAAACGACACACGGCTGTGTTGTTCTATGCGTCATAGATGATTGCATCATGCTGCCAATACGAGCTACATGTGTCTAACTGGGATTATTCTAGTAATTAGTAAACAAAATAATTAAATTACTAATTAATTTAATGCTAAGTATTTTAAAGCATACGATTACGAATTTTCATAATAATAAATAAGTCAAAGAATACACATTTTCAATATCTAAATAATTCGTAGGATTGGTCTTGAAAATAACTGATTATCGAAATACTTAGAAAAATAATGGATGATAATATTAATTATGTAAATAACAATTAATGAAAAATCTAAAAAAAAATTTTCGTCGATCACTGCCCACCGCTAGCAAACTGAAATATAGGTCCTGGGCCTATACGCCCTAGCGGGTCAAACAACCGCGGTTGTTGCGGTGAAATAACCGTTTTTAGAAACCGGTTGTTTTTACCCTTAGGAAAACCCTAAAGAGCAACCCTAAAATAACCGCAAGGGAATAACTTTTCCTTTAGATGTCGAGGTTGCGTGCCCGGTTGTCGTGGTTGCGCACCCAACTATTATAGTTGCGCACTTGGGCGGCATGGTTGCGTGACCAGTTATCGTGGTGTGCACCTCGTTGATGTGGTTATAATACCCTAAAACTCCGCCAGGTGGCTTCCTCTCGCACAAACGAACTTTCCCCTCGACGCTTATAACCTTTCCAAGTTCGTTTATGTTTGATGTCTATATTTTTTAGTATGAATATTTAAACTTTGCGGCAAAACGCAGGATGGTCGAATTCCCAAAGGATTCCCATAAAAAAAGGATCTTTTCTTTTGCCTTCTATCTCGAAAAAAAAAATTATAATCAGCGGTCACTGAAGTTGCTCAAAACGTCGTTGCAACCATACTGAGTCAGTGAGGTTACCTACGGTTATTTTGACCGATCAAACAACCCGAGCAACCATTGAGATTTTTCTTATCCTGGTTACCAGGGTTATCAAAACAGGTTTTCCTTAGGGTAAAAACAATTCGTCGATCCTCACCGATTGCCCCAAAATTTCTCATCATATTTTTTCTGTAGAATTTTGTCTGTACTCCGTCTAGTCGCATGGTGAAGTCTTCTGACATGAAGCTCACGAGGAATAAACATTTTTTGTTTCTGCAACTCTGGAATACAACGTGGAGACGCCATTCAACCGAAGAATAAAGAGGATTTCATAAATTATTATTGCTCATAATTTTTAACATTTTTTCTTTTTTGATTACTGTTTACGTTTCATTATAATAAAAAATCTCGATTCCAAAGCTAGGAATCTTGTGAATTTTTGAATATTCCCTATTAACCAACTTTTTGAATTTCTTTAAAAGTTTTGTCCTCGAATTAGAAAGTTCTAAATTTCCATGGGACTGAAAAATGGTTGTACAGATTTTCATTAATGCTTTTTGGATACTTGCTTGTGAATGACGAATGCTTCATCGAATAGTTGATAAGTGACCTCTAAACATTGAATAAATAAAGAGCAATTAACGATGTAAAAGAAAACCCTGCAAATTGGATATTAGCACATTGCTTCCTCATCTCTATCCATAGTTCACACAGTTTCCTTCATCGCCAAAGTATGGCGATCAAATTCGGCTTCCTCATAAAGAAAGTTTCGTTAACTATTGAAAAACATGAGCAATCAATTAGCAAATTTGCAAAATTCTCTAAGATTTATTTCTGGCCAAATTTTATTTTTGCCAAATTCAATAGTGAACTATCTTTGAGTGTACCAAATTTCAGTACAATATCACGCAAATCACTGGAGTTAGAGAATGCTATTTAAAAAAAAAAAAATTCCATTAAATTTTCATCGTTCGATCGATTTTCGCCAAATTTAATAACGAACAACCTCGACAGCTATATTAGCTCTGTGCAAAATTTCAGAGCAATATCATGAAAATTGCAGAAGTTAGAGCGTTTACGCCATTTTTGCAAAAACGAAAAAAGTCGATAAAACCCAAAAAAGTTAACACGAAAACAATGCATCTTTCTGAAGAAGAAAAATTATTTGCCATGTTCATGTCCTCTTCTTTCTTGTATTCTCTATTTGACCCCTTCCCGACTAATCGTACTAAACAGAACGGCGCTCGCTATAGTCTTCTTTGCTTTTACTAATTTTCCATTATGGCCCCTTTCAATGCACTTCATTGATGCTATCAATGAGAATTATATTTTTACAGGATTTATGGTATTGATTCTGTAATTTTAATTGACTCATATACGTAATTGTAGAAGACAAAAAATTTCTCTACTCCCTCGATGTTTCCGTGGACAGTGAGATAATGCCAGCAAAAAGACAGAAGCTTAACAAGGATGAATCCGAATCCAAGAAACTGAAAAAATTGAGCAAAACAAAAGACAGGACGCGCCGACAAACGCTGGAGGCATTAAACAAAAAACTGCTCGAATGTGATGACGACATCGACGATTCAGACTCTCGAGCATCGCAGCACGAGCCGTTGGACATACTTCCGGGCCCTTCGAGAAAATCGCCATCGCCGAAACGAGGATTGCCAAGAAGAGAGATGGCAATCGCTCTTGAAAAATTGGATAATAACAAAAGTTAGCTTTCGATATAGTTTTTTGTTATTGGACTTAAGTGAGGGAGAATGGAATTACGTCAGAAACTTATCGCGATTTGTAAAATATGATTTTGGATCGAAAAAATATTTCAATGTCACAACCGTACATACATATATATAACAGTTATGCATGAGCGGGCATTTTTTCGCACATTCGTACAAAGTTTAATTCTTTTAGAAGCTTCATATCCAGAAAATTAGATTACATCGAGCGAGCCTAACCGATGAGATAACTTCATAAATCGCTTGAAGAGCATCATTTAGAACTGTAACTGTTTGGAAAAATGCCTGAATTGACTGGTTGGGAAATTGGGTGAAAAAGGTGAAAGGTTGAAGGGAACGAAGTGGCCGGAAGTTCGATGCGGATGAAGAAAAAACTCACTCGCGTGCACACAATATTTCGGTTTTATTGACAAAAGGATTTAACGTTCAAAAATAATAGTTGTAATGTTCAAATAAGTCGGTCTTTTCGCAGTGGCGATGAACACGCGAAATCGAAGTGAGGCCGGAAAATGGCGGTCGTATCGTTCGACGCCACGTGTCGCGCGAATAACCTTTCTCGCGAATTATCGAAGAAACCGCACCGAATTGAAGTGAATACTTTTCAGTGAAGTTATCAAAGGAAGCCGAACCGTTAGCGCTCTTGGCCGGTCGTAAATCGCCCAAGAGCTCGTGAAAAGAAAGAATGAAAACCGCCGAGTGAAAAATGGCCGATAATCGATGCGAATCGAGGCGCGTGCCAAAACGAAGTGTTTATCGAGGGGAATCACACTGAAGTTATTGTTGAATATTTCCGGTGAAGCGATGCACGAGGAGACGGCGAGATCGAAGAATAATCGGGCGTAAATCGGTCACTCTTCTTTCTCATGATAGAAGTCCGCCAAGGAGAAGGATCAGAATATGTCGTTAATCGACCCGTCTTGAAAAGATCCTCGAAGCCAACTGATAAGAAGCGTCCGTTTTCGCGAGCGAGAGCTGCTATGGGGAGGGGAGAGAGTTGCGAGAGCCACGAGTAATGCAGAGTCCAGCGAGAGCTTGACCGTTCACTGAGGGTCTCTCGCGGGAGCTCTGGCAACTACACGCTTTTCTGAACACACTCCCCGCCTTCGGCAAACTCCGTTGACGAAGAGTCCGTCGGCAGAACGCATAATTTTGCGACCGGCCGCTTGAAGGTGGAAGTTGCCGTTCGAAGTGTGACGACTCGAGTGAGGCCGTCTTCGCCAGGGTGAAGTTCGAGGATCCGCGCGAGTGGCCACCGCGTCGGGGGAAATCTTTCGTCGGTTATGAGGACGAGTGACCCCACTCGTATCTCATTCGAAGGATGATGCCATTTTGAAGTAGAGAGACTTTGATGGAGGTACTCTCTTGACCATCTCTGCCAGAAGTGCTGAAGCCGTGCCTGAAGAAGTTGCCACCGAGACAACCGAGATTCCGCCGTTGAAGTCAGAGATGGCTCAGGCACTGTAGTAAGTGCCTCACCGACGATGAAGTGACCCGGAGTTAAGGATGACAAGTCCTCCGGGTCGTCCGAGAGAGCACAAAGCGGCCTTGAATTGAGCACTGCCTCGACTTGCGTAAGAAGAGTCGTAAATTCTTCATACGTAAGTGCAGTCTCACCGATGACCCATCCAAGATGATATTTTGCCGATTTCACGGCAGCCTCCCATTTTCCACCCATGTGAGGGGCTGCCGGGGGATTGAAGGACCACTTTGTGCCAAGGCTGGTTAATGCGGAAATGGCGTGACTCAATTCCATTGAGCCAGCCTTGAAGAGAGCCTGAAGAGTGGCATCTGCACCGCTGAAGTTCGTTCCACAGTCACTATGCAGCGTGTGACAAATGCCCCGTCGACCAGAGAACCGCCGATATGCTGCGATGAAGGCTTCTGAAGTGTAGTCCGTTGCCAATTCGAGGTGCACCGCTGAAGTAGAGAAACAGACAAAAACTGCGAGATAACCCTTGTATGTTTTTGCTGCTCTTCCTCGCCAAGTCTTAACCGTGAAGGGTCCAGCATAATCTAAGCCCGAATGAAGGAAGGCACGTGAAGGTGTGACTCGTGGCGAGGGAAGTTGCCCCATCAACTGCTGAGCTCTGAGGCCTCGAAACCGTGTGCAAGTGGTGCAGCGAAGAATGTATGATCGTACTGGCGCTCGACCACCCAAAATCCAGTACGATCTGCGGAGATAGGCCAGTGTTGCTTGTGTGCCGCCGTGAAGAGTCCGGAGATGGGCATTTGAAATTATCAATGTAGTTAGCCGTGAATTCCGAGGCAAGACAGGTGGATGTTTCGCCTCGGAGTGAAGGATCGAATGCTGGAGGCGTCCACCCACACGAAGAACTCCGAGTTGGTCGATGAAAGGTGTGAGGGCGGCCATTGCATTGCTCCGTTGAAGTGTCGCTCCGCTTGAAATTATCCGTAGCTCAGCAGTGAAGTACGACTGTTGGATGAGGCGTATCCAGAAAATTGTTGCGTCTTCCAGGTCTCCCGGTGATATCGGGTTGGTCATTGAAGTATGTGGAACTCGCCTGAAGCGGTCAAAAGCTCTTTTGCAAATGGCCGTGATTCGAAGTAGCCGATTTAGGGACGAATATTGCTCCAGAAGGTCCCAAACCGGTAGAAGAGCCCCTGAAGTTGAAGTGAAGGCGAGACCTGGACGCTGTTCGAGATCGCAGTCGGTTACGATCTCGAACGGCGAAGTGGGCCAACTGGTGCAAGGCTGCGAAAGCCAGGTTGGTCCATTCCACCAGAGGGGATGCCGAGAAAGTTGCCGAGGTGTCATTCCGCGAGACGCACAGTCTGCGGGATTTTCCTTGCCTGAGATGAAGCGCCATGTCGCTTGCGAAGTGATTTCTTTGATTGAAATAACTCGATTTTGGACAAAGTCCTTCCAACGAGCCGAAGGCGACGTGATCCAAGTTAAGGTTACCGACGAATCGGTCCAAAGGAACACTGGAACATTTCCAAGTTCGAGTGTCTTCTGGACGTACGAAACCAGCCGTGAAAGAAGTAATGCAGCGGTGAGCTCAAGCCGGGGAATTGTCAGTCGCTTGAGAGGTGCAACCTTCGTCTTTGAAGCGACAAGCGTGATGGTTGAAGAGCCATCATCTGAAGTTGAACGAAGGTAAACCACGGCTGACATGGCCAATTGCGAGGCGTCCGAAAAACCGTGAAGCTGAACCGTTGCCGAGGGTTTTAGTTGAAGCCACCGAGGGAGAGAAATGAGCGAGAGATCCGCCAAGTTCTCTCGGGAGTGAAGCCACCGTTGTTGAAGCAAAACCGGAAGAGGGTCGTCCCAGTGAAGTTTTGCCAACCAGAGCTCTTAAAGAAACATCTTTGCCGTGATGATGATTGGCGAAATGAAGCCCAACGGATCAAATAATTGCGCCGTTTCCGAGAGGGTTGTCCGTTTTGTCACAGATTGACTGAAGTTCGGCTGAAGCGTGTACTTGAAGTGGTCGGTTTGGGGGTTCCAAACGAGCCCAAGAAGTTTGACGCTGGAGTCCTCTGGTTGAATCACGACTGCGTGTGATTCTGAAGTGGAATGACGCACCCTTTGAAGAAGTTCCGTGGAGTTGGACGACCATTTTTGAAGTGGGAAGCACCCTCGGTTGCAGATCTCCTGAAGTTAAAGTGAGGATGCTTGAAGTTCCGCTGTTGAATCTGCACCTCCGAAGATATCATCGACGTACCTGCCCTTCGTCAACGGAAGTACCGCCAATGGAAAGTTGTGCCCTTCGTCCTCGACAAGTTGCAGCATGACTCGAATTGCCAAGAACGGGGCGCAACTGAGGCCGTATGTGACGGTGGTGAGGCAGAAGGGGATGATGTGCTCCTGCTCATCAACCCACAGGATCCGTTGAAGGTTCCAATCATCCGAATGAAGGTTGATTTGACGGTACATCTTTGTGATGTCCGTCGCGAAGATGAAGCGATGCCGTCGGATCCAAAGAAGTACGTCAGAAGTGTCCTGTTGAAGTTTGGCGCCCGTGTAGAGGAGATCGTTAAGCGAGACACCACTGCTCGTCTTGCACGACCCGTTGAAGACCACTCGAAGCTTGGTGGTGGTGCCGTGAGCCCGAACAACACCGTGATGGGGCAAATAATGCACGGGAGTTGAAGCTGGCCCAGTAGAAGCTCGCACCATGTGATACAACGTCTCGTACTCCTGAAGAAAACCGTGATACAACTCTCGATAAGTTGAATTACGCGAGAGCCGCTTTTGAAGTTGAAGGGAGCGCCACGCTGCCATGAAGGAATCCCCGAGAGACGATGGTGAAGTGTTGAGAGGAAGGCGAACTGTAGATCGCCCGTCTTCGTCTCGCGAATGCGTGTCCTTGAAGTGTTGTGCACAGGAGGCATCCTCGGGTTCAGATATAGAGGCTGAGTCCGACGGAATTTTCTCCTGTTCCCAGAAATTTCTTAAGCAAGGAAGCGAACTCATTATCAATTGAAGTGTGCTGAATACGAACCGAGCTTGAAGTAGAATCAGACATTAAAGAGTGGGTGACGGTGGTAGCTCCCCGCGTGCGGCTAGCTGACTGACTCCCAATTCCAAGATATTAATTGAGGCGGCCATTCTTTCCAATCGAAGAAGTTGAATCGTACGTTCCGAAATGAACGCAAGTTCAGCAATGGGATCGATTAAAAACCGAACTCGATGTGAACTGCCAGAAGAAGAGGTCAGAGTTGCCTGGCTCGTTGCCAGCAAAACTGAAGGCCGAATATCCAGATTGGTAGAAGCACTCTTCGAAGTTACCGTAGAATTGAAAAAATCGGAAGTAGCCGAAATCAGAAGTTGTACCGGTGTATCCAGCGAGCCAGACAAAGCGTCGCATTGACGGTTGCTGAATGGTATCGAAGAATTTCACTGAAACTAATCCCGAAGACAACCACGAGATCGAATATTGACCGGTCGTAAATCGTTCAACATCTTTCTCAGGAAAGAAGACCGCGAATGAATGATGAATTTCCGTTCATTCGGAGTGAGTCGTAGGACTCGAGAAACTGAAGGGACTAAAGTCATCAAAGAAAATCGCACTGAATTTGATCTTCAATATCTCAGATGAAGTGAAGCACGAGGAGACAGCGAGATTGAAGAATAACCGGGCGTAAATCGGTTACCTTTTTTCTCGTTGAAGAAGGGCCGCGCGCGAAGCAATGAAAAATATCGATGCGTAGCACGGAAACGAGAACCCACGAACGCGCAACTCGGCGAAGATATCGAAGCGAAAGCACTCGAAGAGTCCCGAAAAAAGCACGAGAGCGCGACGCTACGAAGAATGTCTATGCGCCACACGTGAGCGGAAATCACTTGAGCGCGCAAGGCGTTGACAATGTCGAAGCCACGAACCAGAACGAAAACTCACGAACGCGCGAGGCGTTGAAGATGATACACCGACGCAAGGGCCCGATAGAGTGCGCATGCGCACCGCACTGAAGAAATTCGCGAAGCACCCGTTGAACCACCGAGAATACATGTCAGCTGCACACACACGACGACGAGAATGTTTGTTTAATGCGCACGAAAAAAAACCCAAAAACCAAAAAACCGAAGAAAACGAAGTACGCGCACACACTCGGTGACGAGAATGTTCGTGTGACGCACTTGAAAAAAACCAAAAACCGAAGAAAACGAAGTACGCGCACACACTCGGCGACGAGAATGTTCGTGTGACGCACTTGAAGAGCCCAAAAACCGAAAAAACGAAGTACGCGCACACACTCGGCGACGAGAATGTTCGTGTGACGCACTTGAAGGGCCCAAAAACCGAAAAAACGAAGTACGCGCACACACTCGGCGACGAGAATGTTCGTGTAATGCGCACGAAAACCAAAAGCGAAAAAAGAACGAAGTACGCGCACACACTCGGCGACGAGAATGTTCGTGTAGCGCGCACGAAAACCAAAAGCGAAAAAAGAACGAAGTACGCGCACACACTCGGCGACGAGAATGTTCGTGTAACGCGCACGAAAACCAAAAAAAAACCGAAAGAAAACGAAGTACGCGGACAAACTTGGTTCACGAAATTTGTTGCGATGCGTAGCGAGGAAATCCGAAGAAATACTAAGTGCGCCGAAAGTGTCCGAAGACTGCGTGATTAAACGCGAAGAAAATCCCGAAGCGCACAAAGAATCACGTGACGCGCACCCACACTCGAATATCGAGAATGTCCGTGAGACGCGTCGAGCGAATGTCCAGAAAATTCCCGATGATCGCGAAAGATGCAAAACTCACGAGATACGCATACACACTCGTTGAGCGATAATGTCTAGCGAGGAGCGAAGATCCGCACAAAACGGACGAAGCGATAGCTTTCTTGGCGCGCGCGAGAGCGCGATGCTATCCCCGCGCGCTCAACGAAGAAATTTCTCGAGGCGTCCGGGCTCTCCTCTCGCGCGAAAGTAAGAGAGAGAGACTTATGCGCACTGAACGTGAGCGAGAGAGACCGAAATAGCGAAGCGTGACGAGCACGTTGTCGGACAACGGAACGCCGGTTCTCTCTCGCACTTTTCTCTTTCGCGAACTGAAGCACTTCCACAATCTTCACCAATTTCCCTATCCGGCTCGAAGGACCATGTTTGGAAAAATGCCTGAATTGACTGGTTGGGAAATTGGGTGAAAAAGGTGAAAGGTTGAAGGGAACGAAGTGGCCGGAAGTTCGATGCGGATGAAGAAAAAACTCACTCGCGTGCACACAATATTTCGGTTTTATTGACAAAAGGATTTAACGTTCAAAAATAATAGTTGTAATGTTCAAATAAGTCGGTCTTTTCGCAGTGGCGATGAACACGCGAAATCGAAGTGAGGCCGGAAAATGGCGGTCGTATCGTTCGACGCCACGTGTCGCGCGAATAACCTTTCTCGCGAATTATCGAAGAAACCGCACCGAATTGAAGTGAATACTTTTCAGTGAAGTTATCAAAGGAAGCCGAACCGTTAGCGCTCTTGGCCGGTCGTAAATCGCCCAAGAGCTCGTGAAAAGAAAGAATGAAAACCGCCGAGTGAAAAATGGCCGATAATCGATGCGAATCGAGGCGCGTGCCAAAACGAAGTGTTTATCGAGGGGAATCACACTGAAGTTATTGTTGAATATTTCCGGTGAAGCGATGCACGAGGAGACGGCGAGATCGAAGAATAATCGGGCGTAAATCGGTCACTCTTCTTTCTCATGATAGAAGTCCGCCAAGGAGAAGGATCAGAATATGTCGTTAATCGACCCGTCTTGAAAAGATCCTCGAAGCCAACTGATAAGAAGCGTCCGTTTTCGCGAGCGAGAGCTGCTATGGGGAGGGGAGAGAGTTGCGAGAGCCACGAGTAATGCAGAGTCCAGCGAGAGCTTGACCGTTCACTGAGGGTCTCTCGCGGGAGCTCTGGCAACTACACGCTTTTCTGAACAGTAACGGAAGTGAATTCTAATAGCTGCTTTTTTCAATCTGAGATATATAGTGGTGAGAGTTATCTGCCATATATCTGGAACTGTTGGTTTTCTTCACCTACGTTCGGCGCTTATTCTCCGGTTACAGTTAGTGGTTCCAGTAGTCGATAACTGAGTGCGTCCGGAACGTAATTAAAAATATACCCAACCTTATGAAAAATGAGAATTGGGCATAGTCTTCAGTTTGCAACGTATTCAACATGATTGATAAAAATCTATAAATGCAGAATGTTTAACTTCATGTTAAAGTTTGCCAAGATCTTTTTTTCTTTCACACAGGAGTTTCTTTTTATTGCTTTCTAATCCAGAATGCTGATAACCATTTATCACAACCTATAATATGAGGGAGTATTTAATATTGTTATCAGACTGTTCCGCAGTCAACTTTCAGTCATTATTAGCTCATAATTGTTACAGAGCAGGTAATTGAAAAAAATATATGTCCATTTCACATGAATTTTTTTTCGCCCTCCGTTGTTAAGAATATTTTCTGAAATATCCGCGATGGTTAAAAGTTTTACAAATATATGCCAACATGGCTGAAGTCTTCATTAAACCTTGCCAGTGCAGGAGACCTTTTTTTAAATAATTACATATAATGTGTTCATCATTAATAAAAATTTTATTAATAAGTGATAATTACTTCAAATGGCGCTTCGCTGCGTAGAAGTTCGTGGATAATTTTAGAGACTTCCCCGGAGTCAATATTTTGGTGGATTCTAACATATTATTATTGAATCATAGTAGAAAAAAAATTCTTACCAATTGCCGTGAAAAATCCTTTTGTCTCTTCCGCTGTAAAGAAAATGTTTTTAAAAATCAGGTCTATAGTTTTATAACGATCCCGTGATTGACAAATATTCTAATTAGACCCTATGCTGCAGACCATGTTTCGTTCCATTTTTCATTCATGTTCAGGAGTGAAAATAAAATCGTAACTACTCTACAGTAAAGCATTTCGTCGTATTGAACATATACTGCGGTGCTATTTTAAGTCGACGAGAGTACAATGGTTCCTTTTTAACGTATTTTACATATCATACAGTGTTGTGAATGGTAATGATAAGTAGATTTTTCCTGATTGGGCGTGTTATTTATTGTGTTACAGCTCTGAAAGAGTTGCATAAAATTTCTCCTGGTATTAAGGGGCCATTCATTAATTACGTAAGGATGATTTCGGCCATTTTCGACCCGCCCCCTACCCCCATGTAAGGACACATAAGATTTGTTGGCCCCTCCCCCCTTCTTACGTAAGAGTTTACCTAGTTTTCATAAAAAGTATTTAACATACTCAAATGTCGTTAGAAAAGGGTCAGTCACGGTAAAACACGTTATTATGTGACATGAAAAAAGATTTTTATTTTTTTTTAAATAATTATTCAGTCTTTGGAAAAAACATATCATAATTAAAGATAAGATTTTCAACAATCTTAAAGTGAGGAAACAAATCAGTTAAATCACTAGAAACGAATAATACTTTGCGTAAAATAATGGGTGACTAAATTTGAAACAATCTTAAACGAAATAAGTCAAAGAGTAAAAGTCAGTTCAGTTCAGATCATCAATTGTTGTCCGGGCTGAATTATAATGGTGTTGTGACCATTTAAATTGAATTTTTTTAAATAATTAAATGAATAATTAAAGCCGTCGGGACCGGCTCTTGCAAGAAGTGGGGTGCAGAGCCGGTTCTATGCAATGTGCGCAACCCCACTTATTGCAAGAGCTGGTCCCGACGGATTACGATTATCGAGGTCGCACTGTAACAGGATGGCCACTAAATCGGACGAAAAATATTCCCTGACATTTCCCTGCAATTTCCCTGACATTTTCGAAAATTTTCTTTACAAACCATTCGGATTTGTGAAAAAAGTGACAAGGTAGGAACATGGTATTTTGCAAAGAAAAAAATTGCAAATTGTAAATTTGCACATCGCTTCCTGTGTATTTTTTTCGCATTTACAAATCTTCCTCTATGACAAGCAAATAGCTTTCACGGTTTTGACTTCCTCATAGAGGAAGCGTTGTAAATTCGAAAAATACTCCGGAAACGATGTGCAATATTCCAATTTGCAAGTTTTTTTACTATCACGGGTTATTGGAGTAATATAGAACTATAGCTTTATATCGTAAAATTTTCGATCAAGATTTTGTTTGAACATTTCAAGATCGCATAAAATTTGCACAGTTCAAGCAATTTTAGCAAAATTGTGTACCAAGTATCTTCTTCCATTAAACTATCATTATACAAATTTTGAGGCCGATATCGCGAAATATGTGCAAGCTACAGTGATCACCCGTTTTTTGTAAAAAAATGCAAAATATTATAAGCGACGAACCCCTTGAGCAATTTTCAAGAAATTCAATATCAACAATCTTTATCACTCAAACTATCGGTATAGTTGTTTTTAACCTGATATCGCAAAATTTGCGGACGCTAGAGCAACCACGCCCTTTATTGAAAATTTAAAAGTCGCAAAAAATACGCACAAGTCAATGAATTTTTGCAAAATTCATAGCAAACGAAGAGTCTATGGGGCTCAGCTTATGTGCAAAATTTCGGCTCGCTGCTCCAATGTGGTCTTGAGATATAGCTGTTTGAATTGTTCGAGGCAGGCACACACATAACACACACACATACATACATCCAGACATCTAAAAAAAATATGATTCCTCGATGTTTTAGGACATTTTAAACATACTGACATGAAAATCTCGAAAAAAAATTCACGAAAACAAAGCTTCCTCTATGAGGAAGCAAAACAGAAAAAAATGGTCACCCATCATTTTTTTGTCATCGGTCCGCAGAAAAAAAAGTTCGCCATACACTTTTTTCTCTCGATTTAATATTTCGTATTTTCCCTGACTGATATTTCATTCTCTGACATTTCCTGGTTTTCCCTGACAGTGGCTACCCTGTATAATTGCGTGACAGTAAAAAGGAATTTTTTACAAATAGTTTAAGTAAGATTAATATACAAAAAAATGTACTATAATTTTCATTTACAAGCTTCGAAATGTGTGAATATCAACACGTATAAGATTTTTAAAACTTAATAAACAATAGAAAATTTTAACATAAGAACATGTAAATGAAGTTGTACATTAAAAATAAAAAAAATAGATCCCATAGTTGCTTCGCCTAACGCTGTGCTCGAAAATGTCAATTGCTCTACATTGCAAAACGCACATTCTGTCTTATCCTAAAATCTTACGTAAGAATAGCTTTAACCCCCCCCCCCCCCCCCCCAGGTAAGTTCGTGTAGAGATCTTTCAAACCCCCCCTCCCCCGCGGGACCCTTACGTAATTAATGAATGGCCCCTAATCCTGTATTTTGCTTGTGTACGGGAAATCGGGTTTCAGAAAAAAAAATCATTCTTCGATTGTAATTTCATAAGGAATAGGGACCAAGAGATCAATTTTGCCTTGAAACTGCGACTTCATCTGCCCTTCATCACCCTGAACTTGAGTGATTAACAATTGTGTTTACACTCGGTGAAAGTACAATGTTGGTGTATTTTTATTAATATTTGAACGATGTTTTTTTAATTCACACATTTATAACTTTACCAGTTATTTCTCTATCAAAAATACATTCTTACCGCAATGAAACACTACCATAATATCACAACTAAATACCAAGTCCACCACGTAATAACTTTGCCATCATAAAAACAGCCCTCCAGGAACACCTCCCTGTTGAAAAGGACCGATATGAACCGATAGAATATAAATCTTCATAAATCTCTATTGGAATTTCGTGTGCATTTGTCCCTGTTTCTAACAGATTCTAACAGTTCTATCGGTCCTTTTCAACAGGGCCCTATCTCATAATCTCTACCACATAACAGCTCTCCCATTTTACAAGCCTACAAACTTACAAGTTACAAGACTTACCGACGGTGGAGACCAACTGTTCAAAAAATGGTCCACCGTCGGTAAGAAGGTTACCGTAGGATTCAAGAGTCGGAGACTTGTAATTTGGTAGGCTTATAAAATGGGAAAGCTGTCACGCGGTACAGAGATTTTGTAGTAGAGATGTTACCGGAGAGTTGCCCTTGCGGAGACTTGTTTTGCGGTAGGTATATTTCTTGGGAGGATTATTATTTGGTTGAGTTTTATTCTAGTAGGCTTGTTATTTGGTAAGAGTATCAATTTTTGTTTACGGCAGAGATGTTATGCGGTTGATTTGTTATTTGATGTGATATTCAGGTAGTGTTTTATTATGGTAGACATTTATTTTTGGTAGAGAAATAACTAGTAGAATTGTAAATGTGCAAAAACAAAATGCCCTTTAAAATATCGATCACATTTTGCATTATAAATCATTAATGATATCATGAAGCGCGCCTCAATTGTTTTTCCTTTCCATTTGAATACTCGCGGTTCAAGGGGTAACTGGATTTCATAATTCCCAGCTTCAATTAGTTTTGTAATTTTGTTATACGGGGGTGACCAACGTCAGCTTAATTTGGTATTAGAAATTTACCCTCTTAATTGTCAGACAAATATAAGTCGATCTCTCGTCCGGCCTCTCCAACTCCTACACCTTCACCACGATCTGAGCCTCGAGAATCACCGATGTCGTCTCGATCGGTTTCTCCACATCCGCAACTCCCGGACCAAGACCCCGAACCTGGCGAGGTACGCAAGCGCTTATTTACACTGGTTTATAGTTTAGTGACATTGCTTGTTGGTTACTTTATTTGGAAAATTAACTCGTTCAGGTAATATTTTTGAAATTGTGCCCTAATATTTGTTTGTTATACATCATACATATACGCTGCCGTTCAAACGTTTGGAAGAACTCGCCCCGAATTCCCGCCGCACAAAAAGTTTCACTGGTATTTTAAAAATGGCGATAGTTCAATACAACAAGCGGCGTTTCAAAGAGGACATGTTCAGCCTCATTTCGCTTTTTGTAAAAATATTTTTCTATCTTCTTTTAACCACGTAAGTTTTCTGAAAAACGGTCGGTTTTGGTTTTTTATGGGTTGAAATTTTGGATCACGACCCACGAAAATTTGTAAAAAATGTTTTTCGCATAAAAATCTTGCGGAGAGTATAAGCTTAAGCTTCGTATTTTAAAAAGTTTCTCTCGTCATTTGTCTCACACGTGTTTGTCGAACAGGCCGATCTCAAACTAATATTGAGATGGAGAAATCGACCATCTGAGATGGTGCGTCGATTAATGTTATACCTCGTAGGACGAGAAAAGTTATGTGATTTGACTGCCCGGGGCGTAAAGACAAAACCAAGTTTTAAGGGCGAAGAACCGGCAAGGAAGGGTATTGACCCCAATATATTAGAAGCTGTAAAACGTGAGTATGAAGTGTGGTGTAATTTTTAGTATATCTTATTTCTTTGCAATATTTACGTGGTATTATTGAAAAATGTTATTCTTGGTACATTATATTGATAATGAATAATTCGCCGGACGATATACAATGTTTTTTTTGTTCTCCACATGCAGGCTTAAATGGCCTTTTTTTTTAAGAATATATTTTGCCACGTTCGTTGCAAACTTTTTGACCGTATTGACTTTCAAACTTACCAACAATACCGTTTTCCCCTGAGAGTTTTGTATATCAATCGGGTATTTTTGATTTTGTACGCTATATACCATACCAGAGTTAACTCTCGAACGTCATATTCAAATGCGTCTCCCCATGTCGTGCAGATTGCTCTTACTTCAATGTTTACATGAACCACTCTCTATACCGAAAGTAAAGTTATCGAAAGTTCTTCCATGATAATCAACTAATTATGTACTGAAAAAAAACATCCTAAACTCCCAGTTTCCCAATTATCTTGTCTTCACTTTGAATCTGGAAAGAATGCAATGTCTTGAATGTTGTTTATCGACATCCATCGTGTTTACTATTGTTTTTGAGTTTAAGTTATCAATGAAGATGAAAAATACGGTGTATTGTAACTCAGTGTTTCTAATGAATTAAAATTTGAAATAGTCACAACTTATGTAAATTCGCAAGTTCATTTTTTAGAAAAATAAGTGAAGAACGGAAATCAGTAAATTATTAGGTCTACTTGTATCTCCGACATTCCTTGCCCAGGTTTATTTCATTAGATAACAGATAGAGCCATATTGCATAAGAAGGCGCCCATTAATTACGACAGCAATACACAATTTTTACAGAGAAACATGCTAAAATTAGTTGATGAAAAAGTTTAGGAATGTGAAAAATGAAAAAAAAATACAAAAAAACACTGAAAAGTTGAAATTATTATTTAAACTCTTCGTTTTATTTTAATTTCTAACGTTCCTAAACTTTTTCATCACCAATTTTCACATTTTTCCCTTTAAAAATTGATTATTTGTTTAAACGATTGTAATTGATTAAAACTGCAAATAGATCATAAAATAGTAATTAGTGAATTTGCCGTTTTCAACACGAGTATTGATTTCAAATTCACTTAAAGGGATCGAAGAACGTATTAAAACGATCCTAAATGAAAAATATCAAACAAGGACATTAAAAAATATTTTTAAAGAACAAAATCTTGAAATTAGTAGATGAAAAATTTTAGGAACGTAAAAAATAAACAATTTTTTAAAATAAACGTTTATATTTATTAATAATTTTTAGAGAAAAATGCTTAAATTAGTTGATAAAAACGTTTTTTTTTCACTATTTTATGATCTATGTGCGATTTTAATCGATAACAAATTAACCCAAAACAGGTCTAGCAACTCTGCCGTTTTTACTTTGTGGGGATTGTCATCGCTAGTGTGACCGAAAACTGTCAGTTCCTCGTTTGTCCACTGGT
Organism: Alloplasta piceator; assembly: GCA_946863875.1. Classification (NCBI taxonomy): domain Eukaryota; kingdom Metazoa; phylum Arthropoda; class Insecta; order Hymenoptera; family Ichneumonidae; genus Alloplasta; species Alloplasta piceator. The sequence goes on along the minus strand of OX333077.1, from coordinate 31,299,183 downwards.
GCGCTATCAGTCTAGGGTATTATAGATATAGATATAAAGATTGGCTAACCCCAACGTTGCACTGCTCCAAGTGGCAGAAATGAGTCCTCCGCTTCGGTCACACTATCTGAGTCACTTTCCACCCTACGAGTTGCTAAATCTGTATGTACAACCATGCTCAAGACCGTCACACATCATGAGAATCCCGTGGTGGTCACATGGGGTGTGATACACCCTAAGCAGATTGAAGCGCTGTAGAATTTCGTCGATGTATTTTGTGGACCCCAACAAAATTGAGAACATATTTCAAACATTTCTCTATTAACCCATCCCAGAATGTAACGAAATTTTTAGTTTTAAGTATGTTTAAGAAATTCATTTTAAAAAAAATTCCAAAAAATACCCTTCGTTTACAAAAAAATTTAGTTTTTCGATATATCGAAAAAATTTAAACAGGGTCTGATTCCTGAAAGAATTCTCTTTCTGCATATTAATTTTTGTGGGTTTTTTAAAAGTTATATTCATTTTGCACTATAAAATTTTCAGCCGCTCGCATCGTCGGGTGACTGCAGGAGCTGCACTAACGTGCCGAATCTAGTTCTCACTACCTACGGCTAGAGAGGAAGGTACAATCTAACTGTAGATGGTGGTAACAGCCGCGGTTTCCGGGATTTAGAGGTCGAAATCCGATCTCGAAAATGGCCTGGGGTGTGTTACACCTCATATAACAATCCTGTGTTAATAAATCTGTACAAAAAATTAGTGAAGCTATAACAATTGTTCAAATTTATCACTAATTGTCATTCTCCATATGCGGAGTTAACTTGATATACCGGGATCTTTAGACTTTTGACTCGTTATGCTGGGATATTTGCACTTCATACGAATATTCAATTATTATAAACAATTAGAATGATTAGAATTAGTAGACTTTGTAATATTATCGAATCCTGAAGTATTTCTCCTGTATTACAGTGCTATTGAAAATCGAATCTGTCAAAATAGAAACGGCGATTCCTCGGAATTCTTGCTTCTGGACTTGACTCGTTATGCTTACAAGCCACAGAAATATTCAGCAAAGATTGATTAAAGAACCGAACTAATTTATACTCCTAATATTAAGGTGTTCTCTTCACTAACTGCAATAGTTTAGGATCAACTGACGATCAAACAATTCATAATTAACTTTTTCGAGATGCCCTGCAATATAACAATTCTTATATGTTAATAATTCTGTGGTGTAAACGAACATGTATTTACAATACTACTTTGTATGCTTCAGATTATGTCAATAAGCACGGAGTGTACAAAATGAGCGATGCCGAATACATACGGATTTTAAATCTCCAAATTGGAAACCTAAGAGTTTAACGTGATAAAAAACGAGCCCTCGCTACAAAACGTGCTTGCAATCAAGACAGCAGTGACGACGAGTCGTAGTCGCTATTCGGTTTTTCGGTGAATTAGTATTTTTCAATATCGTCTATTGTTAAGCGTATCGTCGTTTGGCAATTTTGTTTTCTATTTTTCAAGATATTCGATTTTTTTCAATTCGTTTACAAGCGTTCACCGTGAAAAATATTATTATTTACCATTTTATACGTGCGTCCTCGATTCACGATAGGCTCATTGAGAACGGTTTGTTAAATTGTCCAAATCCATGTTCCTAATATTTCGAATTTTCGTTGCAGTTCTTTTCAGAAAAACAAATCGATTTTTTTTTTAATTTCGCGCAGGTATATATGCATCACTTCACAATATATCGAAAAAAAAATTAAGATTTATTGGAAAATTCCGCCAACTTGACAAACCGCCTCCCGGTATTAGAGTCCAAATACCAAAATAATAAGAATATTATTTTCATCATCATTTTGGTATTTACACTGAACTACCTTGAAGGGACCAAGTCAGCGTCAAAAGGCTGAGTTTTCAACATAAATATAAACGTTCGTTAAATACGTGCAAACCTGAAAAATGATGCATCATTTGATGTATAAAATGAAGCCATTCTTGACGCTACTGACCAAACCGCTTCGCGGATCTTACCCTACGACGTCCTATTTTCTTCGTAACTATTTTCCGGGTGGCTGAAGTGTGGCACATGTTTTTTTAGGTCCTTATTATAGAGTTACAGGCCACTTTTTGAATTTTTAAAACAAAAAATGGGTAAAAAATTCAAAAAGTGGCCTGTAACTCTATAAAAAGGACCTAAAAAATAAATATGCCACACTTAAGCAGTCCGGAAGAGTGTTACGAAGAAAATGAGACGTCGTAGGATAAGACCCGTCAAGCGGTTTGGTCAGGATCGTGCACAGCGCAATAAAATTCAAAAATTGATGTACGAGAGAACCGTTGGACCTTAAGGGTTCTCACTAGCGTCAAAAATGTCTTCATTTGATACGTCAAATGATGGACCATTGTTCTGGTTAACCCGTATTCAACTAAAATGTATACTTATGTTAAAAAATCGGCGTTTTGACGCTAACTTGACCCTCTTCAGAACATAATCGTCATTCCAATTATTATCAATATAAAATGGTGCATCAACTGTTGATTACGTAAATGATTATTAATTTCCCGTTAATGAGTTATAAATTGATGTATCGATAAATGTTATTTTCATCTTATAGATATAAATAATGAAGAATATATTTATTATTTTTGTCATGTTTTCAACTTTTATCCATTTTCTTTTTTTATTACGTGCATTTTTCTCGTGTTTAGTAGCTGAACTCCAGAACAGCTGCATGCGATTTTCTTGCTCCATAGCCCATCTGTCATAGTACACGATTTCATGGTGGCGGGAAAAACTTGTGGCAAAACCTGCGCCACTATAACCAGTTCCGGATTCTCTTCTCGGTGCGGGATCTACATTCCGCCATTGTCGAGAATACAGCGTTACACACATGAGACGCACACAACAGCTAGTGCGTGTACTATATAATATAAATATTTTGCCGTCCTGTAGAAGAATCGAGCGTTTCAGTTTGCTTTATTTGAAGTTGGTTTGAGTTCGGCGAGAAGTGGAGCGGTACATGGGAGGGGGCGGAGGAGGGGAGGGAGAGAGGTGGGGGGGAGAGGACTTGAATCAAACCCAACCAGATCCTTGCGGGGGCGCGTAGCGCCTGAGCCCCACAAGTCCGTCTAATATTATTCGGTCCGTGCACACCTACACACACTTACCAAAGTGAGAATGTGTAGTCTTGTATATGCATACTGGTGGCGACGCCAATAGTGGGGAAAGGCATTTTAGTTGGAAAAAATGTATGTATGTACACGACTACACATTCTCACTTCGGGACTGTGTGTAGGTGTGCACGGAGCGAATAATCACTGTCGCTCAAAAGGTTGGAAACACTCTCCCCAATTCCGCGCCGCACAACATGTTTCACTGCTCTTTTAAAAATGAAGATATGTCAATTCTCCAGGCGGCGTTTCAAATGAGACATATTCAGCGTCATTTAGCTTTTTCTAAAAGAAACTTTCGATTATTTTTGAACCCGGTACGCCTTTTAAAACGTGGTCGTTTTTCGGTTTTTTTTGTGTTGAAATTTTGGCGCATGATCCATGAAATGTTTTTTCAACTGCTTTTCCCATGAAAAACTATTGGGGAAGAGTATAATGAGCTTCGATTACGTTTTTTAAAAAGTTTCATACGATTTTGTTTTCGCATAAATATTCAATTTTTCACAAAAAACGACCATATTTACAAAATGTCGCGTATCTCTAAAACGACTTCGTTTTCGTGAAATCACTAAGAGGGTAAAAAGTTGCATACAACCATTCGGGTTTCAATAAAACTTTTCCAGATTTTGTTATTTATTTTTGTTTTGAAAATTTTTCTTGTGAACGAGATATTTTTTGAAATCTTAAACAATTTCTTTTACGTAAGCTCTCTTAACTCATCTACACGGCTTTCATTTATCGAAAAACTCGTGTAGATGAGGTAAGAGATCCGATTTTTTGGGATAAAAAAAAAATATCTCGTTGGCAGGAAAAATGTTCTAAAACAAAATTCGGAACATATTTCATTGAATCTACAATGATTGTATGCAACTTTTTACCCTCTTGGGGATTTAACGAAAATCAATTCGTTTTAGAGTTACGCGACATTTTGTAAATATGGTCGTTTTTTCATAAAAATGGAATATTTTTGCCGAAAAAAATCGTACGAAACTTTATAAGAAACGAAATTCAAACATATACTTCCCCCCGCAAGTTTTTCATGTGACAGGGTTGTTACGGACCTGGAAAACTTGGAAAACCGGGAAAAGTGAGGGAATTGATTCAGACCTTGAAAAGTCAGGGAATTTTTTCGAATTTCTGGAAATTTTCTGCGCTGTTATTTTTTGTCGCTACACTGCCGTCCAAAAGTCTGGAAACGCACTCGTCCCGATTCCACACCGTACAAAAAGTTTCACTGCTCTTTTAAAAATGAAGATATTGCAATTCGACAAGCGGCGATTCAAAGGGGACAGATTCAGCTTTATTTCGCTTTTTCCAACAAATTTTTTCTATTTTTTTTTTTTTTTGACGGTACGCCCTTTGAAATATGATCGTTTTTTGGCTTTTTTTTAAGAGTTGAAATTTTGGCGTACGACCCATGAAATATTCAAAAACTGTTTTTCGCGTGAAAAACTTGTGTGGGGGTTGCATAAGCATCAATTTCGTTTTTGAAAAGTTTTGTAGAAATTTTTTGCGAAAAATATTCAATTTTTCGCAAAAAATGACCATATTTATAAAATGTAGCGTTCCTCCAAAACTAGTGGGTTTTCGTAAATTAATAAGAGGGCAAAAGTTGCATACAATCATTCTGGATTTAATGAAATTTTTTCATAATTTTGTTTCACCATTTTTTTTCCGAAAATTTTCGCTCTCAAAGAGATATTTTTTTATCTTCAACAATCGGGTCTTTTATCTTATCTACACGGTTATTTCATGTATGAAATGTAACTGTACAATTTATGGGTACTCTCCCTTGTCAGTTTCCAATGACATTTAATTAATCATTAAATAATATAGATCCATACCATCACCATATATAATATAATAATAAATTATTATAGAAGATAAAATAATAGTAATAAAGCTAAATCAAATGTGTTACATATAAAGTAAATAGGGGTAAACGAATTCCGTACAGCTAACGATTCTAGGACCACTGAAATGAGCAAAAAGTGCTCGAATCATTGACGTTAGTTCCATTGTCCCTAATTGAACAGTGTTTTGATGAGACCCCCCCCCCCCCCCCCGAAATAGCCAGGAAAATTTCCATTTTTGGTCTAGAAAATCTAAAAAAGTCAGGGAATTTCAGTTTTAGAATTTCGTGGCAACCCTGTGTGAGAAACAGTTTAAAAAAAATGTCATGGATCATGCACCAAAATTTCAACGCCAAAAAAAAGCGAAAAACGACCATGCTACAAAGGGCGTGCCGCGTTGAAAAAAATCAAAATTTTTTTTTAGAACAAGCGAAATGGAGCTGAATATGTCTGCTATGAAACGCGGCTTCAAGAATTGAAATAACTTCATTTTTAAAACAGCAGTGAAACTTTGTGTGAGGCGCGTAATTGGGGCCACTGGTCGATAATCGGAATTCAATTATATTCTTTTTGACGGCGTTATGCAGCTTCTAGTGCGGGAAGAAATATCAACTGGTGCATCCAAACCTTTGAGCGGGGGTGTATATTAGACTGTTTAAAAAAAACCAACTATTTCTTTTCTTTAAAAAAGAACATTGAAAAATCGTCATAGTATCCCTGAACAAGGACCCGGTGAAAATATGGGAAACTTTTTTTTTTGAACTTACGAATTTTATTACTCAAAAGCGAAACACTGTACAGTAATAAGGAAAAAAGATTTTTGTAGGGAATTCAACGCTCTATAAAAAAGGTCCGTATGAAGATTTGCGTGAGGCGAGCCGTTTCGGAGTTATCAAGCCTCAACCATTGACATGTTTGAAATAATTATGTTGTTTACTTATAAACGCGACAAAATCCAGACATATCACTTAAATACCCAATATTATCAACTTTAAAACAAATATCTACGAATTTTCAATAGAATGTTGATTAAAAAATGTTATTAATCAACGATAAATGCCGGTATATCACAAATACATGATGAAAGTTTATACATTTTATATATTATTATAAATCAATAATTTATTTTGATTTTTGATAAATTCGTTGAGTCTTTTAAGAATGAGTTATAACCATAAAAAGTTTTTTTTCTTCAACTCTTTAAGTAATTAATAACTAAGTTCAATAAAATAAAACTTATAATTACTAAAAAAATGAAAGAAAACAAACTTTTCATGGTTGTAACTTATTCTGAAAACACTCAACAAATTTATAAAAAATGAAAATAAATTATTGATTTATAATATATAAAATTTATGATGATATTTCATAATATATTTGTAATGTACCCGTATTTTTTATTAATGATCAATAACTTTAATCATTCATTGTTGATTAATAGAATTTCTTGATCTACATTACATGGAAAAATTGGAAGATATTTGTTTTAAAGTTGAGAATATTGGGTATTTAAGTGACATGATTCGTCTTTTTGCGTTTGAAACTAAATAACATCATTATTTTCAACAGTTCAATTGTTGAGGCTTGAAACTCCGAAACTGCTCGCCTCACGCAAATCTTCATGCAGACCTTTTTTATAGAGCATTAAATTTCCTACCAAAATCTATCCTGCTTATTACTGTACAGTGATTCGTTTTTGAGTAATAAAATTCCAAAGTTGAGAAAAAATATTGCCCATGCCATTTAAATGGAAATGAAAAATTGAAGATTGCCGCCTATGAATATTAATATTGAGGGCAGTGCAGCCAGATCAGGTGTAAAATCGACGCCCACTCTGCGGCTTTGCACGGTGCCACACAATGATGGCCGCCCGTGTCTGTGAGCGAACGACGTTCGTGTCGCTTCGGGAGAGCCGAGCGCGGCCGAAGCGTCGACCCCTCGCGCGCTGTTGTTCTCCCACCCCATGACGTCAGATATACGAGAACACGTAGAAGTCGCACGTCCATGTGCGACTACAATGTAAGCCGAAGCCGAAGCTGCCGAGGGCCCGAGGCTCCGCGGAAAAACGTGGTGAGACTCGAGGCGTGACGTCACCCGGGATCACGAGCGGGTTTTTTTTAATTTAAATGATTTTTTCCCTCGGTGCTCTCCGTTATCAATGAAAACGGAAAAATTTATTGGGGAACATTATAAATTATTTTTCAGTTCATACGTCGATTGAAATGTAATAATAATAAATAATAAAAACATTTTTCGTCAAGAAATTATTTACGACTTATTTACAAGCGATCCTAAATAAATAATTTAAAATGGAATTCAAATGTAAACCTCTTTATGAATTAAATTATTTCTTTGAAATAATTTAAATTTAAATTTGAATTTAAATATTTTTACGAAAAATATTCATTTGTGACAATAAATCAAACCAAACATTCAACAATATTTTATAAATTATTGTTATTCGATTTTTCAGCACTTGAATCCAGTGTCAGAAACATGCCAGCGACGAAAAATTATTAACACCTTATTATATAGTATTCCTTTTTTTTAAATTTAATATAAACAGTAAATAGTACATGCAACATTTTTCATATTGCATATTGCACTTACATACCTCATGATTCAAACAATCTTCATGTACAAGAAAATAGCAAGTAATTGTAAGCGTCGAAAGAGCGGCGTGGATAGTGTGCTCGCTCACACTCTTGAGGGTGCGGGTTCGATCCCATCGCCTGCAATTTTTTTTTTTTAACATACATTTTTGGAATTTTTTTTTTTTAATATGGTGAACTGTTCATTTCCGGAACAACCACCATAGATGGAACATTTTTTTTTCAATTTAAATTTAAATTTCTTCACTCTTGATTAAAATAAATATTTTATTGTAGGTTACAACGGAACGAGATTATTTAATTGATTTTAAGCATTTTGTTCGATTAATGGTGCATGTTCCGCAAATGGACATTTTCCCCTATTCCAATCAAAGTGACCACAAATTTTATAATCTACAACTGTTTTGTACTCCTTTCCACGTCACCCAAGAGGTAAAGTACATTGGTACGCACTTTTTTTTAACGTGGTATCCCCGGTAGGTCTAATCCACGGAGAAAAACTAAGCAAAAGAAACCTTGAAGTCTATGACTATGTTACCATCGAGTCTGGTTAAGTCGGGGTTAGCCTGAGTGCGAGAGAGACATCCAAGCGGACCTCTCTCGCACTCACGCTGAACCCCGACTTTACCAGACTTGATGGAAACACATAGTCTATGAATATTTTTCTTTTCAATAATAAATTTATGTCAAAACTGTCCTCTGTCATTTAATAATCATTAAAGTCATTAAAATAAAAAATAAAATAAAATAAATAAAATAAATAAAATAAATAAAATAAATAAAATAAATAAAATAAATAAAATAAATAAAATAAATAAAATAAATAAAATAAATAAAATAAATAAAATAAATAAAATAAATAAAATAAATAAAATAAATAAAATAAATAAAATAAATAAAATAAATAAAATAAATAAAATAAATAAAATAAATAAAATAAATAAAAAAACTTCGAGGGTATTGCACAAAAATTACTATCTATTTTCTTAAAAAACTATTTTGAAGAAAAACTTTGATGATAACAATAGAAAAATTTTGAGAAAACTTTAAAAAAAAACTTTTTGAGAAAAAACTACTCCGTGAAGTCGTACACGTCCCAGTCATCGTCATCGTCGTAAGCTCGGACGCGAATTTTCTCTTTGGCTTTCGTTCCGGCGTAACGATACAAATTTTCCGAGTTCATTAACGACAAATGATCTCGCGTTACTGTCATGGTGGTCGCACTGTCCCCCCTAGCCCTCAAAGCCGACTTCGCCACACAAAGGGAATTGAGCGTACTCGAACCCAGGCCATTCCTCTTTTTCGTTTTTGTGTCTGGGATGAGAGAAAACGCTCTTTCAGCCGCAGCATTCGAATGCGGTAATGTCCTCAACATGCCCAGCAACAAATTCAAAGCTTCGTACCGGAGGATACCGTCAGAATTGGTTAGAGTGCAAATTGCCATCCACATCTCGTCGAATGACAATTTACACCATTCTTCCTTCTGATGTCTACTCTCTCCGTACAAGGAATGCCATTCCTCGCGAATTTTTTTTTCGTCGGAAGCTCGAAATCGACGGCAAACCTCAAGTACGCGTGCGACAGTCGACTCGCGATCTGGATCTAATAGCGCGGAGTCTTTTTCGAAAATCGTCAGATTTTTCAAAAACTTGTCGTCGAATGGGAGTCTGTCGCGAATTTGAACGGAAGCCGTTACGTAAAACTGGAGGCAGTTTTGAAGGAACGTTTCAATTTCGGCTTGTGGAGTTCCTCTGCCTTGTATTTTCTTCAAATAATCTCTGCAATCATCCCCAATATCAATTTCAATTAGTACACGTTGATTCGTGCATTTTTCGAAATCAATATTTCGAACGTAAGCATCCACTATTTCTGGTTTCAACAGAGCGGGTTTGCGAAACCTCTGGAGGAGCTCAACAAGTATTCTTTTCGAAGAAGGTTGCAGACGGTGAATCAAGGTCCGATCGTTTTGAAAATGTGCGTTCATTTTGTTGAACGCCTCGAGTGAAAATTCCAAGAAAAGAAGATACGCCTTAGTGAGTGGAGTCGTTAAAATTTCGAACAGTTGTTCTGCTTGTCTCACCTTCTCCGAAGACTGATCCGTCAAAAAAGCCATCAGCGTTGACCAATTTTCGATGATTTTAACGATGGCGGAATGACGCGAGAGCCATCTCGTTCCAGCGTATCGCGTAATTTTGGTCGGACGATCTTGGAAGCTGTGTTGAAAATCGCGAAAAACCGCTGTTCGTTTCGGGCTACCGTTCAAAAAAGACGCGATACCTTTAATGAAACGATCGATTTCGTTCGGAATCGCGGCCTACGCGGTGCTCGCAGATAATGCGAGAGAATGGCAAATGCACGGCTGCGTAACGACATTAGGACTATTTTCCGCCAAAAATGTACGAAACGATGAATTTTTGCCGATCATCACGGATGCGTTATCGCATGCGAGACCAAATATGTTGTACAACGGAATTTGTTTAGCAACAAGTGCATTCTTGAACGCTTTGAAAACTTCAATGGCCGAACAGTTGGTAGCGTTCAAATGAACCAATTGCAACAATTCGACCTTGATCTTCAGCGTACTTGGCTCCACGTAACGAACCATTATCGACATCCATTTATCGTTGGTACAATCCGATGTTTCGTCAACGTGAACGGAGAATTTATTTTCGCGCAATATTCGCGTTATTCGGTCGGCTTCTACTATGCTAACAACCCTATCGACTAGCTTCGCTGCCTTAGTTTTTCCGACCGTCATTGCCTGGAGCACAGCAGGCTCTTTACCGATGCATTTAAAAAGCTCGAGCATGTCTGGCGCGACCACCATCGCAATATTATGCTCGGCCAAGAAAGTCGCCAAACGAATTTCAGCAACTTGTACTCGTTCACTGAAGTCAAATTCATCATCAGCGTGAAGTGAAAAAGACTCCTGAGTACAAGTTGCCTCTAGAACCGACGCAGAAGGCGTCGTTTCGTCGATAGTACGCGCTGATTTTAATACCTGCATGTTTTGTACATGCACTTTTGAATTTGAGTGCCTCTCTATTTGACGGTGGCCACATGACAGCTTTGTTTTGCACGCAAAGCAATCAAATTTCTCACTTTCAGATGGGATATCCCGAACCCATTCGCGCCACTCTGGATGCTTATCGTACCATTGGTGTACAAATTTTTTAGCCGATTTCGGCTTTTTTTCCGCTGGCTCATCCATCGAAGAAGAAACAATAATTAAATCAAATGTCAACGACAGAAAAAAGAAAAAATAATTTTAAAAAACACCAATGTTACGATGTCACACACAGAGAGATAGAGAGAGAAAGACAGAGAATCACGAATTACGAGCCGCGCGTTATGATAAAAATCTCGAAACGCGTGTCACAAAAATCCCAAATCTCGTATCACGAAAAATTACGAATCATGTATTACGAAAGTCACGAATTGCCAATTATGAATTACAAAAAACGAGCGTTTAAAATTGCTAATTTCGCGATCGCTATCTATTGACACGGACGATACAGCACGGCTGCTCTCGAGTCGCGAAATGACAAAACAGCTCGCATTTCCACGCGAAGCTTTATCTATATATATGTAAAAAAAAGGCGATCAACGTTTTTTGGAAAAACTGTTGAAGACTGAGAATTTCCTTCTTTCTGCAACATTGTAAGCTGTGTATCCAAAAAATACGAAGAGTGAACAGATGAGCCTCACGAAATATTTGCAAATAATTTATTGTTTATTGATTATATTACATATTATGATAATATCATCCGAGAAGATATTCAATATAAAATATATATGTCGATAAATTGAAAATCTCAAAAAATATATGGGTCATTCGTTATCAAATCGAACAAGAGTTGAAATCGACCACTTTCAATTTCGATGAAATTTGGTCAGAAGTTTTCGTTTTTAACAAAACGACGTTGTACCAAAGGAAAAAAATTAAAAAAAAAAATTTCGAAAGTTCAAAATTTCAAAATTTTACAATTTTTCAAATGTCTCAAGTTTATTTTTGAAATAACTTGGAAACTATTATAGTTACAAGAAATCGTTCTAAATTCGTCTCAAAGAGTATATTTGGAATTATGAAAAAAAAATATTCCGGAAAAAATTTTTGAAAAATGATGAATTAGGAAAATATTAAATTTTAAAAAATCGAGAAAATCCTAGCTAAACATTGAATTTTTGGTTCAATTTTTTGAATAAAATACCTTGCACTGATCTTAAAAGATCCTGAAATTTCCCGAGAGGTTTTTTTTATTTTTTAAAAAAATGAATTCCTGAATTTTTACAAATCGTGCAAATCCACGATTAACATTATATTTTTCATTAATTTTTTTTTATATAATATCTATTATTAATCTTAACAGATCCTGAGATTTTTAGAATAGTATTGTTTCGTTTTAACCTACAGTAAAATATTTATTTTCATCAAGAGTGGAGAAATTTAAATTTAAATTTAAAAAAAAATGTTCCATCTATGGTGGTTGTTCCGGAAATAAACAGTTCACCATATTGAAAAAAAAAATTCCAAAAATGTATGTTAAAAAAAAAAAATTGCAGGCGATGGGATCGAACCCGCACCCTCCAGAGTGTGAGCGAGCACACTATCCACGCCGCTCTTTCGACGCTTACAATTACTTGCTATTTTCTTGTACATGAAGATTGTTTAAATCATGAGGTATGTACAGGGTGTATAAAAATGATGTGTCACCACTTCGCCCAATAAATCTCCAGCTCGAGATCGTTGGAGATCTATCAAAACTTGTAGCCGCAAAATTGACCTTCACCCTGAAAATCAAGGTCAAATTTTTTTATTGGCTTAAAAAATTCTACTTATTGAGGGGAACTAAAGTCAGAGAGGAACCATAGGTCGGAGATGCGTCCTTCAAACCGAAACGACAACGTCAATTCGAAAAAAAATCGAAAAAGTGCGTTCTTACAAAATATTGTTCACAAGAACACGGAATAAGAATTTTAATTATTATAAAAAAAGCCTTTCAACGCAGACACTTAAATTTTCATTAATTGGAATCAAGAAATGTCGGGATTGCATGACGCTGTCCACGCGGAGGTGGATGAGAGATGAATCGGCATGAGATGGGTGACACAGATCTTTGCGATTTCCCTTTGTCGCGTTACCACTACGAGAATCCAATTCCCTAGCTCATGTTTGCCGAAAATCAATTAAAACATAGTCCCGCTGAATTAACCTTGATCCTAAAACTCAAAGTCAGTTTCAAAGTCAATTTATCTTGGTAAGAGTCATCTAATTCTCGTAGAAACGACGAGTCAGGAATAAACCTTTCAATATCAAGCCATCAGAACATATAAAATGTGCATTTTACGTTTAGTTCGGAGGGATAAAATTCGGAACTAAAGCATAATTAAAAAGGCAATCGATATAACTAGAAAGTCTTGATGTCTGGCACACGCACGCCTGCTGTTCTGTGAAAACAAGGCTTTAGATGGCCAGGTTTGCGATAAACGATTTTGAGCTCAACAGTAGTTGATGTCACCTACACATTTCAGAGTCATATCGTGCTTGTGTGACTGTGCACGAGTTGCTTAAACATATTCATTAGCGGCAGACCATGAGCTTTACCCGGAATACACCACATCGAGGTTATAAAAAAAAATCAACAACAAAAATCTGTGCTTTGTCGTCGCAGTCCCGTTGATCTCAACAAAAACACAACGGCCCTTTTCAGGGTCAAGGGATATCAGGCAGACAACCTCCACGTGGTATATTCCGGGTAACGCTAATGGTCTGCCCCTAATGAATATGTTTAAGCAACTCGTGCACACTCACACAAGCACGATATGACTCTGAAATGTGTAGGTGACAACAACTATTGTTAAGATCAAAATCGTTTATCGCAAACCTGGCCATCTAAAGCTTTGTTTTCACAGAACAGCAGGCGTGCTGTTTACCAGACTTCAAGTCTTTCTAGTTATATCGATTGCCATTTTAATTATGCTTTAGTTCTGAATTTTATCCCTCCGAACTAAACGAAAATTGCACATTTTTGATATATGTTTTGACGGCTTGATATTAAAAGGTTCATTCCTAACTTGTCGTTTCTACGAGAATTAGATGCCTCTTAACGAGGTGAAGTTTTCCGTCAACCAAAAATTGACTTTAAGTTTTAGGGTCAAGGTTAATTCAGCGGGACTATGTTTTAATTGATTTTCGGCGAACATGAGCTGGGGAATCGGATGCTCATAGTGGTAACGCGACAAAGGGATACCGCAAAGACCCGTGTCACCCATCTCATGTCGATCCATCCACCTCCGCGTGATCAGCGTCATGAAATCCCGACATTTCTCGATTCCAGTTAATAAAAATAGAAGTGTCTGCATTAAAAAGCTTTTTTTTTATAATTATCAAAACTCTTATTCCGTGTTCCTGTGAACAATATTTTGCAAGAACGCCCTTTTTCGATTTTTTTTCGAATTTACGTTGTCGTTTCGGGTTGAAGGACGCATCTCCGACCTATGGTTCCTTTCTGACTTTTGTTCCCCTCAATAAGTAGAATTTTTTAAGCTAATAAAAAAATTTGACCTTGATTTTCAGGGTCAAGGTCAATTTTGCGGCTACAAGTTTTGATAGATCTCCAGCGATCTCGAGCTGGAGATTTACTGGACGAAGTGGCGACACATCATTTTTATACACCCTGTACGTGCAATATGCAATATGAAAAATGTTGCATGTACTATTTACTGTTTATATTGAATTTAAAAAAAAGGAATACTATATAATAGGGTGTTAATAATTTTTCGTCGCTGGCATGTTTCTGACACTGGATTCAAGTGCTGAAAAATCGAATAACAATAATTTATAAAATATTGTTAAATGTTTGGTTTGATTTCTTGTCACAAATGAATATTTTTCGTAAAAATATTTAAATTCAAATTTAAATTTAAATTATTTCAAAGAAATAATTTAATTCATAAAGAGGTTTACATTTGAATTCCATTTTTAATTATTTATTTAGGATCGCTTGTAAATAAGTCGTAAATAATTTCTTGACGAAAAATGTTTTTATTATTTATTATTATTACATTTCAATCGACGTATGAACTGAAAAATAATTTATAATGTTCCCCGATAAATTTTTCCGTTTTCATTGATAACGGAGAGCACCGAGGGAAAAAATCATTTAAATTAAAAAAAACCCGCTCGTGATCCCGGGTGACGTCACGCCTCGAGTCTCACCGCGTTTTTCCGCGGAGCCTCGGGCCCTCGGCAGCTTCGGCTTCGGCTTACATTGTAGTCGCACACGGAAGTGCGACTTCTACGTGTGTTCGTATATCTGACGCCATGGGGTGGGAGAACAACAGCGCGCGAGGGGTCGACGCTTCGGCCGCGCTCGGCTCTCGTGAAGCGACACGAACGTCGTTCGCTCACAGACACGGGCGGCCATCATTGTGTGGCACCGTGCAAAGCCGCAGAGTGGGGGTCGATTTTACACCCGATCTGGCTGCACTGATTGAGGGCTCATATTTTAACAGGGCCTTTGTTTAGGGATACTATGACGATTTTTCAATGTTCTTCCTTGATCTTTCGGATTTGGCTCGCGATTTTTTATATGATTGTTCTCACTTTGTAAGGAGCTCATTTTTTTTCTAGATTTTTCACATTCAATTTGAAATTTCTACAATTTTTTAAATGATTTTATTGATCGACACAATTTAAAAATCTGAAAAAATTCTGAAAAATCGTGTGTCAGATATCAAATTCTTTAAGCTTAGAGCCGGAGTGGGGAGATTTTTTTTTCTTACTATTTTCAAGCTTTTTCTGAAAAAAAAACGTTACAAAAAATAGAAGCTCGAGTTATTTTACAGTAAATGTTTGCTGGAACATGTTCATATATCATATCGGATATTTGAACATTTTTTCAGATTTTTCGTAAAAGTTTTTTTTTTTATTTATTTTCCTTATAAATAGTTATGACAAATCTGAATTTTTGTTTTAACAATCCGATATGACATGTCACGTATGACGTAATCATTTTTGTTTATTGCACAATTTATTTAGACCCTCCACCACTGCCTTGATTTAGTTAACATATACAAATTGTTTCACGACGACATTATTTTGTTCTGAAGACGGAGTTCGCAACGACTTTTCGTCTTTTCTCCGGACGTGTGTGTGTAACGCGATTAGGCCAAAAATGATTCACGCATACACACACACGCCGGAAACTCCAATATCGCGTCCTCTACTTCGCGATCGTTCAATACTTAATTTTCCTCACGCGACGGATCCGAATTTTCTATTTGACTAAATATGATAAAAGAAACAGAACGGGACACGATTAAGACGGAGCGGAAGCCAGACTATCGGTAATAAATCATTGGGATTATTTCGGGTCCCTCTATACCTAGCGCGCTTTATCAGAGGTACCCTCCAATGCAAACAGACTCGGCAACAAGCCAAGAGGAGATCACGATACAGCGGCGAACATAATACCACCAAGAATCCGATAACGATCTAATTTCAAATTATAGGAAAATGACGATGAAATCATAAAGAGTTGTGGAAGTTTTAGGGCTATATAAACCACCGATTTTTCACGCTCTTAGCTATTCGACAATTAACGGTAGTCCAGGGTGAACCTCTGCTCGAAACGCGATTGCGTTTAGCTTCGGAATTAATTGCGTCGTATTACGATTTTTATTACATTATATTCCTTTCAAATCAGTCAACATATTTTGTCCGCGATTGCGTCTAGCTTCGGAATTGATTGCGTCACGAACAACGGGTTGTCTTTAGTCTTTAAAACTTTAATCTTTAATCAAGAAGTCTGCGAAGATTGTTACCGCGGTGATTTACAAACTTAATTGTATTCTCAAAGAAATTGTATCTTTGTACGAAACTTGAAAACATCTGACGTCCCATCGTCGAATTAATAAACAAGTGTTAATCAAAATCGAGTACCGACCATTAATCAACGACCAACCTCGCCAAACGAATATCCAGTGTCGATTCGAACAAGGTGTCAACCACCAACCAACACGCAACTCGGCAACGATCAAGGTATTTAAATTAAAACAATTATCACTATGTGTATAATTCAATCGACTCACAGTGACTACGAAAGTCCCCTTTGGTAACATCCAACCTAAATAACCATTGCGATTGGAACTTAATATTATCCTCAGGCTCTTATCGTGGAGCTATCTAAACGGCAGCACGGCGTTTCTACATGGCCCAACCGTCAGCGCCCCATACTGTTACGAGCAAACTGTCACGAACTTATCGAAAGTTCCTAACCTTGTCACGGTCAAAATGATTTCAATCTTAATTCTACACGGCAAAATCTTTCAGCGATTAAATTGCCCCTGCTTAATTGTCCCCAGCTTGTACTGTACATTACATTTCTTGTCACGGGCTTAATTGTACATCTGGGAATTGTCACGCGTTTAACTCTCCACTAATCAATTGTCATCATCTAAACTATAGTCCAGTAAACCGTCACCGATTAAACGATTCACTATTGGATTGTCACGGTGTAAAGAATTCGCCGCTGAATTGTCGCTAAAAGTCTACAATTCACTGCTCAACCGTCACGGGCTAAGTTTCACACCGCCAAACTGTCACCGCCTTACGCGAGATTTGCCCGATTGTACACGCATGCACGTTGTACACGTAGGCATAATGGTTCAGGCAGTTTCATGAAACGAATGAACATCACACGCAATGTATCGCTGTTCCGCGCTTTTACCGACCGCTATCTATCGTGACATAGGGAGGGCGCGCGATACCAACTGCCAATAAAGCCAGCAGCTGTAAATGAGATAAGTAGTATATAAGCCGAGGCAATGGCGTAACTCCACGGAAATGTGTGCTTTTTGATTAAAATATCGGAAATGAAGAAAATTTTAGAAACTTTTTTTTTAGCTGTTTGAAGCTAAATTGAGGTAAAACATTGAGTTTGCTAGGACCCCATCGAGATGAAATGAAAAAATTATAAAATTGTATGTAAAGAAAATTTTTTTTAAGATGTTACCGAAGATGGGATTCAAATAACACTCATTATGAAAAAAGCTGTTTCAAATTTTTTCCCTTAATTTCGATTTTTTTTCCTTCTATAACTACAATCGTTTATTTCATTCATGTTGAAATAAATAATTTCACTTGTCGCGAATATTTCGTTCATAAATTATAATAATTAACATTAAGAATTACAGTTAATATGTAAAAAAAATTGAATAAAGTGCAAAACGTACTTGAACTGTTATTCCCGGGTAATCGGGAATGACACGTATACATGTTTCATTAAACTTTATTAACAGAGAACTTAACATAGAAACTGATAACCGTCAGATTTTGAAAAAAAAATTAAAACGAAAGTTAAAAGTGGTAATTATCGGAAAAATTTGATTTTTTCGAAAAATAAAGATGAAGAATAGAAGGAAGCTCTGAATAATTTTTTCGTATTTTTTTCACCGCATACAAGATTGTTGCGACATTATCTGAACATTTTTATTCGCAGGAAATTATTAGTCTGCGAGACCGAGAACTTGAAAATTTGATAAAAAAAATAAAAAGAAAAAGTATAAACAAAAAAATGCAGTCATGTTATGAAAAGTCACATTATAAACAAAAAAAAAGAAAATTTGACAGCGAACTTAACATAAAAACAGAGAACTTCCAAATTTAAAACAAACATTAAAAGTGGTAATTATCGAAAAAATTCGTTTTGTTTGAAAAATTAAGATGAATAGAAGGAAGCTCCGAATAATTTTTTTGTACTTTTGTCACCGCATAGAAGATTTTTTTAAAAATAATCAAACATTTATATTCGCAGGAAATTATTATTACGAAATATTGAAAATGCCATTTTACGCTCTCTACTATTACAAAAATGCACAATTATTGAGACGCCACGACAGTCGTATGGTATTGGCACTTGACGAGGCCTACGAGAAACAGGATAAAATACAGGATGCCCTCAAGTTTTAT
Source organism: Alloplasta piceator (assembly GCA_946863875.1). NCBI lineage: Eukaryota > Metazoa > Arthropoda > Insecta > Hymenoptera > Ichneumonidae > Alloplasta > Alloplasta piceator. The sequence continues at coordinate 31,280,581 of OX333077.1, read as the reverse complement.
TACAAGGCATGTAATGTCGATGATATCGTGGGAATGGCATTAATAAAACTAACTTTACATAAAACAACAAATTGTACATAATTGTACATAATTGTACATAAGATGTCGTTACGACATACATATGTAGAAGCCTCAATGTTCTCTCTCTTTTTCATGTCATATTATTTATATTAATTTTAAATAAATATTCATTTAAAATGTACTTATATTTGTGTATAAGGACATATTATATTATCACATGCGCAAGTAAAAAAAAAGTTCATTCAGAATAAGAACCGAATGAAAATTACATACATTTAAACAAAGAAAATTGTCGTCGCCTCGACGATGATCGAACGACATATCGGGCACTGCTGTCTCCGGAACAATGGGTTCGCATTACAGTTAGCGCAAACAGCGAGGTGGCGACATGGATGAAAGACGACTTCTGGTCTGTGACCACGACAGATCGCGCAGGGATCTAGGACGAAACCGACGGGCTCATTCTCTGAAAACAATAATTCATTTCATTTTAGAAACACATGAAAGCAGTCAATCATTTAGTGTATTTAAGGTAGTTTAGTCGTTAGGGCAACATGTTGACAATAATGTGAAATTATTTGTAACGAGAGACATTCATTGATAAGGTAGTTAGGAAAAATTTCAGGACGATTAGTAAGCTCGTTTTCGAACAATTAATATTAGCACATTAAATGTAGTTTTATGGAAACTGTTATAACTTTGCGATGGTTTTTGTTTTCGATCTCTCAATTTTTCAATATCTATAATATACCGAAAGCAATGGAAACAAAACGAAGTTTATTGATAAATATTTTTGTTGTTTGCTTATAAAATTATTCTTAACAAAATATTCAGTTTTTAATAAGTCGTCGTGAAATTTTTACACCTCTTAAGTACTTCATACAAAAACATACAAAATTTTCCGAATTTTCTCATCTTTTTTTATTCATAATTTTTAATTTTGGTAAAAAACTTTTTTTTTCGTTTCTTTTCTAAGTAAAGTCGAGCAATCATGTAATTCTGTAAGTGTAAGCAGCAAAAATTGCACTCAATGATAAATAAAAAAACAAAATTATTTTTACCAAAATTATAAATTTCCTATTTCTGAAACAAAAACACATCATCCTGAAAATTTTAGAATCTTTTATATTGAAGCAAATTATATAAAAATGTAATGTTTATCGTGGATTTGCACGATTTTTAAAAATTAAACAATTTATATTTTTGAAATAAAAAAATAATACCTCTATGAAAATAAGATCAGTATAAGGGATTATATAAAAAAAAATTGAACCCCAAATAAAATGCGGAATTTTGATTTTCACGATTTTTGAAAATTCAAAATTCTACAAATTCATTATTTTTCATAAATATTCTTCGGGAATTTTTTTTCGTAGCTCCAAGTATACTCTTCAAAACGTACTCAGAACGATTTTTCGTAACTATAGTAGTTTTTGATATATTTAAAAAATAAACTTGAGAGATTTGAAAAAATTTTTAATCTTGAATAACTTTGGAAAGAATATTTTTAAATTTTTTTATCAAGAAGGATATAATCACCTGAATCCGCAGTCGCTGCCGCGTTGATTTGGTGTTCCTGCATTTCATTTTCGCCAACGCCGTTTTCGACCAATTGAAAATCAAATTCGGCGCCAATTTCGGGAACCTCAGCCTCTATTACCTCATCCTCGGCCCCAATTTCGGGTATCTCAGCCTCGGGAACCTCAGCCTCTATTAGCTCATCCTCGGCCCCAATTTCGGGTATCTCAGCCTCGGGTACCTCAGCCTCGGGTACCTCAGCCTCGGGTATCTCAGCCTCGGGTACCTCAGCTTCGTGTACCAAATAATGTGCCGGTAATGGCAAATCATTCATCCCTTCGCCTATATCCACGATCCTTTCTGCGAACATACAAAAATTATAACAATTGAGGCTCACACATTAAGAAATCTTTCTCCAAAATGTGTTGAAATTTTTTCGATGACAAAGCGTATACATTTAAATAATTATGAAGTCTGAGGAATTATGTCATGAATGACGCTAACCTCTGTTTGCTAGCATTCCAGCGATGAGCGTCCGCCTATGATTTCCGATTATGCACTGTAGGAAGTCCGAGAATTCTATCCTGTTTATAAATTATAAATTATAAATATAAATTATAAACATTACGCCAAAAGTGAGTTTTTTAAATGTCTGGCAAATTAGAAGACATTTTTACATGTAAATGAAAATATTATGGCACCTGAATATTTTTTGACAGCGCTCCCCTTGCGCGAGGATTTTTTTAAATACATAAACTAAAGACTTTTCGGTTGCAGAGTGAAAAAAAAATATCGTCCTTAAATGACACACCCTAATGTAGATATGTATGTATGTACGTACGTGCGGGTGCATGTATGGGTGAATTTTTAGCACATGTCATCAAACATGTAAACAAATTTCTAACTTAAAATTTCAAAAATTTACTGAGATATACCCAAAGGAAGAGCAGGTATGTATATATATGAGCCATTCCACCAATTATGGACGTCGGAGCCGGCCTCATCCCCTCAGATCTTGTTGCAATTTTGTTAGTTGAAAGTACTTATCGAAAAACAGAATCCCAAATTTTTTCAGATTTTTCCTTCTCTAACTTTCGCAGTTATTGTATGGGGTATTTTAGCTAATTTTACGATTTATATTTTATTCATCTTGATTTGTCATCTTTCACCACAATAAACAAATTTCCAAAAAAAAACAATATTTTCTGTGAAAAACTTAGACTTTTTCACACGGAAAACTAATTTTTTTGAAATTTTTTTATAGTGGTGAAAGATGACAAATCAAAATGAATAAAATAAAAATCGTAAAATTAGTTAAAATACCCCATACAATAACTGCGAAAGTTAGAGTAGGAAAAATCTGAAAAAATTTGGGATTCTATTTTCGATAAGTACTTTTAACTAAAAAAATTGCAAAACGATCTGAGGGGGTGAGGCCGGATCCGACGTCCATAATTGGCGTCCATAATTTTAAACTGAAAATCTTTAAAATTAACTGAGAGATACCAAAAAAAAGAGAGGTAAATATGTATCTTCACAAATATGTAAACAAATTTTTAATTCAAAATCTCAAAAATTGACTAAGAGATATTCAAAGGAAGAGCAGGTAAGTATATATCTTCACAAATATATTAACAAATTCTTAACTTGAAATCTCCAAAATTGTCTAGGCAATACTTAAAGAAAGAGCAGATAAGTCCATATATTTCCAAGTATGTAAACAAATTTTTAACTTAAAAAAACTCAGAAATGGACTGGGATATACCCAAAGGAAAAGCAGGTGGTCCTTTGGGACTAATTACTTTCTCTTCATAGAGAAATGGGAGGCGAACAATTAGGTGGTCCCGACAAGTGCATATTGTTTTGAAATTAAGAAGAATTCTTAATAACGATTCATACCGTCCTGCAGAAAGTTGGTCTTGTATTTTGCTGATACGCAACTCCTCCCGTCTTGCCCGCTGTGCGCCACCAAATTGGTTCCGATTGCGATGATATTGGTGGTGTGTCACGGAATGATTTAGTTTTTCTGTAAGGGCAAAAATTAGTAGATTTCATTTCTTTTTTATATCGTGACATTACAACACCTGAAAACTATATTTTTTGGTTGAAAAATTGTAAATAACAATCTACGAAAAACGCGAATACAAAGAGAAATTCACAACTATTATAGCACTTGGGTTTTCAACGGGTCCGAAAAAAGAAACAAAAATTGCTCAATTCAATTGAATGTTTTAAGGTGTGTGAGAATATTTATTAGTTTCCTTACCAATGAAGCTCCGGAAATTTCTGAGCCGTCCATTGAACCTTGTTGTCATTTGACGGTGAAAAATTTCCGTCGCCTCGTTGTTATGAAGCTCTGTTCTGAGAACTGTCATGCCATTTGCAAGTGGCCTTAGTTCTACTCTGAGGAATTGAATGAATCTCAGAATCGACACGTTGCCGAACGCCAATCTATCGGCTGTAACAATGATGATGTTAATCCCCTCATCGATACGAGCCATTGGGGCAAGCGGCAGTGCCATGACCATCCACAGAACTGTGCGAAATTCATCACTCACTCCGAATTCAATCCATTTCAAACATACTAGCTGTTTAAGAAACAAAAATGAACGAAACGAAAAAAATTGTAACGAAACTTTTATATATTACATCTTTAACTTCTTTGGTACTTCATTATGCGATACCAAATATCGTTCATGAAAATACGGTACATTAATATAACAGTCACCCACCTGACAGTAGAAATACCAGCAGCCAAAAACTCGAACGCCTCTGAAAACTTGGCGAATAGGCTCAACGATGTTTCTCCGATAAGGACAAATTACGCGGGCCAGATGATCTCTAAGATCCGGCGCCAAACCAAGGATAGCTTCCCATATGGCAGCGAACAACGAGTCATTGACTCGTTGCAAAAGCACGTATGCGAGCGGCATTACCTGCAACAGAACAAAAGCAGGGTAAACTGGGTGAAATGCTGGGTGAAAAATAGTAAAAAATAGGTGTACGAATGTGGAAGATAAACTACTAACCTCGCCCAAAATCTCCGCGTACAGAATCATGAGCCCATATTCGACCAATGGAGAATCAACGATAATCTATCGAAGAAATATTCAATTTTTTTTATATAATACCTTATACTAATATTAAAAGATCATGAAATTTTCAGAAGGATCCCAGTGAACACGTTATGTTGCGGCAATGTAACATGGAAGTTACATGTAATGTTGCAATGTTACTTCTATGTAACGTTGCTGTTATATAACCTGCAAGTAACATGTTACGTAACATTTGTTACATGTAGGTTACATAACTGTTACATAACTTTGTTACATTGCAGTAATGTAACATATGTTATATTGCGGCAATATAACACGGAAGTTACATGTAATTTTACAGTGTTACTCCTATGTAACGTTGCTGTTATATAACTTTGTTACATTACAGCAATGTAAAATATGTTACATTGCGGCAATATAACTTTTTTACCAGTAATGAAAAAAAATCTGTTGCCGTTACGTATAACATATATGCTTGTTACGGATGTGAGTCGTGTAACTTTTATTCATGTAAGATATATGGATATTTTATATTATATAAGTTATATTTATGTAAGATTAATGGGGTGTTCCGAAGTAACATATTCCAGTAATAATTAATAAAATAATATATATAACGTGTCGGTTACAATCGGTAATATTGCCGTTACATTGCTGCAACATTACCATGTCCACTGGCTGTATCGCCTGATATCGCCGAGACGCCGTATATATATATATATATATATATATATATATATATATATATATATACGGCGTCTCGGCGATATCAGGTATATACACGGTGAGGCAATAACTATTAGTCGTCGAAATATTTTCTATCTAGTCAGACTTAGGCAAAAACTTTTCCTACAAAAGTTGCATAGTTCGTAGGGGGTCATCGAATGGTGGCTACGAGGTTCATCTTGGTGGAGGCGCTTCGAAGATTTTAAGGTCACCTCCATTTTTTTAAATGGATCCACTATTTTTTTTTTTCATAATTCCATCGAGGAACTGTAAATAAGTTCACACACCAATTTTCGTCATGATCGATCAAGATTTAGCATAAAAAATCGATAAAATGGAAATTTCAATGTTTTCAGCGTCAAGTCGATTGAAAAAACGGTGCAACCACTTACTTTATAAAAGATGCTCAAAGTGATGGCCACCACTTTCAATGCATGCTTGCACCCTGATTCGCATTGATTGTATGGCCTTGTTAATAATGTCAGTCTGGATTAACGAACAGGCTCTAATTATTCTCTCTCGCATATCTTGCACAGTAGTCGGCACTTCTTTGTACACCATGTCTTTTAAAACCCCCCATAAAAAAAAGTCCAGTGGTGTCAAGTCTGGCGAACGAGCCGGCCAAGGTACACGACCCCCACGCCCAATCCAACGATTGGCAAATTTTTCGTTCAGCTTATTTCTTGCGACCAAAGAAAAATGAGCTGGGCATCCATCATGTTGGTACCACATCGTGCGTCGTGTGTTTAATGGCAGTTCTTCTAATAAAGGTCCCAATTGATTTTCCAGGAAATTGGCGTAAGAATTCCCATTTAGATGTCCATCGATGAAATAAGGACCAATAATTTTGTCGCCAATCATACCACACCATACATTCAACGACCACTGTCTCTGGTGTTCAACCTGTCGCAGCCAATATGGATTTTCTGTCGCCCATAAATGCATATTGTGCAAGTTCACATTCCCGTGGTTGGTAAACGTAGCCTCGTCTGTGAAAAGCACGTTGTCCAAAAACAACCCATCGTTCTCGATTTGACGTACAACCCATTCACAAAAGTGCACGCGATTTATAAAATCCATCCCATGTAACCCTTGATGCAGACTGACATGATACGGATGAAACTTATGTCGATGTAAGATACGGAGTACACTTCGTTGACTTACACCAGACGCTCGTTCAATTTGTCGCGAAGCAACGTGGGGATTATGAGCAATCATTGCCAGGACCCCAATTTCAGTCATTTCATTACTTGCTGGTTTTGAACGCTCTCGACTACGACACTTTAAACTACCGGTTTCTCTAAGTTCATTGTACACATTGATAAATGTGTAATACGAAGGCGGACGACGATCCGGATAACGCTCAGCATACACAGTTGCCGCCTGCCTTGCATTTTTGCGACATTCTCCGTAAATTAACATCATATCAACTTGCTCCAGATAAGGAAACATTTTGCGACGTGGTTAATTCTGTACTGACGGAATTCAATTTTGTCGCAGGACTAATCATTGAAGAGAACACAGTGTTATGAAAATCACTGTTACGAAGAATGTAACAAATCGTAAACAAAGTCAATGTAACCGAAGTCAATGTAAACAAAGTCGCACGATTTACCTCGATAATCTCGCTCGATTGAAACTCGATTAGAGCCTTTTCGTTATCAATGAAAAGGCTGACGTTATTAATGCTAAATCTTGATCGATCATGACGAAAATTGGTGTGTGAACTTATTTACAGTTGCTCGATGGAATTATGAAGAAAAAAAATAGTGGATCCATTTAAAAAAATGGAGGTGACCTTAAAATCTTCGAAGCGCCTCCACCAAGATGAACCTCGTAGCCACCATTCGATGACCCCCTACGAACTATGCAACTTTTGTAGGAAAAGTTTTTGCCTAAGTCTGACTAGATAGAAAATATTTCGACGACTAATAGTTATTGCCTCACCCTGTATATATATATATATACAATATACTGTAGTTATGGGCGCGCATGCGCTTGTGAAACCATAGAAGTGTGTGTATGAGTGAAATGCGTGATCACCGTGCCCTTTGTTCCGTCTCTTGAGAAGCGTCTCTTTTCATCTCTCTTCAGCCGCGTCCTCCGATTGCTTTTGGAGCGATTCATCAATGTTTTTAATTCTCCGCCATCACATTATTAATTGATTACGATAATTTCGTAATCTTACGCATTGTGCCAAGAGGTAAGCTCCACGATGTTTTCTATGGATGAAATATATTTTATTGAATTTATCTTGTTTAATGGATGCATGGGTCCGCTTTCTAACCTCAATTGAGGTGCATATAATTTTTTTATCCTAAAACATTCCAAGTTTTTTGTTTCTCTTTTACTATTTCATGCTGTAACTGTAGTTAAATTCAATTTTTAATCTACTATGCTGCTTCCTCGCACATTCATATTGAATAAAAATTTGCAGCGGCGTAGTAGCAAAAGTAAATTTCTCTACGCTGCTGAAAAAAATGTAATCTATAGTGTGTTTTATGTTTATAGATTCTTTATTTCCATAGCTTCGAGAAAATGTCAATGATGCTAGTTGAAAAAATATCTTACTGAACTATGATATATAATATCATACTCACTTTTCTATGCAGATGGGTACAACGAGCTTGCGTGTTGTTTCTATGTCAAGAGACGCACCAGTGTCGTGATGCCAAGAATTAAATTTGATGAACTTACCGATTTTTTCAACTAGTATCATAGAAATTTTCTCGAAGCTCAGTTGGAGTGAAGAATCTGTAAGCATAACAGGCTAGACTATATTTTTTTCAACAGCGTACAGAGATTTACTTTTTCCACTACGCAGTTGCAAATTTTTATTCCATATGAATGTGGAACGAAGCAGCTTAGCAGATTATAAATAAATTTTCCAAGGGCAATTTATTATTAGCTGCTCGTAACTGGAGAATTAAAAATGATATAAGCTGCGACTTGTGATAATACAGCTATGTCCTCTCGCAAAATGAATTGAAATGAGTTTTAAAAATAAATTGAAGTCTACAGTCATTCGTAATGATAATTCGTACAATTACGAATTATCATTACGAATGACTGCAGCAGAATCCAATTTATTTTTAAAATTCATTTCAATTCGTTTCGCGAGAGGGCATATATTATCATCACAAGTCGCAGCTGACAGTTTCGAATTCTCGAGTTATGAGCAGCTAATAATGGAATTGCCTTTGGGAAATTTATTTATATTCAGTTGTGCTGCTCCGCTGCACATTTACATTGAATAAAAATAAGCAGCGTAGTAGCGAAAGTAAATTTCTTTATGCAGTTGACAAAAATGTAATCCAGTTGTTGTGTTTACAGATTCTTCATTTCTACTAATCATCAAAGAAAAATCAATAACACCGGTTGAACGAAATCTGCGAATTATTACAATACACGGACAGTATACGCAAGGTCGTGTTGTACCCATCTGCGTTAAATAAGTGAGTAGGAATACACAATGATATACCATTCAGTTGTTATTGAGAGTATGCACACTACAAACTTGAATATTCGTTCTTTATAAAAAATTGGTGATATTTTCAAAATTCATAGATTATAAAATTAACATCGATTATTAATTAGTCTATTGGAACTTGTTTTTTCATCAAATTGACATTTTTATAAGTGAAGATTTGACTTCTTCAAAAGTCAGTAGTCAAATGAATAACCTCAAGAAATAAGATTTTTACGTACTGTGCATGATCTCACTAGTAATAAAAATATAAATAGTGGACTTGATATCATTCAAGAAAGCATCGGTGGCACAATCAGGTCAATCAAGTAGTGGTATTTCGTTTATACTAATTTTCTACCGGATCGACCTTTGTGCCACCGGAAACTTTAACCAAATAGAAATTGTCGAGAACACTCCTAAATATACTTTTGTTTTCAATTTCTCTAGATCTTTATCTGAATCTCTCCTTTATCAACCTATCGACTTTGTTCACTCCTTTTGCTCAAGTGTAATTTTTGGGAAAAATGCCGAAATATAATTTTCATTTATCTAAGCGTAGGCAGAACCAAATACTTCATGAAAGAATCGTACGGTACAGGAGAGAAAATTCAATCGCTAATCATGTACGTGACAATCACTACGTCGCCATGTCTTCGGCGATTGTTGACTGCTTTGCGACTCAAAACGAGACCATTGATCAGACGGATGATGCGAATAATATCAGTGCAAATTGTGCACTGCAAGCAGGTAGTTCGATGAGTGCAGAACCTCACCGATATTCGTCGAGTAGTTCGTGTGATGAGACTCACATCGCGCCTAGTCCTAGGCATGTTGAAGTTCAGCCATATTCCTCAAGTACTTCTAGTGATGAGTCCCGTATCGATAGTGTTTGTGACACCCTCAACATGGTTAATCCTCTAGTAAGTTTATCAGAAGAGTTACGCGGTTGGACCGATCAAAATGCCATAGCTCACAGGCCCGTCACTGCGTTGTTAAAAATTCTTCGCAAGCATGGTCATATAGATCTACCAACAGATGCTCGAACTCTTATGAAAACTTCTCGAAGCACATCGCGAGAAATTCAATCTATTAATGGTGGTTATTACGTGCATTTTGGACTCGTAGAAGGATTGAAACGGTCGATTGGCACGTATTTTCGAGTTACCCCTAATATCATAGAAATCAACATAAACTGTGACGGCTTGCCGTTGTTCAAAAGTTCGCGAGGTCAATTTTGGCCAATTTTGGTATCTATCGAAACAGATTTCTACACCGAACCTATTGTTGTTGGTATATATTATGGTGACAAGAAACCTGCCGATTCTAACGTCTTCCTAAGTGAATTTATCAAGGAAATGGCCGTTATTCTTCGCAGCGGCATTGACATAGACGGTCACATTTGTAATGTGTCTATCAAAGCAATTGTTTGCGATGCACCGGCGAAATCGTTTCTAACTTGTACGAAAGGTCACAATGGGTACTTCGGTTGCTCCAAATGTGTGCAAGAAGGAGAATTCCTATGCAGGCGGATTACTTTTCCTGAAATGAACAGCGCTTTAAGGACCGACCATTCCTTTCGACATCAGCAACAGCCCGAACATCATCGGGGTCGATCTGAGTTACTACAATTGAATGTTGGTATGGTTTCTCAAGTTGCGCTTGATTACATGCATCTTATATATTTGGGCGTAATGAAACGCCTTCTTCGATTCTGGGTTGATGGCCCAAAGAATGTTCGATTTACGAAAGAAGCGATGCGTGTTGCAACAGAAAGATTACTATCAATGAAATGCTTTATAACTAAAGAATTCTGCAGGAAACCAAGAAGTCTGGACGATTATGAGCGGTGGAAGGCTACCGAGCTACGCCAATTCCTTCTGTATACTGGTCCCGTAATTTTGCAATCAGTTTTGCCAAAAAATCTATATAATCACTTTCTTGCGTTGAGCATAGCGACTCGTATATTAGCAGATAGTGAACTTTGCTTGGTCCATAATGATTATGCTAAGTCTTTGTTGCGATGGTTTGTTGCTCATTATGCAGAATTATACGGAGAGGAACATATTTCTTATAATGTTCACAACCTTGTGCATCTCGCTGATGATGTTTTACGGTTTGGCTGTTTAGATAACTTTAGCGCGTTCAAATTCGAAAACTGTTTGCAGACTATAAAGAAAAGGGTCAAGTACTCACACAGACCCTTACATCAAATTGTCAATCGTATAAAAGAAGCAAGTATACTTCCCATTGAAATACGATACCGCAAAACGTATCCAATCGTACACTATTTGAAGGCTACAACAAAGATCAAACTTCTAGAGTTTGAAGGATTTTCAATCTCAAGGAACGATTACGAGAATTGCTGCCGATTGGACGATGATTCGACTTTTATCGTAACAAAAATTCGCAGTGAAAATAATATTGTATACATAAAAGGGTACAAATACACAAAGACGAGATCACTTTTCTCAGTACCGTGCGATTCTGAGCGATTTGGAATTTCTTTGGTCGATGAAGGATCGGTATCTGAACAAATAATGTTGCTAGCGTCGCGAGTACGAAGAAAGTGCTTGAAATTAAAGCATCCGGTGAGAACGGGCACGAGTATCGTGATTCCCTTGCTACAATATAACAATTGATGGGTAGAATTCAATCCTCGAAGTATGCGTCTCCTTTTAATACTTTCCAACCACTATCCTAAATATCCCATCGACGGAGATGGCTGCTCTTCATATCCCGTGTTGACAACGTTGCTTGCTATTCTTACTCAACCCATGGCAGTGACGGAGTACGCAGTCGTTACATTCACCGATGAAAAAGACGTTTCCGAAGTGCCATCGAAATGGATACAATACAACGACGACGACGACGACGATGTTCAAGCGACATGTTGGTGGCCAACTAATTGTAAGAATATCACCACGCTGTTAGCAAAGCAGGCCCAGCCAGATAAAAAAACGTGGACCTTATTGCCTGTAAACATTGAGAAATACTGTGGTACGAATATTGATAAACGATATATTCTGTAGACAGTTATTCAACTTTAAGATCTCCTGTGAAATTAATATTTTTAATTATTGTTTTATTTTTTTCAGCGACTCTTGCGAAGGCCCGGAAAGTAGCGGAAAATGCGCACTATCAGACTACTGACGACGAGAATCTCGGAAAAGGGCACAGAGGAATGGTCCCAAAGAGATTGATTTCGAGCTCGTCCGATGAGGAAATCGAATCTGAACCTCCATACAAAGCTTATAAGCGAATCAAGATACGAGCGACACGTAAGTTATATATTCCTCCTATGCAGTGCATATTCTGGTTCACAATTCCTTAAGGGGCCATTCCCATGTGCAGATGAAAAACATGAACGAATTTTTATTTCTAACTAGCTTTCATAAGCACAAGCTTTTATATATTAAATCATTGTGTACTTATGACAGTATCAAGTTTTCAAATAAAAGCATGTTACACCCTCTTTTTTCTTCTTGCTGTTAAACTGTAACACGCTTTTATTTGAAAACTTGATACTGTGATAAGTACACAAAGATTTAATATATAAAAGCTTGTACTAATTAACGCTTATTAAAAAAAAAAATCGTTTATTTATTTGTGAATATGTTTTATTCAGTGAATACAATACAATTCGTTTAAAAAAATGTTTGCATTTTATTGATAAATTAAAAGTATACGGAACCTATTTCATTTCATTGATTATATTTGAACAAGTTTTTATGAGTACGTTCGATCGCCTGTCACGTCATAGTCAGCTGACTATGCCGTGGCAAGGGCTTTAACGTTCTCGTAAATACTTATTAAATTATAATCGATTTAAGAAAATAAAGAAAAAAATGTTCCGTACAGTTCTTTAATGCATAAGTGGAGTGCAAACTGATTTTCAAACGACTTGTATTGCGTCATTATTGCAAATTGATTATTCTTCAACAGGTGAACACGACATATTGGCAGACTTGCCCAGTCCTGGCCCAGTCCCAGTCAGCTCCGGTCAGTCGTCAAAATCTGATGAATCAATCAAGCTCATCCGAAACTCAGGCTTCGAAAAGGATAGCAATGAGTTGGCTACCGAAATCAACAAGATGACAAACGGTGAGTAGTCGATCTTGCGAACGAAATTGTAGTTGATTTGACTTTAAAGTACTTCAACAGCAATTTGTACATGTTGGGAATTTAGCGGATAAATTGACGATTTCAGATGATGAAGATACGATGGTGCCCGCTACTGAAGAAAGAGTGACGAGTTCCAAACAAAAAACGATCCTGAGGCCAGCTGCGCAGGAAGTACCTGAAGAAAACTTTTCGCAAACCGAACCAAACACCGCCGAAAATGTTCCACTAAGTAATGCTCCTCCGCAACGTGGAATGGCCTGAGCCCGAAAGATTTTCACAATCAACAACTAAACATTTCAACTGTGTTTTATACCTTTTTATCTTAACGCAGAGGATTCACAACTAATAATTAGATTGCTGGCAAAAGTACTTCTTGCCGTAGAAGATCTCTCGAAAAGAATCGAATGCAGAAGGACGCCGGCGGCTTCAGGAGACGTTGACGTCGTCACAAATTATCTCCCCTTAACATCTACAAATCAAATTGAGGACTTCGATAAGATCGTCCAAGACAATCCAAAAGTGAAAGAACAATTCGTAAGTAGGTCTTTTCTATGCTTGAGAAATAAATTTCTGTAGTTCTAACTATTATAAATTCGATAATTGTATTACTCTTTCAGAATACGTTTGTGCGCAAAATCGGAGGGCGTACAGCGCGTGACGATATTCAGAGAACACTAAGAAAAATCTTCGCCAATTCCTGCGCTGAATTGTGCTCGTGGAAGGGTCGCAAAAAAAACTTTTGCATTGAAGCACTATGCATCACAAAATTGATCAAGAGTGAGTAAAAATTTTGTTAAGGTTTTAAGGCGGTATTCCGGTCTAGAATTTTGAAAAAACAAATTTGTTTTTTTCATATTCCTAAATCTTAGACGTTTAAAATTTTATCCTCAGAAAAAACTTTTTAAATTTAAATAATTGATGGAGTTACGCCTGTCACGTCCGAGAAAATCGTACTGTAGACGATCTCAAGTCTGACTCAACCGATTTACTTACAATTTTTCACCCATATTCAATATTTAACTCTCTATCGCCTCTACCGGGCTGTATCTTGATTATTATTTTTTCGATTGTATTACTAAATAACTTATTATTAAATAACATATAAACTTATTACTAAATAACATATAAAACATGTCTTGAAACAAAAGTTTGAATTGCATTAACATAAATTACCTAATTTTTAAATAAATGACCAACAGTAGTTTACTCATATTCATAGTCTTACATACATAAATATTAGACCGTGAATAACTTTTGAAGGAGTGAATTTATCGAAAAATCATAAGATCTTTTTTGAGTAGAGCCTTAAATTCCCTACAAGAATACGACGTATCGTTCATTTCAGTACAGTGACTTAGAGCCGAGGTACAAAATTTCAAAATTCAAAAATTTTGTTTCCTGTGTCATCGAAATGGAAAATATAAATTCGCGATTAGACGTATCTAAATATTTAGATTTAGAGTTCTGCTTTCAACTGGCATCATTTGTCACCTCCCCGAAGGAATTCAATAAACTATTTCGAAAAGTAAATATTAGTCGCTTTTTTTAATCAGTAATTTTTTTTCAATCAGTAAATATGTATATAATTATGTACGGTGGTCGTTAATTTTTAACAAATAGTTGTTACCCCTTGAAAAGAAAATGTCATAATTTATATCGCATTTATTGAATAATTTAAAAAAATGTTCCTATTATTCGAGTTGTTTCGTAGCATCGTAATGTTATCTAATTGATATAATTATAATAATTGGTTGATCATAATGAAATGAATTAAAGATTCGATTTGAAATGCGACTTAACAATTTTATTATTTGTCGTGAAATTAAGGACCCGCAGTATTGCGGTAATATAAGAATAATATTGCAGTAATATAATTTCAATATATCAGTTGTAGTAAAACTGCAATATTAAAGTGATATCACTGCAATATTGCTGTTACATTAATGCAATATAACAGTTACATTAATGTAACCTTACATTTCAATATTGCGGTTGCGTAACTGTTACATAGCTGTTACGTAACTGTTACGTAACTGTTACATATCTGTTACATAGCCGCCACTTAACTGTTACGTAACGGTTACATAGCTGTTACGTAACAGTTACGTTACTGTTACGTTACTGTTACGTTACTGTTACGTTACTGTTACGTTACTGTTACGTTACTGTTACGTTACTGTTACGTTACTGTTACGTTACTGTTACGTTACTGTTACGTTACTGTTACGTTACTGTTACGTTACTGTTACGTTACTGTTACGTTACTGTTACGTTACTGTTACGTTACTGTTACGTTACTGTTACGTTACTGTTACGTTACTGTTACGTTACTGTTACGTTACTGTTACGTTACTGTTACGTTACTGTTACGTTACTGTTACGTTACTGTTACGTTACTGTTACGTTACTGTTACGTTACTGTTACGTTACTGTTACGTTACTGTTACGTTACTGTTACGTTACTGTTACGTTACTGTTACGTTACTGTTACGTTACTGTTACGTTACTGTTACGTTACTGTTACGTTACTGTTACGTTACTGTTACGTTACTGTTACGTTACTGTTACGTTACTGTTACGTTACTGTTACGTTACTGTTACGTTACTGTTACGTTACTGTTACGTTACTGTTACGTTACTGTTACGTTACTGTTACGTTACTGTTACGTTACTGTTACGTTACTGTTACGTTACTGTTACGTTACTGTTACGTTACTGTTACGTTACTGTTACGTTACTGTTACGTTACTGTTACGTTACTGTCACGTAACGTTATGTAACTGTTATGTAACAATGTTACGTTGCTGAGTAGGAAATTGTAACTTACATGTAACTTACATGTAACGTCCATGTAATGTTACATGTAACAAATGGTAACGTTGCCGTTACATTGCTGCAACATTACCGTGTCCACTGGGATGTTCTTTCTTTTTTAAGAAATATGAATTTTTGAATTTTTTAAAGTCGCGTAAATCCTTGATCAACATTAAATTGTTGGTTAATTTTTGAAGTGAATACTTTTGAAGTGAATACTTCTTATGCGAAGCAATATAATTCCCACGGCCGCGTTATAACACCGGACAAGAGAATGAAAGAATGGAATAAGAGAGAGAGAGAGGATAACGCGTAAACCGTGCGTGTGCGAGTGAGAGCGAGCGACTCAGTGCAGAGAGAGGGCAGGGCGGCGTGCTTCGTGCATGGAAGCGACAGTCAGCGCTCGCAGTGGCTAGCCAGGGCACTAGCGATTAGCGAGTAACCCAAAGCAGATAATATCGAGTTTTTCGTTGCCCAAAGAAATCGTGCCAAATGCTTCCATAAGCATGGCGCTTCCATTGCAATACATATATGTATGTGTCGCTGGTTGTAAGTTGAAAAATTGTTTCGAGAAAAATGTGTTAAAAGTTTTAACTCTATCTTTCTTGCACTCAGGAGAGCGGGAAATCGGGGGAGGGGGAGGGGGGTTTACCCTACCCTTAATTTATCGGCAAAAATAATTACTCCCGTCAGCGAAATGCATACAAGTATTCACTTGCGTGGCGTGTGATTGCACACACCCCGATTTTTTTTATATATAATACCTTGGACTGATCTTTGCAAATCCTGAAAGTTTCAGCATGGTGTTGTTTTGTTTCAAAAATATAAATTGTCGAATTTGGTAAAAATAAAATTTTTTTTACCATAATGAAGAGATTCTGAAATTTCGCAAATGGTGTTTTTTTGTTTCAAAAATATATTTTTTCGAAATTGAACACAACAAACAATTTTTTTTCACAAAAAAATAAAAAAAAATCTTTTAAAGAACACAATACCATCCTGAAAATTTCAGGATCTTTTAAGATCACTCCAAGGTATTATATAAAAAAAATGTAACAAAAAATGTAATGTTTATCGTGGATTCACATGACTTTTAAAAATTCAAAAATTCATATTTTTGAAAAAACAAATAACACCCCTCTGAAAATTTCAGGATCTTTGAAGATTAGTACAAGGTATTATATTTAACAAATTGAACCAAAAATGTCATGTACAACTTGGATTTACACGATTTTCGAAAATTCAAAATTCTCCAAATTCATCATTTTTCAACATTCTTTTTCGGAACATTTTTTTTTCATAGCCCCAAGTCTACTCTTCAAAATGTATTCAGGACGATTTTTCGTAACTATAATAGTTTTCGAGATATTTAAAACATAAACTTGATAGATTTGAAAAATTGTGAAATTTTAAACTTTGAATAACTTGTGAAAAAAAAATTTTTAATTTCTTTTCTTCGGTAGAACTTCATTTGGTTAAAAGTGAAACCTTCTGACCAAATTTCATCGAAATCGAAAGGGGTCGATTCCAACTATTATTCTACATGAAATGGAATGACTAATATGTATCAAATTGTATTTAAATCGGGAAGTATTTCAAGTAGTGCCACCCTATTCCAATTAAAACAAGCAATATTCAATTTCTTTTCCTAACTATAACTGGTGATTTACAGATTGCTTTATCTACAGAAAAATAATGGGCCAATTAAAATTATCAGGGCTGTACTTACTGGAATTGTGCGGCTTATTTGCAGTTCGGTAATCGTATTCAATTCTGCGACCATTTCGTCAGTGGCAAAAATTAGGGCGTGTGTGCGATCATCCCCAGTGATGGTTCCTCGGAATAAGTCACGTGTGAGTGGAAATTGACGAAGGACAGCTCCAACTAATAACAAACTCCTCGAAACCTCCGGCTGACCTCGACATCTTGCCCGGTTTATAGAGTTTCGTTCACTCCTGAATGACATGGCCTGTACCATATCAAAAGGGTACCTGTACAAATAAGAAACACATTATATTTTCCAGTCACTCCATTTTTATAGCCCAAAATATTTTTTGGTATTTTTTTCTGAAAAGTACATTGAAAAACAAAAATTTTCCAAAAAGGAACGTCCCGATACGTCCATTTGGGTTTTTGTTTGGATTCCGCTAAGTCCATTTTTGAAAGGTTATCGATAGTTGAAAAATAATTTTTTTTTCCCGATTATTGAAACTTTTAATCTCATTGATATATTAATTATTTTTCTCGAACTTCAAGGTTCCCTCAATATCCTCAAAAATCACCAGAGTTGTATTACAAGAAATGGGCTGAGTTTAAAAATAATAAAATTGTTTTGAATTGAAAAAAAATAGGAAATGAAAAAATCCCACTCTGAAAATTTCAGAGAAATTGCCGAAAATGTCAAAGTTCCTATCACAAAAAAGAAAACAAAAATTAAAAATGACAATCATCGAGACAGTTTTTTTTTCCAAACTATCGACACAAAACGTTGAAGATCGGCCCCAATAACTTTTTTCGGAAAATTACATAAAAAAAAAAAATTTTGAAAAAAAAATCCCGATAACTGAATTTTTGATACAGTTATAGATATTTGAAAAATAAACAGCCAATTGTCCTGAAAAACTCATAAATTTTTATGAGTTGGGGCAAAAAATTTGAAAAAACTATGAAAAATGTTTCGAAAAGGGTAGGAAAAGATACAAAAGTTGCGGCTAAATCGATACTGATCGGGTTTAATGGTGATCGATTTTGCGTGGAATTCCCCATATGTATGTCGTATATGAGTCTATGTATCTGAGTCATTCCATTTCATTTCAAATAATAGTTGGAATCGACCCTGTTCGATTTCAATGAAATGTGGTCCGAAAATTTCGCTTATAACCAAACGAAGTTCTACCAAAGGGAAAAAATAAAAAATACTTCTTTCAAAAGTTATCCAGTATTTAAAATTTCACATTTTTTCAAATCTGTCAAGTTAATTTTTTAAATATCTCAAAAACTATTATAGCTACGAAAAATCGTCCTGAGTACATTTTGAAGAGTATACTTGGGGCTAGGAAAAAAATATATTCCGAAAAAAAAATTTTGAAAAATGATGAATTCGGAGAATTTCGAATTTTTAAAAATCGTGAAAATCCAAGTTGTACAGTACATTTTTCGTTCATTTTGTTTTATATAATACCTTGTACTAATCTTAAAAGATCCTGAAATTTTCAGAGGGGTGTTCTTTCTTTTTTCAAAAATATGAATTTTTAAAAGTCGTGTAAATCCACGATCAGCATTAAAATTTGGTTATTTTTTTTTATCTAATACCTTGGACTGATCTTTAAAGATCCTGAAAGTTTCGGCATGGTGTTGTGTAAGAAGGAGTTTTCTGTATGGGCGATGAGACTCGATTTTCACGTGTCGAGCCGGCAGGGAAAGAGAGGAGATCGTGACTAGAGGTCCCGAAATAATTAATACCGCGCACGATTGTTCTTGTTGTCAGGAACTATTCTTTTTGTTATGATTTATTATGTTCGTCGCGATATTCTAATACTTTGCGTAACTCACGCTTTATAAATAATTTAAGTAGACGGTAACGGTAAAACTAAAATGGCCGCTACGACCAGCCACGAGGCGACACAACCTCCCTGATCCGTAGCTCCAACGATTCTCCCCGGCTTCTTCTCAAGCTCTCTCTCTCTCTCGAATTCTCTCTCCTTCGATTATCAGCGCGAGATCCCCACCCTTTTCTCTATCGTTCGCGCGTAAACGCGCCTTGCTCGGATTTAACAGCTGTCTAAGAAAATTGACGCTTACAGCTCGACCATCCTGAATCTATTTTAGGACCCTCTAAAATCACAGGCTTCTTAAATCGCTTTTATCGCTGACTTTTTTTATCACAGATTTTAAAATTTTCGTGTAAAACGAGAATACAACAATTTTTTTTTTTTTTTTTTTTAAACATTCGCTCTTAGCGGTAGCACAGCATTTTCTGAACATTCGTGTACAACGATATTTCAGTAAATCTCTTTTAACGTTTGCGTACAGCGCCAACATAACAATTTCTGTATATTCGGTCCAACGATATCACAGTAAAATTATCTTTTAACATTTTTCATTCTTTCCTTTTGCGTACAACGAGATAACAGAAATTTTTCAACATTAACATTTTTCTTTTTCTCTTTCTTTCGCATACACAGTTGTCGCTCTCTTTCTTTTTCATTCACTCACGTAATCTTGTAAATATTTTGATTCACGTCGGTCTCGCCAAGATATATTTTTCGTCGTTTCGTCTACAATAATTTTGTCATCGCTTTCGGTATGTTCCTTCTCTTCGTAGTTATTTAATTCTAATTCGATATTCTCACAAACACTTTCCGTCGGAATATCACAATTTTCCTTATTTCTAGATTCGACTAGAATCGTGTCATTACAATTTCTTGTTTCGTCATTACAATTAAGGTCATCCTCGAATACCGAGTATCTGTCACGACCACACCATAATTTTAATTGAGAAACGTGAGTTCTCAACAGTCTTAACGGTCTATGCATTTTTCTTACGCCTTTACATATACGATGTCTCTCCCTGGGAGACACAAAACATAAGACTTTACATAAAACTTTTCTTCGACGTTTATCATGATAGAATCGACTTTTAACTCCTTCAATTCCAACCTTTTCTTTTAATTTGTCCCATATCTCTTTCGAATTTTGCTCAACGTTGAAATTTCGAGTGCGCTCCCCCACTCTACTTTCCTCGAACCGTGTTTGGTAATCAGATAAACATTCGACTAGATTTTCACCGGTAACTTTACTCACGGACAAATTTACATCACGCTCTATCATTTTCTCCTCTTTGACTTCATTGAATGTTGCACCTTTCTCCTCGCTCCACTGAAATTTTACATTCTTGCGCGTTAGCTCTGTTAACGGCGCAACAATCGTAGCAAATTTCGGGACAAATCTACGGAAGAAACTTGACATTCCAATAAATCTCCGAGTTTCGTGATCGCTCTTTCGAGTAGGAAATTTGGCGATAGCTTCCACCTTAACCGATCCAAGCTCTATCCCCGATTCGCTCACTACGAATCCCAAATTTCCGACTTTACCTTTACCGGAATTATAACAGACATCATGAGACTCTGTTCTCATCGTTTTTCGCGCCGACACAGGCATTTCGTCAAATTTTAAATCTTTTTCGTCACACTCGACGACACGATAAGGTTCGACAATCACAGGCACGCTACCCGCTTCAACCCGTCGATCCGTCTTACCTATTTTACAAATATTTTTCACAACACAGTCACAAAAATCGTTCATACTACGTCCCATTTGTTCTCGTTGCACCACGGCAACCTTTTCATTGACTTTAATTTCGTCCGTCTCGATCGATGAAGCACGTCGTTTTTGAGGAGCAGTCCGCTGCACCTCGATCACCGTCGAATCGATGAGATCCCCTTTGCGCAGATGACGAGAGCCACCCTCAAAATTTTCCAGCGGCAAAGATACGTCCGAATCTCCGCGATTCACGTCAATAAAGTTGATCGTTGCTGGCGGTAACATGCTGTCACACGCCACGACTGGTCGATGGTCGACAGTCTTCTCCATTTCCGGTAACATTTTCGATAATTCGTGCGTCGAGTTATCGAGAAACACAAGTTGCTCATCGACCTTGACATAAGCAATGTATTCTAGTTCAGTAAACGTTCGGCCAATCAACAAATCGGTCGACTGAACATCGTCAGGTACAATACGAAATGGCACGTTCTTCGCCACAACTCCATCGATTTCGACTTCAGCACGAATAATTCCGCACGACTTGACGGCATTGTGCGTAACCGGTTTCCCGAAACCTCCCAGGATGCTTGGCAGGCGGATCACGTCGAAACCGTGACACAAAACAGCGGTAGCTTTAATTGTACAGTCCGAGCTACCAGGATCTATCATCGACCGTTAAGTTATCCCGTTAACTTTAACTCGTTTTAAATATTTGGCTTGTTTTTCAGCCGAAGATCTTGTTTGTTCGTCAGCCTCCTTTTTGTCTGCACATTCTACCGGACCGAGCAGAGGAGTGACTGACACGATTTTTATTTCACCTTTATCCATGGGCAACGGCTTCATACAATTTTTAGCGTAATGCCCGGTATCTCCGCACCTCCTGCAAGTTGCAGCACGACGAGGTTCGGTGCACTGTCTCGAAAAATGTCCAATCTTACCGCAATTATGACATTTTCCGTCAGTCTTTCGCGATCCACTCGATTCTTTATCGTCTTTCGATTCCCTCGACGCATCTTCACCACACACTTTCGGTCTCGTCGATACGTCTTTCGAATCCCGCGACTTCATGACATCGAGCGACTTGATCGTTCTCTCAAAACGAATCAAACCATGGAAAAGATTCTCGATTGTCTTATATTCTATCGATAACGCGTGAACAGCCATATCACGATTTTGCAAACCAGTGGCCACTTGTTCGCGAATCTCCTCAAACTTGAGATCTAACGCAACAAACAAGCGCACTTTATCATAAAAATAATCTTGAAAACACTCGTTTTCACCTTGCCGACGATTTTTCAAATTGTCCCACAATTGCGACTTGTTGACCTCGGGAGCAAACGCGGCAACGAAGGCAGCCCGAAAATCAGCCCAACAAGTAAAAGTTCCATTTCTTGCATAAAACCACGAGCGAGCAGCATTTCTCAAATGCATAGTCGCTGTTTCGTACAAAAATGCTTCAGGCCACGCGTGTATATGAGCCGATGTTTCGACCTGCTTCAACCAGCGTCTTGCCTCGACGGGAGTTTCGCGTCCCGTAAAATCGCCTATAGATTTTGTGAGATCCGGCATCACATGAAAGCTACGCGAAGGCATTGCCCAAGCTTGCGACTGCATCATCGTCGCATTTTGTTGTAATAACTGCATCATTGTCTCGAGAACTCGATCCAACGAACTGACAGGTTGCGAGTGTTGCGATCCTCCATTTTCGTCGCTCACTTCACTCACACGACTATTTCGACCACTCGGTATATTTTGATTATCCCGCTGGTGTTGCCCTTGTCCGTTGTTATCACCAGGGGTCCTATCTTGAAACGACTGTTGCGATGTCGTGTTCACGATCGGTAAATTAGGGTTCTGTATTATCGACGACCTCACTTGACTCGACATAGCAACGGGAAAAATGGGGGTGTTCGAGAGCGGTGGTGCACCGTATACAAAATGTCCACTGTTCGGATAATGAGTTAAATTCGGCGGCGGGATCGAAAATCTTGTCGATTGCAATTGTCCCTGATCTACTGCCCGTCGAAACGAAGGAAATGACGGGATCGACATAATTGCATAGTCACTCGCGAATTTCCAAGATGTCCGACATGCACGATCTCACGCACGTTTCCCGCACTTTTTCTAACACCGAAAAATTTTTCTCTCGAACCCAAAAATTACGCACAAAAATACAAAAATATTTTACACACTTTATTACTAGCACGATCGGCTCTCCGTATCCCTCTTCTGATTGTAAGAAGGAGTTTTCTGTATGGGCGATGCGACTCGATTTTCACGTGTCGAGCCGGCAGGGAAAGAGAGGAGATCGTGACTAGAGGTCCCGAAATAATTAATACCGCGCACGATTGTTCTTGTTGTCAGGAACTATTCTTTTTGTTATGATTTATTATGTTCGTCGCGATATTCTAATACTTTGCGTAACTCACGCTTTATAAATAATTTAAGTAGACGGTAACGGTAAAACTAAAATGGCCGCTACGACCAGCCACGAGGCGACACAACCTCCCTGATCCGTAGCTCCAACGATTCTCCCCGGCTTCTTCTCAAGCTCTCTCTCTCTCGAATTCTCTCTCCTTCGATTATCAGCGCGAGATCCCCACCCTTTTCTCTATCGTTCGCGCGTAAACGCGCCTTGCTCGGATTTAACAGCTGTCTAAGAAAATTGACGCTTACAGTTGTATTCTTAAAGAAATATAATTTTTAGAATTTTTGTAAAAAAAAAAGTTGGTTTTTTTTCGGCAAATTTCGAAAAAATATATTTTTGAAACATAAATACATAATCTGGGAAATTTCAGAATCTTTTAAGTATGGTAAAAAAACTTTTTTTTAAATAAAAAGTCAAAAATTCATATTTTTGAAAAAAGAAAGAACACCCCTCTGAAAATTTCAGGATCTTCTGATATTAGTACAAGGTATTATATAAAAAAAATGGAACGAAAAATGTACTGTACAACTTTGATTTTCACGATTTTAAACAATTCAAAATTCACCTACTTCATCATTTCTCAAAATTTTTTTTCGTTATATTTTTTTTTCATACCCCCAAGTATACTCTTTAAAATATACTCAGGACGATTTTTCGTAACTATAATAGTTTTCGAAATATTTAAAAAATAAACTTGACAGATCGGAAAAAATATAAAATTTTAAATACTGGATAACTTTTGAAAAAAATTTGTTTAATTTTCTTCCTTTGTTACAACTTTGTTTAGTTAAAAGCGAAATGTTCTGACCAAATTTCGTCGAAATCGAAAGGGGTCGATTCCAACTATTATTCGAAATGAAATGGAATGACTCATTTACATTTTAAACGAACTGGCTCATGGCAGCGTTCCTCAACGTTTATATCGCTATGGCTCGTTAACTTTAGAAAAAGTTTTTCGATTGTTATTTCTACGGTATTTTCATTGTCAACAAGAGTTTTGAAATACAACATCGAGCTCTATGAACATTATATTTTTTTATGCTCGTTTTTTTTCCAAAGTTCGGAAGATCAATCTGTATAATAAATACAAACAGTTCCAAATAGAGAGTGCCTACAAGAAAAGCTCAGGTATAAGGATGTAAAAAAAACGTGATTTTCATTAATTCTATTCTCGGCAGGTCCATGGTGGACCCAAAAATAATTCGACTCATAAAAATATGGTATTTTTGTTCATGAAATTCACGAATTTCGAGTTTGAAAGTTGAAAATTTTGATTATTAGATTCGTGTGAACCTCCTTAAGAAGACAATAAAATTATATCAAGTTTATTGGTCATGTAAGGAGGTTCACGCGAATCCAATAATCAAAATTTATAACTTTAAGACTCGCAATTCGTCAATATCATTTAAAAAAATACCATATTTCCATCAGTCGAATTATTTTTAGATTCACCATGTACCTGTCGAGAATGGAATTAATGAAAATCACGTTTTTTACATCGTTATACATGAGCTCTTATGGTAGGCACTCTGTATTTGCATCTATTTGTATTTTTTACAGATCCATAGAGCTCGATGATGTATTTGAAGTCTTGTCAACGATGACTTACCGGGATGATACATCACGATATATAGCGTGGAACGGCATGAAGGTTTCTCGACACAATCGCCACATCTCTTCTCGCATTGCGGCCTCTTGAACCACAAATTGATTGGGTGCGTGGCCGTTGTGTTCTATTATGGTTTCGACTTCTTCCCCGTTGACTCGCAATTTTCCCTGGCATTGCACACGGGCTCGTAGGATACAGCGATAAGTATCATCACCATCTTCATTTCCACGACTGTCGAGGTAATAAAGATACCCTCCGTTCGCAAAGCGGCGAGTCCCTCTACGTTCTCCTGGTAGTTCTTCCATCTGTTGAATAAATACTCAATTATTATAAATATATAACCATCATGTATCAGATACCTGGTTCATAATAATAGTTTTGAAATAAAGTTTATTGAAACTTCATTGTATATGTAATTGAATGATTCATTCAATGAGAAAATAATTGATGAAACTGACTGAAGGTTGTTTAGAAGCAAATCTCAAACAATGAGAAAATTCTGGAAATTTGGTGTTTTTGTATGAGGTATTTGAGAGGTCGTGTGAAAATTTAACGACAATTAGGAAGCTCGTTATCGAATAATTAAGATTCACAAATTAAATGAAATTAAATGTAGTATAATATAACTTTGCAATAAGTTATTTTTTGACCTCTCAATTTTTTAATATCAACAATATACTGAAAGCAACAGAAAGACAATGAAGTTTATTGATAAATATTTTTTTTATTGGTTTAAAAAAGTGTTCTTAACAAAATGTTCATATCTTAATAACGAGCTTCCGAATCGTCGTGAAAATTTGCACTACATTTTAAATACCTCATACAAAAATAGACCAAATTTTCTCATTGTTTTTCATTTTAACCTTTAAGGAGGTTGAAGTGCTGATAGAATTCTGAAAATTTGGTATGTTTTTACATGGAGTATTCAGGAGGTCGTGTAAAAATTTCATGACGATTAAGCTACTTATTGAACAACGAACATTGAAAAGTTTCATAGCTTCTAAACAACCTTAATTTCGTTCAAAAGCATAGTGTTAGGTCGAAATGTCGAATGTAACGTAATGTCACTATTTCTTATAGCTTTGTCAGTATTGGAAAAGAAAAAGACGTAGTTTTTATGCAACTTGTATCCTTAACAGAAAATGACCTTCAAAGAAGAAATGTAAACAAACTTTACAGTCCGCGATTTATCACTCGAAACATTTTGTAGAACGACAAATAGTTATTGGTATTTCACACTACACTTTCAATTAATAAAAATAATTACACACATTTACCTTTTCTAGCGATAATGTTTTTTCTTGCAATCAGATATGGATGTTGGATTCCCCGAATCGCTTGCCCTTGGCGTGTGCGGCTACCGCGTGTTGTACCACTTGTTGAAACACACACTCACTAACGACGCCAGCGCCTGCGCGTCGAACGATATCCAATCAGCAGCAGCAAGCGCTAGTTATTCAATAACGAACTATACTGATTGGCTGATCGAGGCCTGATCCTGCGCACGTTTTTTTTCCCTACAATCCGAAATCATTTGCGAAATATTGCATCAGACAGGAAAAATGTGGCCGAGACGAATATGCGGATTAAAAAACAGACGATTGTGTCGATTGTTAACTTTAATTTTTACCGACAAAAATTTCCCGCGTATTGACATGACCCTAGCAGACGACATCGCTATTGTATTTTCGTCCGCAAAAGGTATTATTTTCCGTCACCCCGAGCGCTTCGATCGAATTGGGTTCTCCCACCACCTACTTCGCACCCAGCCAATAGCTAAGAGTGTCGCACCGTGTCGTAGCTTGGAAGCTCCGAAAGTAAATAATTTCGCGAAGAGGCAACTGAACAACTCGACCTTCAAATTCGGGTGAAACGTTTTGTTTTCGATTTAACAAGAACGCCGGCGAGAGAAAAAGAAATAATAACGCGAAATATATGTGAGTGTAAAATATTCTGCGAATTCGGAATATAATATTGTGAGTGAACAATCAAAATTTGGAACATCAAAGGTATTTATCATTCTTTTCGTCCATAATTCGTTGTTTATTCGTCCGAACCTTTTTCTCAATTCATTTTCGGTAATTGCGTATATGTGAAAAAATTTCGACATGTTATTCATTTTCGGGTTTAACGATGGAATTACGGTACCATCTTTTTTCAACCAGTTAAATATTTAAGGGATATTCGAATGACGTTGAAGTTGGCATCATGAAAATGGAACGAAATTTTTTTTTCAATTTAAATCTACATTTATTTATTTAGTGAACGTAAGTAAACATTTGTTTAAACATTTTTTGAGGTTTCTGACAAGGACCTGGGTGGATGGCATTACCGAAAATATAAAAGAAAGATTATTTCAGTTACAAGCAAAATTTCTATGCAAACTTCAACGTACATAATAAATTATATCACCCATCAATACGTACATATAATTTTGGATATTTTTTTGAATGAATTGAAACATTGTTTTTATTTTATCCATCTTTTACATGTTAGTTGCAAATGTGTTTTGATTTACTTTCGTAGTGACTGAGAAAATGCAGAGATTACCAGGAAAGCGGCCCGGTACCCATATTTTCTTTTACGATGGATATTCATACCATTCAGATGTATCAACTGATTCCAACATATACCGGTGTAGTTCTCGGTCAACAACCAAATGTTGTGGTTCCTTGCGCGACGACAATGGAAGAATTGTCATTCTTCATGAACATAACCAACATGCAACGAATCCTCATCTTTATGAAGAACACGTGATGAGATTGGAAGTTCTTCGACTGTGCAGAGAAACGTTACGCACATTTGATGACATCATTCGAGAAGTCTCATTAGCGTACGTATTTTTATATATAAAAAATTGTAATTGCAGTTTACGTATTGTTTAGAATACCTAAACCCAAGTATACAATGGATTTTAAATCTTGAGTAATTCGCTTGTGGGTGTAATTTATTACATTGAAATTCATTCATAGGTTTCCATTAGCTGCGCGAAATGTCACCCTTACAAGAATGCGGAGATCGATGGAGCGTGAGAGAGGGAAAGTACGTCCGGTGGTGCCGAGAAATTTAAGCGAATTCACCGCAATTCTCCGCCATTTTCCAGGCGAATTAAATATATACCGCGGCATGGCGCGAGGTACTGACAGATCGGTCGCAGTCGTTTTCGCATCAGACGTTATGCTTCATCGTCTTGGCAGGGCTTCTGAATTATTTGTCGATGCCACTTTCCGTGTAAGCATATTCTTGGTAATTAAAAATTATCTTTGAAATTTGTTTGCAACAAAAAATATTTCTCGTAATTTTTTGAAAAAAAAGTATTTTCAAACATGTTCTGAAAAAAAATTGTTTTAAGTAATGGATTTGCCACATTTCTGTGCAAAAATGTAGTGACCAAATTTTTTTGCATACATTTTTCATAAAAATGTGGCAAATTGATTGTGTGAAAGAATTTTATCTAACAAAAATTGATACAACCTTTTTACAAAATTTTTTACAAGCTTTTATTTAGCTTCACCTGTCCCGGTGTCTGTCTGTAATCAAATCTTGCAAGTTAAATTTGAACCACTTCCCGGTTTCCGATTGGGTTTAAATTTTGCATGCATATGTAAACCGGAAGACAATCCAATATTATCACGAAAAATTTGCAAATTTTTTGCACAAAAAATGTTTCGCCGAATTTTTTGAAAAAAATTATCTTTGAAATTTGTTTGCAACTAAACATGTTGTGCATCATTTTTGGCAAAAAATTTGCGAAAATTGGCAACAAAAAATGTTTAGCATTATTTTTTGCGAAAAAAATTTTCACGAAACTTATTTTTTGCTAAAATATATACGAAACTAGATACAAATTATTAAACTGGTTATTTAACATCATATAAATACTAAAAAGTAACAAAACAATAAACGAAAAATTTTTTTTTTCAAAACAAGCTTCTTTTGGTTGTTAATAAAAAATAACTAAAAACATAAAAATAAGTTTATTTCATATATGAAATCTTTGTGTACTTAAAACAGTATCAAGTTTTCAAATTAAAGAGTGTTATAATTTAACAGCAAGAGAAAAAAAGAGGGTGTAATACGCTTTTATTTGAATACTTGATACTGTGATAAGTACACAAATATTTAATCAAAATAACTAAAAATTATTTTCAATTTTTTAGTTATTTTTAATTACAACCGATAAAAGCTGTTTAAAAAAAAATTTCCTTTTATTTATTGTAGATTAGGAAAGATTTTTCTGACCGAAAAGTTAAACTAATGATGCAAATCTGAAATTTTCAGGTTGTGCCAAGCAGACCGAAGGCTCGCCAGCTTCTCATCATGTTCATACGAAGAATGGATGTGGTAATAAAACTTTTTTGTCAAGCTGTTCGTAGAACAGATTTTATCAACTCTTTTAGTTCTTACACAAATTGCGTAAACGCTTCAAGTTCACAAATTTTGAAGATATTGCACTCAAACTTTGCACATAGCTAATATATCTATGAAGGTTGTTCGTTATTGAATTTGGCGAAAATCGATGGAATGATTCAAATTTAATCAAATTTAGTTTTGTTTTCAAAAATAGCGTAAATATACTGTTACTTCAGCGATTTGCGAGATATTGAACTGAAATTTTATGCACATTCAATACTGATCAAGATTGTTCGTTATTGAATTTGGCAAGAAGTAAATTTGCCAAAATTTTGAATATTTGCACATTCATTATTCGTGTTTTTCTATACTTAACAAAGCTTCTTTAATGAGGAAGCCAAATGTAATCGCCATACTTTGTGATAAAGGAAGCTGTGTTAACTATGGATAAAGATGAGGAAGCAATGTGCAAATTTCATTTCTTTTACTCTATAATTGTGGCACTTAGTCACTAAAATAGTTGCCAAAAAATCCTTTGTAATAGTTCCTTTTATTGTAGGCTTTCCCAGCGGCGTATATTTTTTGCCAATCGAAAACAACTGAAATGTACGTTGCGATTTGGGAATTCTGTATCAATTTAGTACCGGAAATGCGTGCGAACCTCCAAACGGTGGTAAGCGACTACGAAAGAGCAATCATCACTTCCGTACAGATTGTTTTTCCCGGAGCCACATCGAGGGGGTGTTGGTTCCACTTTTGCAGAGTAAGAATCTAATTATACTTATTCGGTGTGTATCGAGAAAAATCGAGGGAACTCAATCTTCCATTAGTTTTCGCGGTTTTCTTTATCTTTCGCTAATATTCCGTTATCAGTAAATATGTTCCGTGCTGCTAATTATCAGTAAGTATCTTCCATGACCTTGTTATTATTTTTATGCAGGCCGTATACAAGAAGTGGGGAAGTCTCGGACTGCGCGACGCTCCCAAGGACGTTCTGTGGATGGCAATGTCCATCGCTCTAGTCCCCGCCGAGCGATTCGACGAGTGCTTCGCTGTTTTGATGCGCAATAGAAATGCCATAGTGGCAACGTATCCTGCTATTACTTCTTTCTTGCGGTACTTCCGAAGACAATGGCGGCCATTAGCCGCTACTGTAGCAGTTGGAAGGGATACACTGCGCACGAATAACACGTGTGAAACTTTCAATCGGTACATCGTTGGTAGACTTGGCGGCGCGCACCCAAATGTATGGATTCTCATAGGTACGAGTAATTGTGATATTAATTAGCTGTAAGACTTGAAAGTAGCATTGAGCTGGAGATAAATATCCATACAATTAATATCCACTTTTGTTACTCTGCAGAAAAACTCGATGAATTGATTCGATATACCGAAATCAACTGGCAACAATTGGAAGCAGGTCAGCAAATAACACGTGGATGAACTGTAGTTCAAGAGGAGAGAGATGCCAGAATAAGCACTTTACAAGAACGGCTAGAAGAACAAAAGTTAGTTCATGATTATAAAAATGTGATTTAACAACATATTACAATTGGTGGTGTTGAAGCAATAAGGGGAAAAATTAGTAATTTGTAAT
This sequence comes from Alloplasta piceator, assembly GCA_946863875.1. Taxonomy (NCBI): domain Eukaryota; kingdom Metazoa; phylum Arthropoda; class Insecta; order Hymenoptera; family Ichneumonidae; genus Alloplasta; species Alloplasta piceator. Next base: position 31,249,606 of record OX333077.1, on the reverse strand, counting down.
TTGGACAAATTTATTTCTTAGAACATTTTTTTGAAAAATGCAATCCCAACCGTCCTTATTGTTACGGGTATATGTAAAAAAGAATTGAACCTTGAGAACATCAAAACGACACAAGTCAAAGAACCCCCACATATTTTACAAACAACGAAAAGTCTCGCGAAATTGACGACAGCAAGGTTTTTCTTTATTTTACAGCATCACCTTGGAGGAATTTCTTCGCCGAATAATGGTGTTTCCCCAACGGCATCCACTGTAATTTGAGGACGAATAACCATAGTTGATTGTTTGAGTGTGCGACCGCGTTACCGGCAATGACATGTCCTCATTGTCAAGGTAGCATCTCGACGAATGTGGAAGTATATATATATGAGTCATTCCATTTCATTTCGAATAATAGTTCTAATCGACCCCTTTCGATTTCTATGAAATTTGGTTGGCAGGTTTCGCTTTTACCCAAACGAAGTTCTACCAAGGAAAAAAATTAAAAACATTTTTTTCAGAAGTTATTCAAAGTTTAAAATTTAACAATTTTTCAAATCTGTCAAGTTCATTTTTTAAATATCTCGAAAACTTTTATAGTTACGAAAAATCGCCCTGAGTACATTTCGAAGAGCATACTTGGGGCTATAGAAAGAAAATATTCCGAAAAAAAAATTTGTAAAATGATGAATTTGGAGAATTTTGAATTTTCGAAAATCGTGAAAGTCCAAGTTGTACATTACATTGTTTTTAACATTTTTTAAATATAATACCTTCTACTAATATTAAAAGATCCTGAAATTTTCAGAGGGGTGTTCTTTCTTTTTCCAAAAATATGAATTTTTAAAAGTCGCGTAAATCCACGATCAACATTAAATTTTTTATCATTCTTTTTTTATATAATACCTTCGACTGATCTTTAAAGATCCTAAAAGTTTCAGCATGGTGTTGTTTTGTTTCAAAAATGAAAATTTTATAAATTAGATAAAAAAAAAATTTTTTACCATAATTAAAACATTCTGCAATTTCCCAGATGGTGTTTTTTTGTTTCAAAAATATATTTTTTCGAAATGTACCAAAAAAAACCAATTTTTTTTTTACAAAAATTCACTTTTTTTTAAACTTTTTAAGAATACAACACCATGCTGAATCTTTCAGGATCTTTAAAGATCAGTCGAAGGTATTATATAAAAAAAGAAATAACCAAAAATCTAATGTTGATCGTGGATTTACACGAGTTTAAAAAATTCAAAAATTCATATTTTTGAAAAAAGAAAGAACACCCCTCTGAAAATTTCAGGATGTTTTAAGATTAGTACAAGGTATTATATTAAAAAAATTAAACGAAAAATGTAATGTACAGCTTGGATTTTCACGATTTTCGAAAATTGAAATTTCTCCAAATTCATCATTTTTAAAAATTTCTTTTCGAAATATTTTATTTTTTTCATAGCCCCAAGTATGCTCTTCAAAATGTACACAGGACGATTTTTCGTAACTATAGTAGTTTTCGAGATATTTAAAAAATGAACTTGACAGATTTGAAAAGTTGTGAAATTTTAAACTTTGAATAACTTGTGAAAAAAAAAATTTTAATTTTTTTCCTTTGGTAGAACTTCGTTTGGTTAAAAGCAAAACCTTCTGACCAAATTTAATCGAAATCGAAAGGGGGCGATTCCAACTATTATTCTAAATGAAATGGAATGACTCATATATTTATATATTCTGCATGCGAAAAGGCTTTATTTTTATTTTGGAAATCACAGAAATGATACAAATACCGTAACACGATTGCATACATTATATACATCAACGTAAAATGCTTATTTCTTACACCAGCCTTAAAAAATATACATTTGCTAATGTTCATACTTTCCTATATGTTCAATGATACGATAAATATATTTTTATACCTATCGATAAAAAACCGTAGCCGTTTCTCCTAACACATGAAAAACCCATAATGTAATCTTTTAAAAAATAAAACTTTCCAGTGAATTGCAATCTGCATTTTTTAATCAAGATCATCACAACTCCTTTGCGGAACAATCTGCATGTACCACTCATTAATTCACCTTGCGTCTTTTATTAATTCACATATATGTACACATAATGGGCTAACGACATATCCATGCGTTAACTTATTCGCCAACATTACATCGATTGTGCATTGACAGAAAAATGTTAACAAAATTTTTTTTTTCTTTCTGTGGCAACATCGGGATTTTGTAGCAGACAGAAAATAAACAATTTAATGTTTATTAGTATAATGTTACTCGTGCCATGAACGAGAAACGATATGTCAATTCGGTACATTTATTTTATTACAACGGCAACGAACCAAGTGCAATTAACAATTAATCTCCTGTAAAAAGCAATTGCCACCCCCCGAATAACATGAGGGATTTCGAGAAAAAATTAATTTCCTCTCCCCCCCCCCCTCCCCGAATCCAGAACAAACCTCGAGCGAGATGGCTTGGCTGTTTTTAATTAAATTTCTTATAGAGAAAATATTCATCTCTCAGAAAAAATATTCGGAGAATTGTTACGCCGTTGCCTTGGCTTATTATCTCGGCTAGTTATTCCATCTACCGGCGTTTGACCACCCTGCACACACTAGCTCTACATATAGCATCGTCAGTCGGTAAAAGCGAAAAGCGGCGTCAAATCCCTCGAATCAGCGCTACACGTTTAGTGAAGCTGCCTAAGCGCTGGTGTACAGTTTATAGAAACTCGCGTTAAGACGGTGACGGTTGATTGGTGGAAAATTTTGCCCGTGACGGATTGGACGGTGACAGTTTAGCCCGTGTACAGTTTAAGCCGTGACGGTTCAGGCGGTGACGGTTTGGGAACATAAAGTATACTCCGTTCCAGTTCCAGCGGTAACAATTCTGCTCCATCGAAGTCCGAATGTGTACAGTTAGGACGTGTTCAATTTGAGACGTGTACAATTCAACGCCTGAGAATTCAGCGGTGTACAGTACAGACCGTGGGCAATTGAGCGGAGATAATTTAATTGGTGATCAATTCGTTCTTGTATAATATCGATGGGGTCAATTTTATCGTGAAAATATATAGGAAAGTTCGCTAAGCTCGTAACAGTTTGCTCGTGACAGTATGAGGCGCTGACGGTTGGGCCATGTAGAAACGCCGTGCTGCCATCTAAACAACCAGTCCCTAAAACAAGGTCTCCGGAGATCTCTCAGCGAACATTCTCACCCCCGATTATTTGTCGTTACAATAGTCGCGATAAAATAGTCAATAGAGTAAAGCGTCAGCCGCTCGACGCTTAGGCTTGATTTATCTTAACGTCTCCGGACGTAACAGATACAATTTTGGTGACAGCGGTGGGATGACGCTGAATGCTTTATTGACTGGTGATTTTGCAAAAATTTAATAAAAAAAAACAAAACAAATAAATAAATACGTACGAGTAATAAATAAAATTCTTAGTTAAACATCAGAAATTCTTAATAAATTAATTGAACGAAAACCTATTATTTCAATTAAATTGTCAAAATATACACATTCAAGATGGCTAATAATGAAGAAATCACAAATCTTACTCATCATCAAAATATCACTGACGCCATGCTTACTAGCATGGGCGAATGCATGGCACTCCAACAAGCACTGCTTCACGTGCCGAATTTTACCGGTAAAAATATGCCTCTTAAAACTTTTATTCAAGACGTCGAGAGCGGGCATACATTCGATCCCGACGGTCTACGCGATTCCTTTTTCAAGGGAGTTATTTCAAGATTAAAAAAAACAGCCCGCGACGCTGTCACTGACAAAACAATCCGCTCGATCGAAGATTTATCAAACGCTCTAAAAGAATATTTGGCGCCGAAGAAATCATACCCTTATTATTGTGCCGAAATTCAAGCCGTTAGATTAAGACGGGACGAGACAGTCCTTGATTACTATACAAGAATTAAACAGTTGAGAACGAGCGCAATAGCCGCCCTGAAAGACAAGTTTACGGAGGCACAATCGACACAGATGGTACCCATGCTCGAATTCGATGCAATCAAATTTGCCCGGAAATGAGACTCGTCGTGTTTCTTTCCGCGACGTGGAATACAGAGATACACGAAATGATAAAAATCCATATCACGGTAGATTCTTTCGACGCGATATTACTCCCCCGAGAGACCTCAGGAATAGCCCACGAGACTATCCAAATAAAAACTACGAAAGAAATCAACCACAGAAAAATCCGTTCACCCAACCACCCAACAACTACTATCCTCCGTATGGATATTACCCACCGATGCCTTACATGCCTCCGATGTACGCGCCTTATCCGTATTATCCGGGACATTACCAGCCCCAATCTATGTATTCGAATTTTTACGAGAGACGGGACAAGCACCCTCGCGACGGACAAAGCGAAGCGCGAGCTGCTTCCCCTCGACCTTTTTCCCCTCGACCAAATAACGCCGAGAATTTAAACTCGCAAGACGCCCGTCGAGCGGACGCATCGACGAGCGCCCCCCAAATCTCGCGTCCCCCGACCGTGAAATTCTTGACAGCCATAAATACTTTAGATGGACAGGAGGAAACAAACGTTACCCAGTAATTATATTACGTGCGACCGAACTTCAAAACGGTTATGGACGATTTTTGGTAGACACCGGCGCTGACGTTAACATAATAAAATTAGACGCCTTGAAACCGCGAACCATTATTGCAACACATGACTTCATGACGATATCAGGAATTACGCTGGAGAAAATCTCGACTGTAGGATCGACCGAATTAACGTTTTTTGAAAGACCCGAAAAGTTCCAAGTTCTATCAAAGAGCGATGCTATTCCTGCCGACGGCATAGTAGGAATAGATTTTCTATGCAATGAGAAGGTGGAAATATCTTTTCATCATAATACCTTGGTCACGGCTTCCAAGCCAATTACTCCAATCCCTTTCGAGCAAGACGTTCAAGAACAAAATTCGATCCGCAGATCATCCACGAAAAATAATGTCAACCCAATTAACAACAGTTTCGTTATAAAAGCTCGAACCAGAATGCAAATTCCAATAAAACTACTAAAAACGGATTTAGAAACCGGTTTTCTCCCACGTCTTGAAACTCCGGAGCATATTTACATTGGAAATGCTCTAGTAACGAATCATAAAGGAATTTGTTACGTTCAAGCAATAAATGCGTACGAAGATGACGCTGAAATCGAAATACCGCCGCAGGAAATAATTCCTTCCGATTATTATGAAAGCTCCGAGGACTTTTTCGATTGCGATTCCGAAACGGAAATGATAGAATCCCAACCAGAGAGAATCAAGGCAATCCACAACAGCCTCCGATTAGACCACCTCAATTCAGAGGAAAAACAACACGTCCTTGACCTCATCAATGAGTATACGCATTTATTTCAGTTACCAGGGGACAGATTACCTGCCACACAAGAAATTAAACACTCGATAGCGACTACGGACGAAATTCCCGTGACGATACGACAATACAGATACCCACCTATCCACAAGGAAGAGATAAACAAACAAATCACTAAACTTCTTAATGACAAAATAATTGTCGATTCCGTATCTCCTTATAATTCACCTTTGTGGATTGTACCCAAGAAACCCGATTCAAAGGGAAATAAACGATGGAGAATGGTAATTGATTTTCGTGCTTTAAACGAAAAAACTGGAAGCGATGCATATCCATTGCCGAATATTACGGAAATCCTCGATAGACTCGGTGGAGCAAAATATTTTTCGACATTCGATTTGGCGAGTGGTTTTCATCAAATAGAAATGGACCCCAAAGACGGACAAAAAACGGCTTTTAGCACCCCGAACGGACATTACGAATACGTAAGAATGCCCTTCGGCCTTAAAAACGCCCCTGCAACGTTTCAACGATTGATGGACAGAGTACTTCTTGGTCTACAAGATTCCGAATTATTTGTGTATTTGGATGACATCGTAATTTTTGCTTCTTCGTTAGAAGAACACGGAAACAAAGTTCGCAGACTTTTCGACAGACTCACCCGCGCCAAATTATCCTTACAACCAGATAAATGCGAATTCTTAAACACGGAAGTCACTTATCTCGGACACATTATCAGTGACAATGGCGTGCGCCCCGACCCAAAGAAGACAGAGGCAGTAAATAAATTCCCGGTCCCGAAAACGGTTACGAATGTCAGACAATTCCTGGGTCTCGCGGGATATTATCGTCGATTTATAGAAAACTTTTCTGGACAAGCTAAACCGTTATCGGACCTGCTGAAAAAGGGGACTGAATTTAAATGGGGATCGGAGCAGCAGAAGAGTTTTGAATACCTCAAAAATGCTCTCTGCATGGAACCAATATTACAATATCCAAATTTCGAGGAGCCTTTCATTTTAACCACAGATGCTTCAAATTATGCAATTGGCGCTGTTTTAAGCCAAGAAAAGGTTGGCGAAGACAAACCGATCGCATACATGTCCAGATTATTAAACTCGGCTGAAAGGAATTAGGGAACAACCGAGAAAGAATGTCTGGCTATCGTATACTCGATATTGCACTTTAGACCGTACCTGTACGGGCGACATTTTACGCTCGTCAGTGACCATGAACCATTGCGATGGATCGATTCTGTAAAGGAACCAGTCCAAAGATTAATCCGATGGCGTATAAGATTGCGAGAATATGAGTATACCTTTGTCTATAAGCCAGGGCGGCTCAATTCAAATGCCGATGCTCTTTCTCGCAACGCCATTGAACCAGAAGCTGTGGCATTGCCAATATCATCTGCGGTAAAGAAAACAGCCCCGAAGACGGTAACACCGCGCAGTTCAACAGGCCTGAATCCCGCAGGGAGGCGTGGCCGACCGTTGGGCAGTAAAAACAAACCTCTGCCTACGATCATTGAAGAATCACATCTGGCAGGGAATACCATTGCCGAGAGAGTACGGAGTCGTAGAGAACTTCCGACGCTACCACCTGTACCTCGGCCCATTCAACCGTCACGGATGCTCGCACGAAAACGCCCTCCTGACTCTGTTAGAATTGAGGAACCTCCTCCAGTGGCACGTGCCAGAAATAGCGCATTTCCGAGTCTCGCGGAGAAACGAAAATTGCCGCAAGAGCGAGCCGAGCCATCCAAACCCTTACCTTCTAAACGAGTGACCAATGCCTTAAAATTCGCATTCGACCTCGACGAAGACCCCGATACCGAAAGCACTCACGACGAAATTACGAAAACACCAAGAGGCACAAATAATAAAAATATAGTGGAAATAACAGAATTATCGCCTAATATTGAAAAAGAACAATATTGGTGGGACCGTGTTCACGAGAATGTCAGTGCCAGCAAAGATTTCGGCACTCAAACAGATGACACTGCAGAATCCAAAAACGCTGATGATGGACCTGATCTTTTGAACGAAGCTACCGTAACCTTTCAACACCCGACAGGCAGATCCACTCCAGCGGTAACTAACGCTCGAGAGTCGAGTAGCGGCGAAGAATCACTCGCTCCTCGCGAATCTCTACCTACGGAAGGGTTACGGCATATGGCCGAACCCCCAAGTGATAGTGATGATGACTCAATTGCCGAACCGCAAAATCACCCGATTGTGGATTTCGGCAGAGTTATTTCCCAAATTATTACCCCGGAATTATGTTACCCAAACATGAAGGAAAAAGACCGCAAAATACAGATTCAAACTACAAATGAAAATCTAACGTACCATAAAGGTAATTATTTGCACTTTATTTCGGCCGACTGCGAATTCACGACCATAATATCACGACTACTCATTGAAAGGTATAAAAGCTGCCCGCAGGAAATAAATTGGAAAAAACCCAAATCTAGACAGGTTTTGATCACAACAAAAGGGAATAATAAAATATTAAGCGCGGTGCTTAAAAATAAACATTTCGATACATTTTCTGTACAAGATCTCAAGGACGTACTTTATACGGTCCGAGATGTCGTAAAGGAATACGAAATAAAATCCTTGCGAATCTCTAAGCCGGGTGATATGCTGGACGATTTCAGTCAGTCATTTATCAATGAAATCCTCGAAGAATGTCTCACAGATTGCGATTGTTCCATTTCTATCTGTCGAGGAAACGTCATGATTCCCGACGAGGAAGTAAGAAAAGAAATAATCGCGGAATATCACGAGAGCCTTGTTGGAGGACATAAAGGAGTAACCAAGACATATCGACGCATCCGCAAACGATTTTATTGGCCCAATATAAAAGCAGACGTAACCGAATACGTTAGAACTTGTCGCGAATGCCAAGAGCAGAAATTAACCCGAATAAAAACGCGCGAACCCATGATAATTACTGACACTCCGGCTGAACCTTTTGACAAAATTTCCATCGACACGGTAGGACCACTGCCAATGACGCTGAACGGAAACAGACACATTTTGACAGTACAAGGTAATTTAACAAAATACTGTATCGCCATTCCAATACCCGACATATAGGCCGAAACGATTGCCGACGCTCTAGCGCGAAATGTAATTATTCATTTTGGCTCACCCCGAATAATTCTCAGTGACCAGGGTAGGTCTTTCGTCGGACTAGTATTCCATCACCTTGCCAAAATATTTAAGATCAAACAGGTAACTACTTCTGGTTATCGTCCACAAACAAACGGATCACTCGAACGAAGCCTCATAGTTCTCACTGAATTCATAAAACATTATATCAATAGATATGAGGACTGGGATAAACTTGTTCCTTTCGCAATGTTCTCTTATAACACCTCGATCCATGAGTCCACGAATTTTACGCCTTTTGAATTAATTTATGGCAAACCAGCACGAATCCCTAGCTCCTTTTCCACCTCAGAAAAGATCGAGACCTATGGTGATTATTTATGCGAGCTTACATCTCGTTTAGACGAGATGCGTCGTTTTGCTTCTACCTCGCTTGATAAATCCAAGCATCGTACGAAGCATTATTATGACAGGAAAACCAATACGGCGGATTTGAAGCCCGGTGATATGGCCTACGTGATGAAGGAACCACGCAAGGGGAAATTTGACCGTCATTATAATGGACCGTATCGTATCACCGAGGTACTCGACAACCACAATGCCGTTTTGGAGACCGAATCGGGGAATCGCATCATGAAACACCTCGACAAGCTCAAACCATGCAAAGGATGACAGCGTCCTGTGTGCATAATTAACCATCGCACGCGCATTTTTGAGTTGACCTCATTTATGTTATATTCTTTCTTAGTAGGAGAATGCTTGGTTTCATTTCTGTTTACCTTGGAACAAAATTGGAAGTTACGTAATTTATCTCGGAAACCTTGACAAATATTTTTTTTAATTAAAGGGAATGATACAAAAGATGCCACGACTGCTCATCCTGTTGTCGCTGGGAGGAATTCTCGCTTTACCACCATTTGAGATACAACGAATGACAAATGACGCTGGGCTATATTTTGAACCCATGCAGGAGGTACGCCTCAGCCGAACGGAATGGCACTTGACAACCTTTATCGACCTCCGCCCATTTGAAGGTCGTCGACCGAGCTTTGCAAAACTCCCTTTGGACGAAATGGAGAAGACGTGTTTTCCGATACTGGTGAACGAGTGTAAAAATATCATAAATAAAGAGGAATTACAACATAAAACGGAGCGAATAGATAAATACTTGACATTCATACATAGACTCAATAATGACCATGATATCACAACAAGAAGCGAACCGTTTGGATTCATAGGAACCGTCAGCAAAGCCTTATTCGGGACCTTAACTGAAGATGACGCTACTTACCATCACGGACAGATCGACAAACTTTTTCGTGACAAAAAGGACATCGCCATCCTGGTTAAAAACCAAACACATATAGTGAAATCGGAGCTTCACTCACTCAATCGGCGCCTAGACGAACTAGAAGTAAAACACAACGTAACCTGGGAACAAGCATCGGAAGTATTCAAACAACAGTCTTTGTGATTCGATGAGTTGTACATGGTACGCCTCATTGAATGGAAAAATAGCGTCGAAATGGTTGCCGATGCCTATATAACGCAACTCCGCACAATTATCGACACAATGTATTTCGCTGAACTAGGATTGCTTCACCCGGACCTTCTGAGCCCAACAACATTGGAAAAGGTCGTCAAGGGCTTCATGGAAACCCATCATCAGTTTATTTTTCCAATACCCTTGGAGGAAATACATTCGGGAGCCTTATCAAAAATTTCGCGACTCACCGCCGGATATCACGATGGTAAAATCATTCTCGTATTGCATATTCCGCTTGTGGACCCAACGGCATATTCTCTGTACAAACTTCACCCCTGCCCGACCGATCAGACGTTCGGAAATAACACCGAGGGCGCAGCGTACGTTGAACCACGAGCATCTTACTTAATCATCACGAAGGAACAAGATAAATATACACTTATCACCGAGAAAGAACTTGGAAATTGTCAGAAACAAAAGAAATACCAAATCTGCACACCCAACTATCCAATTCATGACGTCTCATCTTACCCAACTTGTGAACTCCTTCTGATGACCGGAGAAGCACAACAACCATATCAAAATTGCGACATCAAGGTAGTACGGAAACGACCCCCATACTGGAAACAACTGGAGTCAAGGAGAGGATGGTTGTTCTCGCTTCCAAACTCAGAACGAGTCCATATCATCTGCAATGACCAAACACAGGCAATAGAGCTGACAGGAACTGGCATCATGAAGTAACAACCTGGTTGCATGGCACGTACGAGCTACGCAACGATCGTCGGCTACCAAAGCCTCGAGGAGGAATTCAGCGACGAATATTTCCCTTCGGTCTCTCTCGATATCTCCAACTTAGTGCCCAACATTTCCGCTTACCAACCTCTTCGCCACATCGATACATATACTCCTTCTACACCCATCATTATCAGCAAGGATTTTTTCGAAACACGGACATACGACTTCAGCCTCACCGAAATAGAGCATCAATTGGCAGAAATCGAAGCACATAACCAGGATGAACAACTACGATCATTCAACGATAAAGTCATCTTCGGAGGAGAAGTTATGTTACTGATAATATTCCTTCTCTACGTCGCTCGGAATCAAATTGGGAACATCTGTAAAAGAACGAAATCACGGGCCATTACAAAGGAGGAAGAAGACCACCCAAGCGACGAATATCAACCGGTTGAACCTCCTTATCGTGACATTCAATTTAAGGAAGTCATATACGATGTATCGACTAGGACTCGTCCCGTGGAGCAAGCCTGTCATTCCACTCAAACTGTTTAGTGCTCGCCGCACATACAACATGACCAGGCAAACCTACGATGCAACAAAAGAGATTTATGATCAATCTATCAGATAAAAAGGTGACAACACGTAAGCGAGAACGCAGGTGGCAGATACCAAGGCGCCGGTTCGCAGGACATCGAATTGGATGTAGACAAACAAGGAAGGGCTACTACCTCGAGCGGAGTCCTAGTCCCAAAGAGATAAGAGCTCTTCGGTGTCCCGCACACAGTCTGGGATCATATCCCAGCCAATCGAAGGGCCAGGATAATTCATCTGTCGCTTTCGCCCTTGTTGAACAAGCCTCTTAAAAGGAAGATAAAAAGGAAAAACCACCATACGTTTTCACGCGACCATAGAGAAATCAACGTGCGGAGATTTCGACTGGATCGCTCTTAACGTTCCGAATTTAAAAAAATGAATAAATAAATAAATAAATATAGAAAAAGGGGAAAGAAAACATATTTAAATAATAATCTATAATAATCTCTGTCTATAGAAGAAATAACAAGTGCAGTGAACAGTAATTCAAGAAAACGGACAGAAAACTCTAGTGACGTGCAATAAATAATAACATTTTTTTTCTTTTTTTCAATGGCACTGAAAACGTTCACTTATCCACCAAGCTGGGTGAAAAAGAACACCGCAGCGATACGGGACTATCTACGGCACCTGACTGGTACCACACCAACCTCGCAATTATCGCTACCACCGTATTGGTTAATTCAAGAAGACGGAAGAACATTATATCAAATAATTGACGCTCAGCCAAGATCAACACAAGAACGCTGCAGACTGATACGGAAGCTAAGTGCCGAGGGTAAAAATCCAGAGGCTGAGCGGACGCACAGCCAGGAAATCGTAAGCCAAAAGGACAGCAAATACTATGGTGCAGCATGGCTCCCGGGAAGAACAGTAATACTGAGCGAGTTTTTTTGAACCCATACCGCACATACCCCGGTGTCGGAATTTTCTTACCCGCCTAATTGGGGAGTGCAAAATCCCGGACCTCTCAAGACAATAATAGAACAACGAACGGGATCAACACGAAAACGAAGGAAACCAGGTGATCGAACAATGGTAACCGATATGGTACAAGCTGGCAGCAGTTTTACTATGGACCCCGATGGCTTAGCTATACAGGAGGAAGGTCCTCCTTACTTACCAGAACTAAGTGAGGAAGACCTAGAAATTATAACACACGACACGGAATGCACGTGTAAAGAACCTGTGCTCGAGGCCCTCGATGAATGGTGGGCAATGGAAGAGGCAGTGATCGACGAATTCATCGCCGAAGCTGGAGTGCCCAACGAAATGGAAGAGGAAGCGTCCACCAACAATACCCCCTGAATCACGAGAACGCAACACACCACAACAAAAAAAACACAGGAAAGGAAAAATTAAAGCTTAAAATTATTTTTGTTGTTAACTTCACATATAGATATATACAAAAGGGGAATGAATACTAGATTCATACTAATTAAAATGTACCCTTTTACGATCATCTAAAAAAAATTGCCTCATACCGGACTTCAATTTAATAATCGTTTAAAAATAATAATAGGTAAAATATATATATACATATATATATATATATATATATATATATATATATAAATAATAAAAAGAAAAAGGAAAAAAAGGGGGGGCGATAGCGTAAAATTAGCAGCAATCTGATTATTTAAATTTAAAGTGAAAAATCAAGGGGAATGAGACATCGAACCTGGGTGAGCCAAAGTGCACCGAAGAATTATAAGTAAGCCCTTCAGGCAATTAACTGCTACACACTTTCCTCCTTTTTCACCCTCCTTCCCTCTCTTATCCTAATACGCCGAATCCCCTCGAAAGCACATAACCGGCTTTTTATTATTACGGTTATATATATATATATAAAAAGGGGTGTTGTAAGGATTTAGAGAACGCGATTATTTTTAACCGTTCTATCATCCATCAACATTATAATTCCCTCGCCAATCCAAGGAATAGGCGAGAGAGAGAGAGAGAGAGACCATATTGACGAGAAAAATAATAAAACTCTCACAATAAAAAAAAAAAAAAAAAGGGGGGGGGGGGCGTCATCCCAACCCTGCATAAGCCGTATACCATCCTATGTCTATTCCATCTATAAATAACCTTACTCCTGAGCAATGTAAAGGGAAGAAAGTAGCATATCATCCATTTGCACTCATTTTTCCAAGGAATTTTACAAAATGTGCACAAATCTGAAGTCACCAGGGACGATGACTAATTCTAAGTGGGGGGTGTCACGTATGACGTAATTATTTTTGTTTATTGCACAATTTATTTAGACCCTCCACCACTGCCTTGATTTAGTTAACATATACAAATTGTTTCACGACGACATTATTTTGTTCTGAAGACGGAGTTCGCAACGACTTTTCGTCTTTTCTCCGGACGTGTGTGTGTAACGCGATTAGGCCAAAAATGATTCACGCATACACACACACGCCGGAAACTCCAATATCGCGTCCTCTACTTTGCGCTCGTTCAATACTTAATTTTCCTCACGCGACGGATCAGAATTTTCTATTTGACTAAATATGATAAAAGAAACAGAACGCCACACCATTAAGACCGAGCGGAAGCCAGACTATCGGTAATAAATCATCGGGATTATTTCGGGTCCCTCTATACCTAGCGCGCTTTATCAGAGGTACCCTCCTATGCAAACAGACTCGGCAACAAGCCAAGAGGAGACCACGATACAGCGGCGAACATAATACCACCAAGAATCCGATAACGATCTAATTTCAAATTATAGGAAAATGACGATGAAATCATAAAGAGTTGTGGAAGTTTTAGGGCTATATAAACCACCGATTTTTCACTCTCTTAGCTATTCGACAATTAACGGTAGTCCAGGGTGAACCTCTGCTCGAAACGCGATTGCGTTTAGCTTCGGAATTAATTGCGTCGTGTTACGATTTTTATTACATTATATTCCTTTCAAATCAGTCAACATATTTTGTCCGCGATCGCGGCTAGCTTCGGAATTAATTGCGTCACGAACAACGGGTTGTCTTTAGTCTTCAAAACTTTAATCTTTAATCAAGAAGTCTGCGAAGATTGTTACCGCGGCGATTTACAAACTTAATTGTATTCTCAAAGAAATTGTATCTTTGTACGAAACTTGCGAACATCTGACGTACCATCGTCGAATTAATAAACAAGTGTCAATCAAAATCGAGTACCGACCATTAATCAACGACCAACCCCTCCAAACGAATATCCAGTGTCGATTCGAACCAGGTGTCAACCACCAACCAACACGCAACTTGGCAACGATCAAGGTATTTAAATTAAAACAATTATCACTATGTGTATAATTCAATCGACTCACAGTGACTACGAAAGTCCCCTTTGGTAACATCCAACCTAAATAACCATTGCGATTGGAACTTAATATTATCCTCAGGCTCTTATCGTGGAGCTATCTAAACAACCAGTCCGTAAAACAAGGTCTCCGGAGATCTCTCAGCGAACATTCTCACCCCCGATTATTTGTCGTTACAATAGTCGCGATAAAATAGTCAATAGAGTAAAGCGTCAGCCGCTCGACACTTAGGCTCGATTTATCTTAACGTCTCCGGACGTAACAGACATATGAAAATGTTTCAGCAACCATCCATTGTAAAATGATTCCCGCATCTAATTTTTTTAGCATTTTTTTTTCGAAAAAGTCTGAAAATAGTAATCTCACCACTCCGGCTCTAAGCATTAGCTAAAAAAATTAGAAGCGGGAGTGATTTTCCTATGGATGATTGCTGAAACATTTTCATATACCATATCGGAATTTTTAAAAAAGTTTCGGATTTTTCGGAACCATTTATTATAGAAAAATAAAGAAAAAAAATATCTCATCGTAAAATCTGAAATTTTTTTCAAAAATCTGATATGACATATGGAAATGTTTCAGCAACCCCATTCACAATAAAATAACTCCCGCTTCTTTTTTTTTACGTTTTTTTTTCGGAAAAAGCTTGAAAATTGTAAGAAGAAAAAATCTCTCCACTCCGGCTGTAACCTTAAAAATTTTGATATCTGACACTCGATTTTTCAGAATTTTTTCAGATTTTTAAATTGTGTCGATCAATAAAATCGTTTAAAAAATTGTAGAAGAATGAAAGTGAATCTGAAAAATATTTAAAAAAAACTGGGTGCCTTTCAAAGTGAGAACAATCATATGAAAAATCGCAAGCCAAATCCGAGAGGTCAAGGGTCAGACCCAGGTCAAGATGGTATGGAATGACACATATACACTGGTGGAAAAAAATTAAAGGATCAACAAAATTTCCCAAATTTTCAGTGGTTTTTAACAATGCTGTATCTCAGTGAAAAATGGTCGTATGGAGGTCTAAAAAAAAAGCAATTTGAAGCTTGAAGTTTCTAGTTTTTAGATCTTTCAGCAAAATAAATTTCGTAGCTATCGGTTTCACGCAATTATGAAAAATGCGAAGAAAAAAACATTTGGCAAAGGCCCTAGTGGTATAAGTATGCTGAATCTGCCCCCGAAAGGTTTTTTAATGATACTCAGAGTATAAGCAGGTACTAAGAAAATAATAAGATCCTAAAAGTTTCAGATCCCTAACTCAATTGGTTAATAAGGAAAAATAAAATATGTAAAAAAACCGATTTTTTTTCTCAGGATTGACCCAACCGATTGATCTAAATTTTTTATATGTTTTGGGGGCTGGTAATAGCTTAGAGAAAAAAATTAAGAGCTATATAGCTCTATGAAATCTTCAAAAAAAAAAATACTTTTTCCTTTATTTTCAAGTTTTAACCGTGATACAATTTTTGCACGATTATGAAACAATATTTTTTCAAAACTTCTATATTTTACTATAACACTATGAATTTCTAAAAATTAAAATAACAGTACGCCATGGTAGAAAAAAGTAAAAACCACTTTTTGGCTCAAATAATGAATTTATTTATATGTTTTGAGATTTCATTTTTGTATTTTAATGCATATTTACATAATTTATATTCATTGAAAATAATATTTAATATTTAAAATAACAACCAAATTTTTTTTGCCGAAGTCAAAAATTAAACCAAGTAAATACTAATAATCAATTTTATTATAATTTTAATAAATATTTTTAAAAACAACATTTGATTATAAAATTCGATTACTTATATATTTTTTATAGACTTGAGACATAGATATAACCGAAAATTATCTTGTTGATAAACGGCACGAACATTTTTTTTCTGAACAAATGTAAACTTTCAAAAAAATCTGAGTTTAATTTGATTCATTTATTGTTTTTTTTCTTAAAATCTAATAAATCCAACAGTTGACACTAATAAAACAATTTGTTAAAGATTGATAGATATACTGTAAAATACAATTATAACATAATAAACAGTTTTTATTAAATAAATAATAAAAAGGCAAACAACTATCTCAAAGATATATTTTTTGTAAATATTGCGGAATCACATTTCAGCTGGAAGTGTGCAAATGGTCCTGGAACTATTGGATGTTGCTTCCATGTTTCCACGATTATTTATTACTTGTCACACGGGAGATATTTGTCGCAAAATCCGAGGCATGTTGAAACATTAAGCAAGTTATCTGATAAAGACAATGTTTCACCTGCGATTGAAGAAGACAGTGACCAGAACTGATGAAATGTGATTCTGCAATATTTTTGAAAAATATGTCTTTTACATATATGTTTTCCTTTTTATTATTTATTTATTAAAAACTTTTTTTAATGTTTTAATTGAATTTTACAGTACATCTGCGCAGTCTTTAAGAAATGCTGTTAATATTGTGAACTGTTGGGATTATTAATTTAAAAAAAAACAATAAGTGATCAAAATTAAACTTAGATTTGTTTCAAAGTTTAGATTTGTTCAGAAAAAAAATGTTTTTGTCTTTCATCAATTCGATAATTATTGGGCATTATATCTATGTTTCAAGTTTATAAAAATATACAAATAATCGAGTTTTATCATATAATGTTGTTGCTAAAAATATTTGTTAAAATGACTATAAAATTGATTATTGAAATTTGCCTGGTTTAATTTTTGACTGTGACAAAAAAATTTTTGTTGTTATTTTGAATATGAAATATTATTTTTAATAAATACAAATTATGTAAATATGCGTTAAAATACAAAAATTTAACCTCAAAACATATAAATAAATTCATTATTTGCGCCAAAAAGTGTTATAGTGAAATATAGGAGATTTGAAAAAAAAAATTGTTTCATAATTGTGCCAGAATTGCATTATGGTTAAAAATTGAAATTTAAAACGAGACTTTTTTTTTCGAGGATTTTATACAGCTATATAGCTCTTCATTTTTTTCACTGAGCTATCATTGAGCCCCAAAATATATAAAAAATTTAGTTCAGTCGGCTCATGCTCTGAGTATCATTAAAAAACCTTTCGGGGGCAGATGCACCATGCTTATACCCCTAGGGCCTTTACATAACATTTTTTTGCTGTAATGTACAGGAAAAATTTTTTCCAGCTAAACTATTATATGGACCGAATAACTTGTTCATTCAGCTTCAATTTGCTTTTTCTGAGACCTCGCTGCGACCATTTTTCGCTGAGATATCGGACTTTTAATGAAAACAGATCGTATTGTGTTTGACCATTGATATCTCAGCAACCAATGATTGCACAGAAATCAGAAGGGGCGTTTCACAAACTTAAATTAATCCTCTACAAGGATTTACGATGGTTGTTTAAAAAAAAAAAAATTTCCACCCTTGCCATGAATGTGAAAAAAAACAGGAGAAAAAGAGTTATTTATGGTTTTTTAGAAAATCAACGGCCAAATTAAAAATATTGACAAAACGACTAATAATTAGCGTGACTTTTACAGCTCAATATACCCACAGAATTCATATAAAGTTTCAATTTTATCTATCGAACGGTTTTTCTGTTTCAAGCAATCAAATTTTTGAAAAAAAATTAAAGAATCATGTTTCTGCCCCTAAACGTCATAATCATTATTAAAGTGGAAACAATCTTTTCTTTTGCTTTTTTCACATTTTTATCGCAAACAGCATTTTAATGTACGGGGAAAAAAATGGAAGAATTTTTGATTTTGTCGATTTTTTTTTCTTCTATAAATATAAATTTACGCTGTTTGCGATAAAAATGTGAAAAAAGCTCAAAAAAATTTTTTTCCCTTTTAATAATGATTATAAAATGTTCAGGGACAATAAACATAATCCTTGAATGTTTTTGAAAAAAACAATTTCAAAATATTGTTTGAAAAAATGTTGAAAAATTTTTTGATTTTTTTTTTCATAAATTTAAATGCTGTTTGCGATAAAAATGAGGGAAATGCCCGAAAAAAATTCTTTTTTTTTCATTTTAATAATGATTATAAAGTGTTAAGGGGCAATAAACATGAACCTTTAATTTTTTTCAAACATTTAATTGCTTGAAACAAAAAAAACCGTTCGATAGATTAAATTGAAACTTTGCAGGGATTTTGTGAGTATATTGAGCTGTAAAAGTCACGCTCAACATTAGTCGTTTTGTCAATATTTTTAAAATTTGGCCGTTGATTTTCTAAAAAACCATAAATAGCCCTTTTTCTCCTGCTTTCTCAAATTCGTGTCAAGAATGGAAAATATTTTTTTTTTTAATACCATCGTCAATCCTTGTAGAGCATTCATTCAAGTTTGTGAAACGCCCCTTCTGATTTCTGTGCGATCATTCCTTGCTGAGATATCGATGTTCAAACACAAAAGGATCTTTTTTCATTTAAAGTCCGATATCTCAGCGGAAAATTGTCGCAGCGAGGTCTCAAAAAAACCAAATTGAAACTGAATAAATAAGATATCCGGTCTATGTAATGGTTGCACTGGAAATTTTTTTTTCTCAGAAATTACAGCGAAAAAAATGGATGCAAATTTGCCAATTTTGTTTTCTTGGTATTTCTCAGAATTTCGTGAAACCAGTAGCTACGAAAATTTTTTTACTGAAAGATCTAAAAACTAGAAACTTCAAGCTTCAAAATGCTCTTTTTTGAACCTCGATACGACCGTTTTTCACTGAGATACAGCATTGTTAAAAACCACCAAAAATTTGGTAAATTTTGCTGGTCCTTTAATTTTTTCCATTAGTGTATGTATATCTGAAGTTTGTCACGCCTATATTTTTATTTTCCGCTGGTGGTACAGGACCGGGCTTCGGACCTCCGAATGTTCTGGTTCAGAGGCAAGCATGTTATTGCGACCATTCGTACGAAATTATTCGCTTCATTGTGAGCTCCATCTTGTCATGCATTTGGAAAACGGTATTTCGTTTTTGGGTACCGCTAGCTCATTATTCGTATTCACAAGAGTAAATACGAATAATGAGCTTGCGGTATGAATGCGGGAAAAATCTATAAAAAATTCAAAATATTATTCTGATCTGGAGGAAAAGTTTATGCAGGGCATGTCATTTTCGTTGATTGGCCCTTTCGAAGACCGAAAATATCGTGATATTTGTCACCGTGTTTGCTCGTAAAACTTGGGTTTCAAATATCTGTCATTGAATTTACCTCTGGAATGTCGAGGTAAAATCACATACGGTTCACGAAAATCGAGAACATTGGTGTTTTTTTTTTAATGATCGCTTATGTACGAGTGGACAATTAGCGTTTATCTAATCTTGTCAAACTTATTCGAGAGGCGATGAATTAATAAAAAAAATGTTCGACAAATAAAACGGGTCTTGGTAGAAAGTTATAAAAATAAAGAAAAAGAACAAAAGCAAGGCCGCAATCTTATATACTATTTAATAACAATTAACACATTTGATATATTCGAGCCATTAGCTGTGGACGAAAGTTTCAACATGTACTTTTTGTAGGGAAAAGGTGCATTAAATAGGTTTATTGTGTAACTCAGTATTTTAATTCAGTGGTTTGGGGTCGGGAATTTGTCTGAACGTTTAAAAACATGATCGCAAGTGAACAGCAATGCAATCATAGAAAGTCAAGTCAAAGCGAGTGGAGGGTAATTATAGATGGTGCTAAGTAAGTCCGAAAAGTGGGAATCCCAAACAAGGATGGAGTTTGCGCGTGCGCCGGGAGAATGACGGAAAATAAATATCGGAGGGTATATGCGAAGACATCGAAAAATGAGTTGCTTACCGTATATAGTGGTGTATACGAGTCTTGTCGCGTCTCGTTATAGCCATCGTCGAGTCGAGAGTTACTGACAGTCGGTAAATGTACTTGTCTCGAGACGCTATCGCGTCTCTGGGTACATAATATATACTTTGTCGAGAGCGGCAAACACAAGAAGAAGAAGAACGGAGAGTCTGTTGTTCGTCATCACATCATCGATAATCTAGTTTAAAAAGATTCCATAAAACTTCTATCCTCTCGGCTATAGTATAACTCTGGGGCTCTGAGATATTCGCAGATTCTCGTGATTAAAAAATAATAATATTCACATAGGGTTTTATTGATCCAATGTTTCAATAATATTTATTAAAATAATCAATTATTGTTCCTGACGGCGAAATAGAATTTTGTCGTTTTTCTTGAAAAAGTCTTTAAGACGTCTCGATTTTTTTTCATCAACAATGAAACACGATTTGAAGCAACGAACCGCTGCCACTCACCTAGATTAATTGAACTTCTCAACTTTTAATATCCGCCGCTTTTATGAAAAGTTTTTAGTTTATTTTGGCGAAATGGAAGGTTTTGCCCGAGATAGATCCAAGGGCATTTATTTCAAATTAATTATATTTGTATTAGTACTTAATAAGGCAAGCTATGATTTGCTGTTTTTTTAATCCAAATTCATCAAGTTTTCCAATCAATGAATTTATATCGATCGCCGCTCAGCTTACAAAAAAAAATATATCTCGTTACCGCAGAAAGTAAGAAAATAATGCATCATTTTTATAATCCGTGTTTTTATTCGTATTTATAATTTAAATTCCCGTATCATTAATATCGACTTTTGTTCATTAGTATTATTTGCACATATCCTGAATGTCTTGACAACGCGTCCATGGAGTATTTTAAGGTCGATTCCGCAGTACTGTGCTGATCAGAAATGCCTGCAAATCTTTGAAAGAATCTTGAAAAGAATCTTCCCATCTCTAAAGGAATCTCAGTACCTTTAAAGAATTTTTGAAATAATCGCGGATAGGATTCTGAGCAAGATTCTTTTCAAGATTCGAAGATTCATCTCAAGATTCTTCAGAAGAATCTGTCAAAGATTTGCGGACATTAATTTGCATTAAATGCTAACGTGCACCAAAACTTAATAGACAGTTCCCATCGAATTGAGGAGAAAGTGACTGATGGATGAATATTGAATTGATTGTACATTTTTTTTTATGTGGCGAACGTCAATCGTTAAGAATTGAATCAAGGTATTGACTATTGAAATTCAAGCATTCATGTTATGCCATTATACATTACTTTGTTACCATTCCACTTCCTCAAACAAAAATCAGAAGGGTTGAAAGCGAGCGGTTAGATGTTTACGCATGAAAGTTATGGAATAACGGAATACGTCTGAGTGCGAATGATACTGGATTTCGTTGGTCCTCATACTTCCAAATAAAAATAAAATTACAAAATATAAGTCAGTGATGGATAGAATTTCGAATAGAAGTAAAATCTTGTGCTTCGAAGAAAATTTTTATGCAAGAGCATTACACTCTAGTGTTGTTGAAACGTTCAATAACCTCAAGAAAAAAAAGGTTGGCACAAATTATAATTATTTTTTGTATGACATTTGCTGATTTTTTTTATCTTTTTGAAAAAATTAATGTTTACATGAAGACGTTTCATATTTTCAGCAATACATTCGTGGTTTAATTTACTAATGTGCTAACTTTTGCTAAAGCTCCTTGACAAAGAAATTTCGATTTTTAACCTGCGCCATGGATTCCAAATTTATAATCATTAGATCTAAACGTAATACGAGTCGTGTTATTGACGAATTCACATGGGCGACGAATTGAGCTTTGAAATGCCCGCGCGGGAGTGTACACGGTGCGCGCGCTTAAATCGAAAGGGGGTCCATATTCGCCAAACTCGGCGTAGATGGCGCCAATGTTCTTGGATTTTTTGCGCACGAAAAATCAAATTCCATTTTTTAATTTACTATTTGAAATTATCATTTTTTTGGCAATGATGTACGCAACACTTTGTCATTTTCAATACATTTATTTTTCCAAATAATATTTATTTGACGGACGCAACGCACATGAGAGGTTGTAATAAAGTAAGGTTATGTTGGCTGGCTATACAAATGATACTGACAGTCGGTAAATATGGATAACTAATATATGTACGCCTATATTTGTACAATAATAAAAATATACTTATGTTGACTATAATTTGACAATGGATAAATTGTCTATTAAGAAGAGAAACCAGTGAATTGATAACAAATTCATTGATGTATATGTTATCTAATTATTAAAATTCAATTTTGAGAATTAAATCTTCCCGCTTCTGTGGAACCAGTAGCAGTGCTGCCCTCTACTAAGCAAGGATCCCTGCAGTGAAGACCCTCAAGCACAACCGGCGAACGACATGTCACGTGATTCAACGATTGTTATTATTATCTCTTTGATGATAATTTTAGTGCAGCGGCATAGAGACAATAACTCGCAAAATATTATCCTTTTTGCATTATGAGTCCAAGCTTGCCTTCTTTCGTATCGGATAATTAACCGCTTCCGAGTGTTTCGTTAATTGTAGTGGTTGATTTCTGCGATCTTTGCTGTTCACGTTTGACGTATTTAGGCCATTGGAGATACAACGAAGTATTAGCTCCAAACTTACCAAAAATGATGGTCGTTGGGTTTGCTTGAGCTTCATTCAAGGCATCATCTATTCGGCGATTATATATTCTGTTTCACGTAAGTTGACAAAGAAAAAAGTGAGAAACATTTTGTGTTTACATTATTGTATCTGTGCATCTCCATTCCAGCATGAATATGTATTACAGGTATTCTCTGGTACGCAGTAATTCGTCAAACGTACTTATATTCTTTCAGTTTTCATTTACTATAAATAGATTTAGACGTTAGAGAGTTTTAACCCCATAGGAATTTTGGCTCTCGAAAAATCCGTTCTGCGGAACACAACATTTAGTTTTTGTCAAAGATTTCGACCATCGATAATAATATTTTATGTGAAAAAAGTGTCTGCCCTTTGATTTGTACAATATTGAAGTTTGCATCGTTGCAATGCAACGAAAATAATTATTTTCAATTAATTTTCAATGAGATTTACATTTTGCTTGTGCATAATAAATTCTAAGACCTCAATAGAGACCACAAAAAACACTTTAATGATTGATCACTCTGAAAATTATTCCGGAAGAATGAATCTCATTTAAAAATCAACTATTACCGTTGCATTAAAACGATGGAAACTTTAGCATCATTGATTTGTTTATTCACTCTACGGATCCTTACACTCAATCCCGGGTAGACATGAAGCTGATGTGTGTATGCATCGTTTTATATGATGTGCATCAATTTCCTATGCTGCGTTAAAAGCGCTAATATATTCCTTAAGGTATTACTACGGTAAACTCAATACCGTGTAATTGAGTGGAAATTTGTTTACGTCTAATTTGTATAGCAGTAAATCTCTACAAATTTTTTACAAGATTTGCTCATATATGCAATTTGGCTTTCGCATAGCTCAATATCATAATATTGGCAGTCGCATAGCTAAATATCAAAATTTTGACCTTTGCTCAGGTAAATATCGACCCCCCAAAACAGCAAGAATGGTGTACAAAACTGGAGAAGAGTACATTTCAAGAGTATCCCTAGTTTAGTTTACATAAAAAAAGTTGTGAAATCAATAGATATTTTCCTGTATACATATTGCCAAGCACATGTAGTATCGTAGTTCGACTTTTATTTACAAGAATATAGTGATTATTACAGTATGCGGAAGCGAAATTTATTAAATATGAAAACACCTTCACGTTTAAAAATAAAAAATAAATCCATTACTAAAATCAAATAATAAATTAATGAGACAAAATCGATTACAAGAATACAAAGTACTTGGCAGTTTTTTTTCGACTTATTTTTTTTCTTTCACTCCCTGCCCGAAATTTTGTTGTATATGTCTGAAAGTAATTGTAATTTCTTTAATTGTAGTGGTCGATTTCCGCGATCTTCGCTGTTCCTGTTCGTTGCATTTATCTTATTGGAGATACAACGAAGTTTCAGCTCCACGAGCGTATTCCATTCTAGGTCTATTCGCCGATTATATTCTGTTTCACGTAAGTTGACAAAGAAAAAATGAGAAATATTTATTTCTATAATGTATTAAGTATTTATACAATGGTATTTGTGTATCTCTATTTCCGCATGAATATATTCTAGGTATTCTCTGATACGCAGTAATTCATCAAACGTATTTATATTCTTTCAGTTTTCATTTAACTTAACATGTTTATAATCTTCATTCAAGGATTTATTATAAATTGTTTCACACGTTGGAGGGTTTTAGCCCCATAGGAATTTTGTGCCCTCAAAAAATGCGTTCTGCGGATAACGAAATTTTGTTCTTGTCAAAGATTCTGATCATCACTAATAATATTTTGTGTAAAAGAAGTGTTGACCTTTTGATTTGTTTATTCACCCTACGGGCCCTTGTACTCAATGCAAAGTAAAAAAACTTGCAAATCGGAAATTTGCATATCGCTTCCTCAGTATTTTTTCGTATTTACAATTCCTCCTGTATGAGGAAATGTTAGCAAATTTTAGTAAATGTTAGCTGTCACAGTTTTGGCTTCCTCATAGGGGAAGCTTTGTAAAAACGAAAAAAATACTCTGGAAACGATGTGCAAATTTTTGATTTGCAAGTCTTTTTTTTACTACCTTATGTTATCGGAGTAATAAAACGGCAACTTTGTATCGTAAAATTTTCGATGACTTTTTTTTTTCGAAAATTTCAAAATTGCATAAAATTTGCACGTTTCAAGCGATTTTTGCAAAATTGAATACCAAGTAATTTTTTCCATTAAACTACCATTATAAAAATTTTGAGCCTGATATAACGAAACATGTGCAAGCTAGAGCGATCATGCGCCTTCCCAAAAAATTTAAAATTTTGTAAATCACGAACCCCTTGAGCAATTTTCGCAAAATTCAATACCAACAATATTTTGCACTCAAACTATCGGTGTAATTTTTTTTTAACCTGATATCACAAAATTTGCGGATGCTAGTGCGATCAAGCTTTTTCTTTGAAAACTTCAACATCGCATAAAATTTGCACGGCTCAAGCGATTTTTGCAAAATTGAATACCAAGTAACTTCTTTCATTAAACTACCATTATAAAAATGTTGAGCATGGTATCACGAAATATGTGCAAGCTAGAGCGATCACGCTAGTTTGCAAAAAATTCAAAATCTTATAAATCACGAACCCCTTGAGCGATTTTCGCGAAATTCAATAGCAATCATCTTTAACACGCAAACTATCTGTATAATATCCTTGAACCCAATATCGCAAAATTTTTGAACGCTAGAGCAGCCACGCCCTTTTTTTTAAATTTAAAAGTCGCATAAAATTTGCACACGTCAAAGAATTTTTGCAAAATTCATAACAAACAAAGGGGCTGTGGAGCTCAGCTTATGTGCAAAATTTCGGCTCGCTACTCCAATGTGGTCTTCAGATATAGATGTTCGAATTTTTCTAGGCAGCGACACACATACATACATCCGGAGATTTAGAAAAAATATGTTTTTTCGATGTTTTAGGACATTTTGAACATACTGGCATGAAAGTCTCGGAAAAAAAAAATTTCACGAAAACAAAGCTTCCTCTATTAGGAAGCAAAAGAATCTGATGTGTGTAAGCATCGTTTTATATGACATACACAATTTCCTATGCAGCGTTGAAAGCGCTAATATATTTCTTAAGTTTTGAATTGCGGAATCGATATTGAAAATTGAGCTTGAACCGAGATTCCGGTTAAAATCGAACATTTCAATTCCAGTCTCGTTTGAATGAGCGTCACAGTGTAAGCTTGGTAATAATTGAAGCGGTGCGCATACAGCACCGCTGTCTGCGTCTTTTCACTATTCGGCATAAAGATTGGATCCATTTTTCATATTGTAATAGAAAATTGAACTATTTAATTGAAAAGTTGAGTGTGTTTTATAATTTTTTTCTGGCACGTACTGTCCAAGAGACTTGTAATGTAATTAGATTGTAAATCGAATTACGGAGAGCGGTCATGGGCTAAGCATTATGTGACAGAGATGTTTCCGTTAGACTTGTTGTGTTACATTAAGGAGGTTCATCTGGTACCGAGTGGGTCAAAAAAAAAAATGGCGGTGACTAGCGTAGTCAAACCTCAAAATAATCGGTGATAATCAGCATTTTTCGAGACAAATTAATTTATTATGAATCCCACAAGTACCTAATCGATTTAATGAAGCTCTAAAAATGTTCCTCAGATAGTTTTTTATGAATTCTTCAATTTTAGTCAAAATCTGTATTGTAATGATTGTGAATTTAATACTTATAGACGGAAAAACCAGTGAAACCCATAAAGGCCAATGTTAATTTAGGAATTACAGATGAACCTCTTTAAAACTGTTAATTCAGGACGTTCAATGACCACAATTATGCATTTTGAACGTGCCTGGTTTTTATTGAATTTACAAATTAATGTTCATTTAAATTACGAACCCGTTATTAATATTGATTATTGCAAAGTATGACCATAATCAATTAACATCGCTTGTAAAATATCGTAATTATTATTATCAAATAGGGTGACAATAAAAATAAAGTTGAGTAATTAATACATTTAACATTCAAATATATGTAATGATTGACAAATATGAAATTCTCCTCTTCAGCCATTATGTGAATATAAAAGTCGAATTACATCTTCAAATGAAGTTGATGATTTATCTTTCAAGTTTACAATTTTTCACCAAACACCGTGTTAATCCTCATGCACAAGGTGAGGATCTTAAAAATTCTCTACCTCAAATACGGAAATATTTTGGCAGTGTAATATATGATTGGTTCCTTCAAGAATGAGTACATCTTTGTACCTGAGTGTCGCAGATCTGCTCGTGAGAATTCGATTGTACACTTTTAACAAAAGCAGCCATGGACGGCCATTGATTTTCTACAATCTCTCAAAAATGCTTTTAATCCTGAATTAATAGAGTTCTGCAGAATAACATACTTGATGCACTGGGATCATTTTCTACACCAGCGACAAAAATTATTATAGACAAGTATACCATTTAATATTTTAACCTGCCAATCTTTGTAGAACTTATTGAATATCAAAGATAAACATGATAACAAAAATCCTATTCGACATACTATTCGACTTTACCTGTCTTCTTTTCTTGTATAGCATGCGATCCGCTGTATTCGCGGTAGTTCGATGTTCAGTACAGGAGCATCGGATGAAACATCTTTCTCATCATCGAGGCCGTAGCTTGTACGGCATCGAATCATTCAAAGACAATGCGACATAGCAGACAAAAAATAGACATAATACAATATTCTATACTTGCCGTGTTCGTTACTTTGATGTCGAAATATAACAGGAAATGAATTCGTACAAAATTTTTGAACTTGACCTTACTTGACACTCCGGATTAATGGCGAGACACTCTACTTTGAATGGCTACTACGTAAAAACTTATTGCCTTTGAGTGATGCTATAAGCTTGAAGGAGTAGACGCATCCTCCAACTAATGACAGATGTCGCTTCAGACCCTATTTTTTATTTTTAATTGAGGTACTTAAAATTAAGGGAATTTATAACTGGGGTGCTTAGTACCCCAATGTGTCAAGTAAAGGTTAAACCTCTATTCACTCCAGTTACTAAAATTTCTTATTTAAATTAGAAATAAAGAGGCTTATATGAAAAATATTTTGACCTCTTCGATTAAAATATGGCCAATTTCGATCTAATTTAAAATATCAGTAAAAATTAATTGAGAAAAAAATGTATCTAAAAACATTTACCCCCGGAATTGAAATGAATATTTTTTTTCTATTTGTTCCATTTTTAAACCCGTTAATATAAGTTTTCAGACTGGAATCGACCGTTTTTCTAGTGATACATTTTTTTTTTCGTCTTTTGCATACGAAAATATATTTAAAAAAAAAAAATGAAACCGGCAAAGAATACAATTAATTGTATGTGAGACATTCTCGGCTTTTTATAACAAATATTGCTGCTCCAATATAAATTTGAGGAAGCAATGAGAAAAAATGTTCAATTCGAAAAAGAGAAAATTAAACCATAAGCATGTTCTCCGAAATAAGAATAAATTTTATATAAAAATTCCTCGCAACATTTTTATCTACTTGATCAATTTCCACGCTGGGGTGAACTGTTTTTCTCGCATACTGACAATCCATTTTTCGTTTGTTCTTTGGGTGTGAAAGATTAAAAATTTAACTTCGAAAAAATAATATTTCCTGGCAGTTTTCATTGACATTTTCCACACTGGGCCAAAATTGAAAACTCAGTTGAATTATTTTTCTATCGATACCCAAAAAAAACCAGAAGAATGTAATTTTTATTTTTTTTTTGCGGTAAAAAAAACGGCCTATCCTAGATTGAAAATCTTTTATACCGGAAAAAAACTGTGAGTAATTCGGAATCAAAATTGTTATTTTTCGTTTGATTTCTAAATTCCTTAATGATTTTTGGAATTTGCTTCAAATTGGCAATATCTTTATTAAGAAGGGTGGAATATTTTAAATAACAGCATATTATTTTTAAATTTAAAGAAAAAATTGTATTGTCAGGACGAATCGATTTTTTAAAAAGATTTTTGAAATTATCGTAAAAAATTAATAATCTACCATAGTTAAACGGCTGCATAAAAACAAGTTTAATTTACGCATGTCTTTTTGATATTTTGTAACGGGACGACCTGGGGCCTGCTACTATCTTGGCACTCATCTTGGCCTGCGATCTGTTAGGTGGTGTCGGTCGGCGAGAGAGCTACCGCGCACCGATAATGTCCGGTGTATCAACAGCATCGGGGTCCTCAATTAACATTCAATTGTTGGAACGTTCTCCGCGTTTTGTAATCGTCCACGTAGAAAAAAAGAACCTTCGAAAGAATATTGAAAAGAATCATTGATAGAATCAGGACCCGGAGCAAGATTCTTTCAAAGATCCTTTCCAAGATTCTATCAGATTCTTTCCAAATTCTAAGAATCTTTTGAAGATTCTTTCAAAGATACTTTTCAAGATTCTGAGAATCTTATGAAGATTCTTTCAAAGATTCTTTTGTCACATCAGACGGGAATCTTCCAAAAAATCTTTGAAGGATTCTTTGGAAGGCTCTTTAAAAGATTGTTTGAAAGAATGAGGTTTTTTCAAAATCTCACGAAAAACTAAAAACTGACCGATTGGAGTCAATTTTCGAAAAAGAAGAAATTTGAGAAAATCGTCCTAAAAAATTTGAAAAATTGTCCTGCGACCTTTCGTCGCCGAGTTATGGGTACTTGAAAGTCACCTTAAGAATCTTGTAAAGAATCTTGTAAAGAATCTTGGAAAGAGTCAGGGATCGGATCCGGAACAAGACTCTTTACAAGATTCTACGAAAGATTTTTTGCAAGATTCATGGAAAGATTATTTGCAAGATTCATCAAAAGATTTTTTGCAAGATTCTTGGTAAAATTCTTTGCAAGATACTTGAAAAGACTATTTACTTCGAAGTAAAAAATCTTACAAAGAATCTTTCCAAGAGTCTTGGAAAGAGTCTTGTTCCTGATGCAATGCTTGACTCTTTCCAAGATTCTTGGAAAGATTCTTTACTAGATTTTTCACGTTGAAGTTAATATTCATTCAAAGAATGTTTTAAAGAATCTTCCCAAGAATGTTGCAAGGAATCTTTCCATGAATCTTGCAAAGAATCTTTCTTAGAATCTTGTAAAGTCTTGTTCCAGATCCAATGCCTGACTCCTTACAAGATTGTTAAGGTGACATTCAAGTACCCATAACTCGGCGACGAAAGGTCGCCGGACAATTCTTTTTTTAGTTTTCATCGGGAGACACCCAGCAACAAGACTGCACTCTCCGTGCTCATGAATTAGGAATAATTCATGAACTCGAATTCATGAATGTATTAGGATTGATAAGAAATGATTATAAAAGTTTTGGTGTTCTTGAAGGAATGAAATAGTCACTGTAATAAAGGGTTGCGCGATGATAACGGAAAATGGATCGTAATTTATATAATCACATTTTTTACACTCAATTTAAATTCACCTTGAACCTCGTCACTTGAAAATAAATGACATTTCGATTATCATGCTGGAATACAAAAAAAAACGCTACGAAAATGGGGATAGGCTTCAGGCTACGCAAGAAAAAAGTCTTGAAATAGACAAATCTTGAAAAAATATGACGTCATATCAGGCGCCCGAAATGTCTGCATCGGCGTATGTCGTGAGATCGTTTTCGTCATAGTCATTGTCTCCGACGGCGATGACGAGGGTGATGACGGCGACGACGGCGACGACGAGGATTATGACGAGGACGACAACAGTGGGCGACAACGGGGACGATGACGCGGGTGACGACGAGAACGGTGACAATAACGACAGGACGACAATGAAAAGAAAATGTGCAGATAATGACGACGTCGACGTCGTCAATACAGCACTCGCGTTCGACTGCATTAATTCAATGACTCCGTAAGCGTGAATACACAATGAATAACTTTGAAATGCACATTGTAACCCGAATCAGGCCCAAATAGCCCTGATTTTATGTGAATTCGGCGCCCATGCAAATATTTCGGATGTCGACTATGACGTAATATTTTTTAGGGGATTTGTTCTCTTCGAGATTTCAGTTCCAAATGAGATGCATTGAGTTTGTTGAGGTTATTTTTTCTAACGTTACATTGAGTTATTTGACTCCTCGTAAAACTCACCAAAACAAAAACCTTACCGAATTGGTTGTTCGTTGGTTAGTTTACACCAAAGTTGATATACTTTTTCGTAATGCATTTCAAAAAAAAATCTGTTTAAATCTTTAGTGACGTGTCTTGATGCCCTTCCTATTATAGGACTCGACTTCGGGTGAGTATTAATAACATCAAAAATCTAACTTTCACAATGTAATTATTAATAGTTAATTGACCGATTCGTATTTCAAGGAGTAAGAATTAAATAATTCAATGAATTTTGATAAAAACCAACAATTTCTGTCGTTTGACACCTAATAATAGTACTACTATGTAATGTGCGTGAACAAATATAGATTAGGTCAGGTTAAGTTTCCAGCGTCCGGGATCCTTTTGGTCGTCCCTACACCCTGTCAGTCGATCTGCATCCCACCCCATATAACCTTTCCTTACCGTATCGCAATTTTACCGAGAGCGGAGGGAAAACTGCAGAAAAACCTCGGCCGATATAGTCGGTAACTTACCTAAGTCCCTCGGTAGCAATGAAAGTAAACTCTAGCACGACTACCGGTGGTTGGTTAAGTAATTACCTCCTCCATTGTGATTTAGTGAGATAGCTGCTGCGCGACTAGGTGATTATCATCGAGCGATAAGAACCGCGCGGGAGACACTCCGGAAATCGCACGGCGATTTCTCATTGGTTTCGGCTGGGATCAAACCCCGGCCCGCTGCGTGCGATCCCGTGCCCCATCCACTCGGCCATTACTCTCCGGTGTGAAAAAATATATGTACAACTAATAGAAACGTAAGATAGAAAGATTTTCTAAAGGCTATGTAAATGCGCGAAGGGCAATTCAGAATTGATGAACACGGACAGTGCAGACTTGTAGCTGGTGGTCTCCCGAGGAGGAACAAAAAAAATTTGCTTGCAACCTTTTATCGCCGCAGGCACTCGAATATCACTTCAAGAATCTTGTAAAGAATCTTGAAAAGAGACAAGCATGGATACGAAACAAGACTCTTATATTCTTGGAAAGACTATTTACTTTAAAGTAAAAAATATTTTATAGAATCTTTCAAAGAATCTTGGGAGGAGCCTCGTAAGTAAAAAGTCTTGTAAAGAATCTTCCCATGAATCTTTCAAAGAGTCTTGTTTCAGATCCAATGGTTAACTCTTTTCAAGATTCTTGAAAAGGTTCTTCACAAGGTTCTTGGAAAGATTCTTTACAAGATTATTGGAAAGATTCTTTACAAGATTCTTTGAAAGATTCTTCAGAAGATTCTTGAAGTGATATTCAAGTGCCCATAACTCGGCGACGAAAGGTCCCAACTGAACTAAAAAAAAAAAAAATTGTTCTGCGACCTTTCGTTGCCGAGTTATTGGCACTTGAATATCACTTCAAGATTTTTAACAAGATTCTTGAAAATACTATTTAGTTAGAAGTAAACAATCTGGTAAAGAATCTTTCCAAGAATCTTGTAAAGAGTTTTTTTCCATATCCAATGCTCGACTGCAACCAAGACTCTTGGAAAGATTCTTGAAGTAATATTCAAGTGCCCATAACTGCCTTGGTGGACGTCAAAAATATCATTGAGCTTGTTTTAATTCCGACATTTCACGCAACACTGTGACTTGAACGCGCGCAAAATATTTCATTGGCCTCGGCAATAGATATGAATAATCAGTCAATTCAAGTACACGAGAATTCATTCAAATTCCAACAAATTTATGGGTTCAATTACGAATCGTTCGTGGGGAGCTTGGATTTCGGTTTAAAAACAAACAGCCTTTAATCTTTCTACGTTCACAGCCACGTCCCTGTCTGCAAAGTCGATAATATTGTGCGTAGTTGACAACACCGTACCGTCGATGCACGTGGAAAATCTATTCTCTACGATACATGGTCTTAATATCGCGTAATTTCGGGCCCTGCAGTTGCAACATTTGTCACAGAAACAATCAGAAACTCGGACAAAAAAGTGAATTCTGCCAATCTGATTTGAGCCACATTCTGTTGAATACAAAGCAAACGTTGAGTCCGTTTTTTTACTACGCCTGTGTTCTGAGCTACAGAACATAATTTTCCGTTTGAGTAACCTTGAGTATTGGAAATACGTCGTGCTATGTATTTGTGATTCTTCGGAAATTTTGCAAATTGGAGGCGGAAGATTCGCCAGTTTCTTGCACTGACCCACGATGTAAGTAGTATCTGATACTAAATGACGCTTCAGCCTTCCGCACTTGTAATCCAAGCTGTCAGAGAAAGAGTGAGCCGGTCTACCTGGAACCAATACTTCACTCTTCAGGGTCGACAAAAGCAAAAACATTGAGGCTGCCGACTAGATCTGCAACTGTGCAGAATTACTCCCATGCACCAAGCGTTTCAGTTTTCCATTCAGATCTTCCATAGGAAAGCAGGAAGTCGTCCACAAAGGACCGAACTGCCTGACATTCTCCACCAAATGCAGCAATTGATGCAGATTATTGCTCATGTTGGACTCATGATACATAATTTCGAACGTCGACACGAATTCATTCGCTGCCCGAGACGCAATGTTCAAATCATCCAACGATACACTTGATTTTGTGAGTAGAGTGATTCCGAGTACGAGCAATATATAATGGTTAAAGTACCTCTCGTCCATAATGTCATGTAGGCATGGAATGGAAAAATAATGAAACCAAGATTTCAGTTCGTGCGCCTTCCAATAACGGAGATGTTTCATAATTGATCGAGGGAGTCGTTGAATCGAAGACGGCGGAGTCAGAGCCTCGATTCGTTTATCGACAAGGTTGATAGGCTGTATCAAAGAAGCAGGGTGGTCGGACCAATTCGGTGAAAACATAAAATTCATCAACGACTTAACGACTTCTTCGTACACGCAGTGCATTACATCAACTGCGGTGGCCCTCATTTTTTCATGAACGAGTTTAGATAGGACGGTGGGACCTTTTACACCGCACACTGACACGTCATTATTGAAAGCGAGTTCGGCGTGCAAACGAGTTTCTTCGTCGGTTCTCAAGACTAAATGCTCATATTTATAAACGAGTACCCGTTGGTCTGGTAGATATTCTCCTTCTTGTTTGCATTTTTGGCAACCAAATCTTCCATTATATTGCTTCATATTTAGGAACAGCGCCTTTGCTGGCAAGTCGCATGTTCCGCAAATTATGATAGCTTTTACAGTGAGAGGAGCCTGTGCATTCGGTACATCTACACTAATGCCCTTACGCAGTTTTTTCGCACTCTCCACAAGTGGCTCCAAAAATATATTTGGTTGGGGCTTCTCATCCCCGAACCAAAGGGCAGCAAGAACTATGTTCTCTTTTCTTGTTCTGATCGAGTAAGGCAGTTCATTGATAATTAAATAAACGGGCCAAGTCGAGAACTTTGAGGACTTGAAAATGGTGATACCTTCGGTGTACCATGTCAATGATATACTTCGAGGATCAGCCAATAAGCCATTGGCCTCACTCAACTCTTTATACACTTCACCGTCATATATTTCTTCGATATTCTCGATATTCTCTCGTGTTCTGACAACTTTGTTCTGCAGCATGGCGGAAAACACCGGGCGTTTGAACAAAGCTTCAATCTGCGGTATTATGTGAACTTCGATAGAGTAATCAATTTTTGGAGCATCGTCGCACGATGGACAAATAGAATCTTGACTTTGCACTCTTGCGTAACATTGCTTACAATAAAAATGTCGAATGAGAGGAAGTTTCCTTTTCGCAAAGTACTTTTTCAAGGTATAACGAGTCGTTTTACACTTGTTATTCACTGGGCAATGCAATTCGATAATGCGCAAAATATCGGCGAACAATGCACCAGTTACTTTGTGTCGCAATGCCAAGTTTAAAATACTTATTAAGCTTTCCGCAACGGTGATTCGCGCCCCCTCATACAACGATTCATCGTCACCGTTCGCTTCTTCGTTGAGGTTGCCAAAGTCATCGTCACCGCACGCCTCAGCATTGAAGTTTTCGGAATCATTGGCACCGTCCTCTTCGAAATAATAATCTGTGTCTGAATCAGTCGTTGAACGATCACGCTCCACATACGACCATTCGCTGGCGGTGTCACTTTGCTCGTCCTCATTGCCATCATCTTCTAGCATGGGCGATTGATGCGCGTTCGAAGAATGACAGTCATCCTCCACGACATCAGGTACGGGAAAAGAGTTCTCCGATGCTCCTCTAACTGCAATTGCATCGACTTGCGAAGAAGATGAGTCTTCAATGTTTGCCTGGGCGGTACGCTGACGCTTTATTTTGTTGAGGGTATTCCGGTTGTAATCGTCGAACTTTTTCCACGGCGCCGGCATTTTGCGGCCCGAAGAGAAAAAAAACTGGCTCCGGCGAAAAGTGCAGTAAAATTCGCTGCTTCGGCAGAATCTACTGAAATTAACATAACAAAAAAAGGAAATTGGTTTGATGAACTGCTCCATGATTATTTTTTGCGAGTAATTTGTGACTGACTATCTCTCTATATTATATAAAAATTTCGCCGCCACCGCCAGCGCCGCCGCCCCCGCCCCCGCCCCCGCCACCGCCCCCGCCCCCGCCCCCGTGTACAAGAATCGAGACGGCCTGAAGTTGGCCACAGACTAAGCAGGGTGAAGTTGGCCATGGAACAATAAAACGAGCGGGGTGAAGTTGGCCATGGAATAAAGAATCAAGCGGGGTTAAGTTGGCCATGGAATCGAGAATCGAGCGGGATGAAGTTGGCCATGGAATCGAGAAACGAGCGGGATGAAGTTGGTCATGGAATCGAGAATCGAGCAGGGTGAAGTTGGCCATGGAATCGAGAATCGAGCGCGCTGAAGTTGGCCATGGATGACCAAATTCAGCGGTTGGTTGCCGGGTGTGGAGGGGGGAGGCGTGGGATGGTGGGGAGGGGGTTGAGCCACATGAACCCCTAGTATATATATATATACTAGGGGTTCATGTGGCTCGGGCGCTACGCGCCCTCGCATCGTAAAGGTTCGCGTCTAACCCAAACCCCGACCCCCTGCCCGCCAGCTTCCCCAACCCCCTCCCCACCATCCCACGCCTCCCCCCTCCACACCCGGCAACCAACCGCTGAATTTGGCCATCCATGGCCAAATTTCACTTCAAAACTTTAGCGCGCTCGATTCTCGATTCCATGGCCAACATCATCCCGCTTGATTCTCGATGCCATAGCCAACCTCACCATGCTCGATTCTCGAATCCATGGCCAACTTCACCGCGCTCGATTCTCGATTCCTTGGCCAACTTTACCCCGCTCGATTCTCGTTTCCATGGCTAACTTCACCCTGCTTAGTCTGTGGCCAACTTCAGGCCGTCTCGATTCTTGTACACGACGGCAGCGGCGGCGGCGGCGGCGAAATATTTATATAATATAGAGAGATATATATACTAGGGTCCGTGCGGCTCGGGCGCTACGCGCCCTCGCATCGTAGAGGTTCAATTCTAACCCAAACCTCAACTCCCGCCCACCGCCTTTCCCCACCCCCACGTTCCCCCGTCCCATCCCCGCCGCCCCAACCCTCTACTCGATTCTCGATTCGATGGCCAACTTCACCTCGCTCTACTTTCGATTCCATAGCCAACTTCACCAAGCTCGATTCTCGATTCCATGGCCAACTTCACCCCGCTCGATTCTCGAATCCATGGCCAACTTCGCCCTCGCATCGTAAAGGTTTGGGTTTGGGTTCCGAGGTTTGGGTTCTGGATTCTTGTACACGGCGGGGGCGGCGGCGGCGGCGAAATATTTATATAATATAGAGAGATATGTCGCCAGTAGTACGACAATGTCCAATAGTACAGGTATGGGCACTTGAATATCACTTCAAGCATCTTGTAAAGAATCTTGAAAAGAGTCTAACATTTGTTTCGGAATAAGAATCTTTTCCAGATTCTTAAAAAGGTCCTTCACAAGACTGCTGGAAATACTATTTACTTCTGAGTAAAAAAATCCTGAAAAGAATCTTGTTTCCAATACAATGCTTGATAGATTCCAAGATTTTTTACAATATTCTTAAATTGTTATTGAAGTGCCCATAACGCGGCCACGAAAGGTTGCAGGACAAATTTTTTCTCCAGTTCTCCTTGGGGGACCACCAGCTACAAGACGACACTCCGTATGGGTAAGTTAAAATACAGCCTGTATATGATACTTGAATTTGGTTGTAGCTCGGGCGCTTCGCGCCCTCAGTATAACCTTTGAAAAAAAATTCTAACATTATGTTTTTAGTAGTTGTATATTTTTTTCACGCATATTACACATAAGCATTAGTACATTAACACATATTAGGTTTTGAACGATAAGAATTATGGGTTTGTAGCCAAATCCGTTGAATTATTCAATTTGTACTCCTCGGAAAACTAATCGGAGAAATAACTATTAAAAACTGCATTGTGGAAATGAGATTTTATATATCATATAAATATCATAGAATATTTAATAAAATTATCACCGCCGCCGCCGCCAACGCCGCTATCGTGTTCAAGAATCGAGTGTTTGAGTTTGGTTTCGTTTCAGTTGGTTTCAGTTTAGGATTGAGTTTGTTGGAGTTTGGAGAGGGGGCTCACCTCAAACTCAACCTGATCCTCGCGGGGGCGCGTAGCGCTCAAGCCACACAAGTCTCTAGGGTATATATGTATATACAGGGTGTATATCTTAAACGATAAACACGGAAAGTGCAGTCGCCAGACTGGATTGTCTCCCAAGGAAAACTAAACGAAAAATTAACCTGCGACCTTTCATTGCCGAGTTATGGGCACTTGAATATCACTTCAAGAATCTTTCCAAGAGTCTTGGTTGCAGTCGAGCATTGGATATGGAAAAAAACTCTTTACAAGATTCTTGGAAAGATTCTTTACCAGATTGTTTACTTCTAACTAAATAGTATTTTCAAGAATCTTGTTAAAAATCTTGAAGTGATATTCAAGTGCCAATAACTCGGCAACGAAAGGTCGCAGAACAATTTTTTTTTTTTTTAGTTCAGTTGGGACCTTTCGTCGCCGAGTTATGGGCACTTGAATATCACTTCAAGATTTTTAACAAGATTCTTGAAAATACTATTTAGTTAGAAGTAAACAATCTGGTAAAGAATCTTTCCAAGAATCTTGTAAAGAGTTTTTTTCCATATCCAATGCTCGACTGCAACCAAGACTTTTGGAAAGATTCTTGAAGTGATATTCAAGTGCCCATAACTCGGCAATGAAAGGTCGCAGGTTAATTTTTCGTTTAGTTTTCCTTGGGAGACAATCCAGTCTGGCGACTGCACTTTCCGTGTTTATCGTTTAAGATATACACCCTGTATATACATATATACCCTAGAGACTTGTGTGGCTTGAGCGCTACGCGCCCCCGCGAGGATCAGGTTGAGTTTGAGGTGAGCCCCCTCTCCAAACTCCAACAAACTCAATCCTAAACTGAAACCAACTGAAACGAAACCAAACTCAAACACTCGATTCTTGAACACGATAGCGGCGTTGGCGGCGGCGGCGGTGATAATTTTATTAAATATTCTATGATATTTATATGATATATAAAATCTCATTTCCACAATGCAGTTTTTAATAGTTATTTCTCCGATTAGTTTTCCGAGGAGTACAAATTGAATAATTCAACGGATTTGGCTACAAACCCATAATTCTTATCGTTCAAAACCTAATATGTGTTAATGTACTAATGCTTATGTGTAATATGCGTGAAAAAAATATACAACTACTAAAAACATAATGTTAGAATTTTTTTTCAAAGGTTATACTGAGGGCGCGAAGCGCCCGAGCTACAACCAAATTCAAGTATCATATACAGGCTGTATTTTAACTTACCCATACGGAGTGTCGTCTTGTAGCTGGTGGTCCCCCAAGGAGAACTGGAGAAAAAATTTGTCCTGCAACCTTTCGTGGCCGCGTTATGGGCACTTCAATAACAATTTAAGAATATTGTAAAAAATCTTGGAATCTATCAAGCATTGTATTGGAAACAAGATTCTTTTCAGGATTTTTTTACTCAGAAGTAAATAGTATTTCCAGCAGTCTTGTGAAGGACCTTTTTAAGAATCTGGAAAAGATTCTTATTCCGAAACAAATGTTAGACTCTTTTCAAGATTCTTTACAAGATGCTTGAAGTGATATTCAAGTGCCCATACCTGTACTATTGGACATTGTCGTACTACTGGCGACATATCTCTCTATATTATATAAATATTTCGCCGCCGCCGCCGCCCCCGCCGTGTACAAGAATCCAGAACCCAAACCTCGGAACCCAAACCCAAACCTTTACGATGCGAGGGCGAAGTTGGCCATGGATTCGAGAATCGAGCGGGGTGAAGTTGGCCATGGAATCGAGAATCGAGCTTGGTGAAGTTGGCTATGGAATCGAAAGTAGAGCGAGGTGAAGTTGGCCATGGAATCGAGAATCGAGTAGAGGGTTGGGGCGGCGGGGATGGGACGGGGGAACGTGGGGGTGGGGAAAGGCGGTGGGCGGGAGTTGAGGTTTGGGTTAGAATTGAACCTCTACGATGCGAGGGCGCGTAGCGCCCGAGCCGCACGGACCCTAGTATATATATCTCTCTATATTATATAAATATTTCGCCGCCGCCGCCGCCGCTGCCGTCGTGTACAAGAATCGAGACGGCCTGAAGTTGGCCACAGACTAAGCAGGGTGAAGTTAGCCATGGAAACGAGAATCGAGCGGGGTAAAGTTGGCCAAGGAATCGAGAATCGAGCGCGGTGAAGTTGGCCATGGATTCGAGAATCGAGCATGGTGAGGTTGGCTATGGCATCGAGAATCAAGCGGGATGATGTTGGCCATGGAATCGAGAATCGAGCGCGCTAAAGTTTTGAAGTGAAATTTGGCCATGGATGGCCAAATTCAGCGGTTGGTTGCCGGGTGTGGAGGGGGGAGGCGTGGGATGGTGGGGAGGGGGTTGGGGAAGCTGGCGGGCAGGGGGTCGGGGTTTGGGTTAGACGCGAACCTTTACGATGCGAGGGCGCGTAGCGCCCGAGCCACATGAACCCCTAGTATATATATATATACTAGGGGTTCATGTGGCTCAACCCCCTCCC
The DNA here is from genome assembly GCA_946863875.1 of Alloplasta piceator. Lineage (NCBI taxonomy): Eukaryota > Metazoa > Arthropoda > Insecta > Hymenoptera > Ichneumonidae > Alloplasta > Alloplasta piceator. The sequence continues at coordinate 31,209,388 of OX333077.1, read as the reverse complement.
CACCATCCCACGCCTCCCCCCTCCACACCCGGCAACCAACCGCTGAATTTGGTCATCCATGGCCAACTTCAGCGCGCTCGATTCTCGATTCCATGGCCAACTTCACCCTGCTCGATTCTCGATTCCATGACCAACTTCATCCCGCTCGTTTCTCGATTCCATGGCCAACTTCATCCCGCTCGATTCTCGATTCCATGGCCAACTTAACCCCGCTTGATTCTTTATTCCATGGCCAACTTCACCCCGCTCGTTTTATTGTTCCATGGCCAACTTCACCCTGCTTAGTCTGTGGCCAACTTCAGGCCGTCTCGATTCTTGTACACGGGGGCGGGGGCGGGGGCGGTGGCGGGGGCGGGGGCGGGGGCGCCGGCGCTGGCGGTGGCGGCGAAATTTTTATATAATATAGAGAGATAGTCAGTCACAAATTACTCGCAAAAAATAATCATGGAGCAGTTCATCAAACCAATTTCCTTTTTTTGTTATGTTAATTTCAGTAGATTCTGCCGAAGCAGCGAATTTTACTGCACTTTTCGCCGGAGCCAGTTTTTTTTCTCTTCGGGCCGCAAAATGCCGGCGCCGTGGAAAAAGTTCGACGATTACAACCGGAATACCCTCAACAAAATAAAGCGTCAGCGTACCGCCCAGGCAAACATTGAAGACTCATCTTCTTCGCAAGTCGATGCAATTGCAGTTAGAGGAGCATCGGAGAACTCTTTTCCCGTACCTGATGTCGTGGAGGATGACTGTCATTCTTCGAACGCGCATCAATCGCCCATGCTAGAAGATGATGGCAATGAGGACGAGCAAAGTGACACCGCCAGCGAATGGTCGTATGTGGAGCGTGATCGTTCAACGACTGATTCAGACACAGATTATTATTTCGAAGAGGACGGTGCCAATGATTCCGAAAACTTCAATGCTGAGGCGTGCGGTGACGATGACTTTGGCAACCTCAACGAAGAAGCGAACGGTGACGATGAATCGTTGTATGAGGGGGCGCGAATCACCGTTGCGGAAAGCTTAATAAGTATTTTAAACTTGGCATTGCGACACAAAGTAACTGGTGCATTGTTCGCCGATATTTTGCGCATTATCGAATTGCATTGCCCAGTGAATAACAAGTGTAAAACGACTCGTTATACCTTGAAAAAGTACTTTGCGAAAAGGAAACTTCCTCTCATTCGACATTTTTATTGTAAGCAATGTTACGCAAGAGTGCAAAGTCAAGATTCTATTTGTCCATCGTGCGACGATGCTCCAAAAATTGATTACTCTATCGAAGTTCACATAATACCGCAGATTGAAGCTTTGTTCAAACGCCCGGTGTTTTCCGCCATGCTGCAGAACAAAGTTGTCAGAACACGAGAGAATATCGAGAATATCGAAGAAATATATGACGGTGAAGTGTATAAAGAGTTGAGTGAGGCCAATGGCTTATTGGCTGATCCTCGAAGTATATCATTGACATGGTACACCGAAGGTATCACCATTTTCAAGTCCTCAAAGTTCTCGACTTGGCCCGTTTATTTAATTATCAATGAACTGCCTTACTCGATCAGAACAAGAAAAGAGAACATAGTTCTTGCTGCCCTTTGGTTCGGGGATGAGAAGCCCCAACCAAATATATTTTTGGAGCCACTTGTGGAGAGTGCGAAAAAACTGCGTAAGGGCATTAGTGTAGATGTACCGAATGCACAGGCTCCTCTCACTGTAAAAGCTATCATAATTTGCGGAACATGCGACTTGCCAGCAAAGGCGCTGTTCCTAAATATGAAGCAATATAATGGAAGATTTGGTTGCCAAAAATGCAAACAAGAAGGAGAATATCTACCAGACCAACGGGTACTCGTTTATAAATATGAGCATTTAGTCTTGAGAACCGACGAAGAAACTCGTTTGCACGCCGAACTCGCTTTCAATAATGACGTGTCAGTGTGCGGTGTAAAAGGTCCCACCGTCCTATCTAAACTCGTTCATGAAAAAATGAGGGCCACCGCAGTTGATGTAATGCACTGCGTGTACGAAGAAGTCGTTAAGTCGTTGATGAATTTTATGTTTTCACCGAATTGGTCCGACCACCCTGCTTCTTTGATACAGCCTATCAACCTTGTCGATAAACGAATCGAGGCTCTGACTCCGCCGTCTTCGATTCAACGACTCCCTCGATCAATTATGAAACATCTCCGTTATTGGAAGGCGCACGAACTGAAATCTTGGTTTCATTATTTTTCCATTCCATGCCTACATGACATTATGGACGAGAGGTACTTTAACCATTATATATTGCTCGTACTCGGAATCACTCTACTCACAAAATCAAGTGTATCGTTGGATGATTTGAACATTGCGTCTCGGGCAGCGAATGAATTCGTGTCGACGTTCGAAATTATGTATCATGAGTCCAACATGAGCAATAATCTGCATCAATTGCTGCATTTGGTGGAGAATGTCAGGCAGTTCGGTCCTTTGTGGACGACTTCCTGCTTTCCTATGGAAGATCTGAATGGAAAACTGAAACGCTTGGTGCATGGGAGTAATTCTGCACAGTTGCAGATCTAGTCGGCAGCCTCAATGTTTTTGCTTTTGTCGACCCTGAAGAGTGAAGTATTGGTTCCAGGTAGACCGGCTCACTCTTTCTCTGACAGCTTGGATTACAAGTGCGGAAGGCTGAAGCGTCATTTAGTATCAGATACTACTTACATCGTGGGTCAGTGCAAGAAACTGGCGAATCTTCCGCCTCCAATTTGCAAAATTTCCGAAGAATCACAAATACATAGCACGACGTATTTCCAATACTCAAGGTTACTCAAACGGAAAATTATGTTCTGTAGCTCAGAACACAGGCGTAGTAAAAAAACGGACTCAACGTTTGCTTTGTATTCAACAGAATGTGGCTCAAATCAGATTGGCAGAATTCACTTTTTTGTCCGAGTTTCTGATTGTTTCTGTGACAAATGTTGCAACTGCAGGGCCCGAAATTACGCGATATTAAGACCATGTATCGTAGAGAATAGATTTTCCACGTGCATCGACGGTACGGTGTTGTCAACTACGCACAATATTATCGACTTTGCAGACAGGGACGTGGCTGTGAACGTAGAAAGATTAAAGGCTGTTTGTTTTTAAACCGAAATCCAAGCTCCCCACGAACGATTCGTAATTGAACCCATAAATTTGTTGGAATTTGAATGAATTCTCGTGTACTTGAATTGACTGATTATTCATATCTATTGCCGAGGCCAATGAAATATTTTGCGCGCGTTCAAGTCACAGTGTTGCGTGAAATGTCGGAATTAAAACAAGCTCAATGATATTTTTGACGTCCACCAAGGCAGTTTCATCACCAACGAGACCATCTCACTTTATATAAATGTCATCAGCGAGTTTGTCACTGTATTTACCTCATTAGGTCCACTCTACGTGTATAGTCGGTTACAAAGTTGATGACTTTATTCTAATTGTTTATATTATCGGTATAATTCGGTAATTAGCCTTGAGGTGCAGAGACCTTTATTACTTTATCAATTGGGTCAGTATCAATGATTGTATTCGGGTGTCCCATTTTAATCTTACAGTTGATTTATATCGAAAAATAGTGCTCTGATCAAAAATTGAGTGGAATGAAACTTTCAGGGTTCAAAGGGGGACGTTTAAAAAAAAATTCTTTTCGGTCCATAATTCGAAATGGCGGCGTTAATGTGGCTGACATATTTTTTTTGAATCGAAACATGATTTTTTATTTTGACTAAAAAATTTGTCAGGTCAAAACTAACAACTTTTATAGGAACATTTTTTTTGATACAGTCCATAATTAGGTCACCATTTTGGGCTATTTTAGTGTTATCTAGGATAACGACGAGTCGTTTGAAGTCGACAAATACTGTTCAAGTGACGAACCGTAGATACCTAATCCTTGTGAGTATTCCAAATGCATGTACGCACGCACACGGGCCACTTACACTTGGGATATTGAAGACTACCTCCTCGTCCTCGTCGTTATCCTGGATAACCCTAAAATTCTCAAAAATGGTGATCAATTATGGACTATATCAAAGAAAAATTTCTATCAAAGTTGTTCGATTTGACCTAGACAATTTTTGGGTGAAAAAAAACATGTTTTCATTTTAAAAAAAAAACAAGTTGGCCATCTTAATACCACCATTTTGAATTTTGGACCGACAGACATGTTTTTTTTAAACGTCCCTCTTTGAATCCTAAAAGTTTTATTGTACACAATTTTTTATCGGAGCTGTATGTTTCGAGATAAATCAACTGTAAGATTAGAATGGGACACCCTGTAGCATGGACCGTATCAAAACAGTCTGCCTACAAGAGTTGTTAGTTTTTACCTGGAAATTTGTTTAGTGAACAAAAAAAAATCATCTTTCCTTTTTGAAAAAAACATGTCAGCCATCTTAACGCTGCCATTTTTAATTTTGGAACAGAAAAAAAAAATTTGAACGTCCTTTGTGTCTTTTGTGCCCTTTGAACCCTAAAAGATTCATTTTACCCAATGTTTGACCAGAGCGGTATTTTTCGAGATAAATCAACTGCAAGATTAAAACGGGACACCTTGTATATGAATATCTTGATAGTTTTCCGCTCCAACGAAGCCGGCGACGATTTTTCAATCGTCCCGTACGTTGTGGCCTCGTCATCGTTCGACATGAGGGATAAATATTGATATTTTTGTTATCGTTCATCATCGGTATATCATAATCTTGTATATAGTTCGTAGTTTACTAGAAATACTGCTTTTCGTCAATTTGATCTCAAGGACACGTGTGGATATTTCTTTTTTGTCAATTAGCGGCAATAGCAGCGGCTATACCCGACGTGACTTCTCTGTTAATTGAGTCGGTTGTATCCAAATACGCTTGAACTGAAGGAACGTGTAGAATTTCTCGTGCATTCTACAATATGTGCTGTTATTACTTTCTTCGATATAACATTTTTGTAATTTCTTTTTGTCGAAAATCGGTTTAGGCAAGAGTTTGAGTGGAAACGCTTTTCCGAAAGAAACGTACTCTACAGCGAGTTTGGAGCGAACTCGGTTTAATGAAACCAACGAACATAGAGTCCCATAGAATCTCACTTCTTACGGGCCGCTCGAAGCCAATTTTGTCGTGTCTCGAGGAGCCCTGGGATGGCTCTGATATCGACCTACTATGCCGAATGTAGGTAAAGCAATTGATACTCCGCCCATGAACCTTCGAGGTCCCGGAAACTCGCATCGGTGGGGGCCGCATTGCTCCGCCCTCTTTCCCCTATTTCTTCGCCTTCCCCATTCGCGCATTATAATTCTATTTGCATCCAGAAAATCAAATGAATCATGATAACATTAATTGAATTGAATATAAAATCAACAAATGAATAAATAAATTTCAATAAATATATTTTGTACATTTTATATTGAATTTTAAACAATCGTTTTAAAGGAATTCAGTTTTTTTTTTAATTTTGTATTTCCAAAAAGAAATAACATAATGGTGAAAAATTAAATTGCACGTAGCTTTCTAATAACTTTCAGTCGTTCGTTTAACTTTCTTGCACTCTTTGATTGCTGATATATACAGATATGTTCGATGAAAACTTCATTATACATATTTACGTCTTTATACTGTGAATACAAATATATCTAGATGGTGTCGAATGCTTACAATCAGGCTCATAAGTTCATCAAAAGCACTGAAAAAATTAAGTTGAATGAATTTATTATGCCCACTCCTAGCTAACCTTAGTTTACGTTTGAGAGGGGTCGATTCCAACTCTTGGTCGACTTGACATGGAATGACCTATATATACGTAATATTCTTATATTTAATATTTAACAATATTGTTAAATGCTCATATGAGCATCTTATTAATGCGGGCAAAGTTAAAGGCAGAATACACAGAGTACACATGGGCCCCCCACTTAGCGACTATTATCGACCCGGTGCGAGAGAGCGCGCGAAATCGCATCAAACAAGAGTGAGAGAGAAAGCATCATTACCCCAACTCGTGACTCCGCCCCATGAGTCGGGGTGCTCACAGACACAGCCGCACACATGCGCGTACTGTACGTGAGCGCACACAACCATAGTGGGACGCTAGTGACATCTTACCACTGGGGGGATAGCTCGTCCGAGCCCCCCAACTTTTTTGGCTTCAAGCGGCCCGTAAGAAGTGAGCTTCTATGCAACATGGAATACTTTAAACTTTCTTATTGACCGATAATTACTCTGAATTGAGAAAATGCTTGCAGATTAATAATAATCAATATTAATTGAGTCAGAAATGATATTTAGAAGTGTAATATATTATCGTAAACTTCGGTTAGCCAAGAGTGGGAATATCTTACTGCAAAAAGTGGCATGTCTTCTAATGTTCGTCGGAACATTCAATATAATCCGAACGTTAGTATCTCTAGATTGATAATAATAAGCACTATATATCATATATAAGGATATGATGATGTTAAAAACTTAATAAAAATAAAGCCCGCTGCGCACGAGGCTTGTTTTTCTGCAGGATGTCGCTTGGTAGTGGCTGGGAGCCAACCAACCAGCGACATCCTGCATATAAACAAGCGGCAAAGCAAGCCTCGCGTGCATGCAGGGGGCTTAAAATAATCATCGACACTCGATCGCTCCCTGCGTTTCCAATATGAAGGTATACAACATTTACTTCCGGTTTAACAAAGGCGGTGTTGAGTGTTCTTGGCTCGCGCCATTCATTCTTTTTATTTTTTAAAATGGTTCCGGAATCGGGAGAACTCAAATGAAGAGGTCCTCTACCGCGCGATATGAAAGGCGTAGGAAATTGTGTTCGTCACCGTCTTTGTCAACTGCGAGATTAATCGGTTACTTCTATACATCGGATGCAGCATAGTGGAGATGTTGCCCGACTAAACTTCCATCAATCATTACATTGAATCACCGTGAAGTTTTTCGATTTCGTTTGATCGGTAATTAAATCGAAATACTATCCATCGCGCCACCTACGAGTTCAATCGTCAAACTGACATCGTCAGCAGTGAGCGTCATTGATGATTGTTCTTCCGGTCAGCCATGAGGGGGTTCATCAATCATTCTGGCGCATCGAGAATATTTTTCTTTCGCAGTGAGTCATGTATGATTTTTGATTAATTAACAAATCCCTACGCAGCTTGATTGAAGAACATAGCTACAACATGTTATAAAATTCAAAATATAACAAGCATAATGTGGTAATAAAGGTACTAATAAATTGCAATTGTTTTGCAATAGCATCATAACATTTCAACAACGTATTAATGGATTTAGATTATGATGTACACTTTGTGAGGAAGTAACTAGGTTGTATTCATTCATATGCATCTTTGAGAACATGAGAAAAATATTAGAAATTTTTTTTTGCTCTAATATAAGGGGCAAATTGCGATGATGTACAGTAACTGAAAAATTAACTTATTGTTGCACTGAGTTAAAGGTGTCAAAATTCAAGTCCCGCAAGACACCAGTTCACGTGAAAATCGTATGGAAGGCACAGAGAAAAACAAACGAACTAAAAATTTTATTAATGGATCAGCCGGAATTCGGTAGGCAGTGACCACTTGGGACAAATACATAGTAAGGGATTCATCTTCTCGAGAAGTTATTTACTGCGATAAAGGTAATAATTGCTGTAGCGATTTGTCACCGTTATTTCTTCTTGTTCGTGAATTGTAAAAGTTACTACGGATTTTGGTCCAGTACTCGATTTTTACCGTAGTACGTCACTTGGAAATTCCGTATCGTATCTTAGCTCGGTAATAGATATTCTAAAACATTATACTACCAAAAGTATATCCCATTATGCTACCGACGATTTAACCCTCAAATACGTTGCTGACATGATAATGTAGGTACTGAAATTGAAAGGAGTGGCGTTATTCAAAGAATTTATCGATAACGAGTCCTAGCTGAGGTTTGTTCTTTGCACCGCGCTTATTTAACTTATTTTCTATTTATTAGTCACGATTTCCTTTTATGATAATTCACTTTTCTTCGATGCCAAATTTTATGTTGCCAAGCCAAACCTTCAGAGTATAAGTGGCAACCGTAAGATATAAATACAAGTCCGTCAGTGAGATTAGATTTGGAAATCCTCTTCACGTAACTAGAGTTTCGGGCACCCTAGTAGGTGTAGCACTCTCAATAATCTTCTCATCTTTGAAATCATCTTGAAATGAATCTCAGAATCTTGGTAAGAATCACAGATAGGATCCGGGGCAAGATTCTTTTAAAGATTCTTCCCAAGATTCTAATATAATTTTCAAGATTCTTCCGAAGAATCTTCGAAGGAATCTTAGAACCTCGGAAAGAATCTAAGAATCTTGAAAAGAATCTTTTCATCTTTGAAAGAATCCTGAAAAGAATCTTCTCATCTTTGAAAGAATCTTGAAAAGAAACTTAGAATCTTGGAAAGAATCTTTCAAAGAATCACGCATAGGGACCGGAGCAAGAATCTTTGAAAGAATCACCGATAGTATCCGGAGCAAGATTCTTTTAAAGATTTTTCCCAAGATTATAAGATTCTTATAAAAAATCTTCAAAAGAATAGTCGAAAGAATTTCGGACAGAATCTTAGAATCTCGGAACGAATCTAAGAATCTTGAAAAGAATCTTCTCATCTTTGAAACAATCTTAAAAAGAATCTTAGAATCTTGGAACGAATCTTTTAAAGAATCACGGATAGGATCCGGAGCGAGATTCTTTTGAAGATTCTTTCCAAGATTCTAAGATTCTTTTCAAGATTCTCGTCAAGATTTTTCCAACGAATCCTTAAAAGAATCTTCCCAAGATTCTCAGATCCTTTTCGAGATTTTCTTCAAGATTCTTCTAAAGAATCTTTCAAAGAATCTTCGAAAGTGACTTCGAATGAATCTTTCCAAGAATCTTAGAATCTTGAAGAGAGTCTTAGATTTCTTCGAAGATTCAGATTCAAATATTACATCAAGAATCTTGTAAAGAATCTTTCCGAGAATCTTGAAAAGAGTCAAGCATTGGATTCGGAACCAGACTCTTTACAAGATTCTATGAAAGATTCTTGAAAAGACTATTTACTTCATAATGAAAAATCTTGTAAAGAATCTTCCCGAGAATCTTGTAAAGAGTCAGGTATTGGATCCGGAACAAGACTCTTTCCGAAACTCTTGGAAAGATTCTTTGCTAGATTTTCTACTTCGAAGTAAATAGTATTTTCAAGAATCTTATTAAGAATCTTGAAGTGATATTCAAGTGCCGATAACTCGGCAACGAAAGGTCGTCGCAGGATATTTTCTTTTTTTTTTTTTAGTTTCTCTCGGGAGATCATCATCCACACGACTGCACTCTCCGTGTTCATCAATTACGGATAACGGTCATAATACACGGTCTTCTTAATCCATCCAAATCTTTCAAAGATTACTTTCCCGCAGCTGATCGTGACCGGGTCTTGCAATGATTTTCCTCCCGGATCGCAACAACCTTTCCAAGATTTCTCATACGCGAGCTTTCGGAAATATTTCGAAGATTGTCTCTAAAATATTTCAAAAAAATGTACAAGATTCTCGGCGAGGATCTTCCCAGGAGTTTCTCCAAGATGACCACTGTCTTGATCCAGACAAATATTTCGAAGATGCTTTTCTCTCAGCTCGTAACCGCATTTTCCTATGATTATATGTATATTTACGACATTTTTATTGCACGGCCTTTAGAAAATCTTTCAAAGACTGTGTTAGGTTCACATTCAAAAAATTTTCAAAGTTCTTTGATACGTACAATCAGAAATCTTTTCAAGAACCTTTCCAAGAATCTTTCCAACAATCTTGTCAAGAGTCTTGCTCCGGGGACCATGCTTGATTCTTTTCGAGATTCTCCCAAAGAATCTTCACAAGACTCTTTACAAGATTCTTTACAAGATTCTTTGCAAGATTCTTGAAAAGATTCTTGAAAAGATTGTTTTTTTCTACGCGGGTCCCATGTGAAGCCTGGTGTATAATACTGGGCTGGATCGAGTCCGTAGGCCTTAAGGCAGTTTTCACGGAAATTCCCGAGAACATCGGCCGAGAGCATCACGTCCGTCTTCAGGTAGAGATCCGAGTATTCGCCCAAGTCCCCGATACCGAACTTTTTTCACACTTTACGAGCATGCTCATAGTCCTCGGTGGAGACGTCGCTGTCATTGAGCGCGCTGTTAAAAGCATCCCTCGGCGGCAGCTCCTTATCATCGAGTTAGACAATCGAGTCGACATACTCGTATGGAAATACGCTTTTCCTCGTGAGGAGCTGAAACTTGTCGGCAGAGAGTTGCGAAAACTCGCGTCTCGTGATCTTCAGATCGTTCAGGTACGAGGCGAGTTTTCCCAGTGACGAATTCTTGAAGCGCAGTGAGTCAATGAATCGAAACCTCACGTCACTGCCCTTGATGTTTTTCGTGAAGGAGATATTTCGATCCTTTGTCCGCGGCAGTAGTATAACCTGCCCCTCGAAGGAGGTACCGATTTCCCGGATAATGAAATGCGAGTCGTATCCCGAAAGCTTGTGGAACGCCACCCGGATTATCCACGAGTCCTGCTGGTTGAGGTTGCACTCGTTGTGTGCTGGTCCTGGGTATCTGCAAATAGACGCATATTTTCGTAAATTCAAAAACTTATCCTAGTATAAAGAGTGGACTTACTTTCCCGTCAGATGGCAGTAATCCGCAACTCGGTCGATGCTTAGCACTCCCTCGCAAATGTGGCATACCTTGGCTCAACAAAATTGTCGCAGCTGCTCCAACGACAATGGCTCCATCGCCTTTGGATTGGCATGGATGACTTCCAATTCCTCAGCCAGCTGCCGTAGCTCCGAAGCGAACCATTTAGCAAGCTTCGGCCCCGAGTGGCTGCGATATCTCGACAATGAGTCGTCGTAGGAGCACTTGAAATAGTATCCTACGCTGAATGCCTCGTGCTTTCGATAGGCACTTGCGTCGCGTGTGGGTTTCAGAAGACATTCAAAGTTCGCGTACACGATAAATGGAACGGGATCCTTGTGACAATGATTCTTGAACCGCAGTATCGTGTTCCCCGATTTCGGCATGTTGGGGTTACACTTGATGACTTTATTGCAATCAATCTCATGAGTGGCCAACTTTGCCCTGCTGTGGAAGTAGTGAAGGCATCAGTCGCAGCTGTGAACCTTATTATCATGCCCAGATACTGCTCTCGAGACCAAGCAAGACAAACTCCTTATCCAAACATAGTGGAATTTTGGAGGTCCGACAGCTGCACCCTCATTCTCTTCCGCATCCTCGGTGACGTAATAATCTTGCACGAGGAGCAAGTTTTTCGTGCCGATATTTTTTCGAAGATGTCACGTGAATGGGTACGGTTTCGAACTGCCGTCTCATCTTTAGAATGTACACGTTCACGAAGATGTCATTCTGTTTCTCGAATTTCGCCACTTGGCTCGGCATCACGGGAAATTCGATTCCGTTAAAGTTCAATTCCGCCGCGTATCTGCGATATTTAAAAACGCGGTCGCCGTTGCGCCCGGGATCTAAGGCCGAGAGTATGGCTCACTTGAAGCACATATTATCGTTGTTTCGTACGTTGATACCTGCTTCTTTCTTATGAATCTTATCCGGTAGTTCCACGTAAGAGCTGCCGCGCATCGGATTGAATTTGCCAATATTCACCGTTGAGCTGAAGTTAGAGTGGAGCGACCATCTAGAGCCTTGGTGCTCGAATTCCTCGACTTCTCGCTGCATCGGATCTTGTACGTGCTCAGTGAACCACTCGGCCAGCTTGGTTGTTTCGTAAATTGGTTCGGCCTTCGTGTTGAAGTGCTTCATCTCGATAATTTCTTCATTATCCTCCGTTAACCTAAATTTCACTGTGAGCACTACATAAACCTTTACAGGATTCCTATCTCGCCTAAGAACATGTCGGATTTTTTATTGGAAATTGTTGGCGCATTCTTGCAGGAAGAATTTTACGTCAACATGGTCCACAATAGTGATGATGCCTGTCCTGATGCGATCTTTAAATGACGATTTGATGTCGGACCACACGACTCTGTCAGCATGCCTCTCTCGTATACCTTCGCCATGTTTTCGCAATCTCGTCAATTTAATCTGAACCCCGGTTAGGGAGCCGTCGATGAATCGATATCGTTGTTTCTCCGATGTCACGACTTCTTTCATCAACCGGAATGGTTTCCTCACGGCATCTAGGCGTTTCACCCACTCTCCGATCACTGCAGGACCTTCATTCTCCACCGCCTCTGAGACTTCTTCACATGTCTTGATGATGTCCTTACAATCAGCAGCAGACATTTTCGCTGCTCTTGGCTGTTGAAAGAAGACTCAGCCAAATGTAGCTGCTCTGGCACGGGCTTCGCTATTTATACTGATTTACCAATTGGTGGGGGGGGGGAGCGAACTCGACGCTGATTGGCCGATGGAATATTCTCCTCGCTGATTGGTTGCTGATCATGAAATATTCTTGACTCTTGTGGCGTTGATAGAGTTCCTTTTGGCTATTCAACTTAAGAGAAGACTCAGTCGAATGTGAAAGCTCTGGCACGGGCTCCTCTATTTATACTGATTTACCAATTGGAGGGGGGTAGCGAACTCGACGCTGATTGGTTGATGGAATATCGTCGATGCTAGCTCTGGTGAGGATAGGGGTATAAAAGAGCGGTGGTCGCAGTTGCAAGCATCACTTCGACAATGGAGTTCGTGGTCGACATCGAAGGTTTCAAGGGTCCCGCAAACGACTTTGTCAACAAGGAGATGGCAGTCTTTGCTCTCGAAGCTGATGACATACCATCAGTTTACCTCTTTGAGCCGCCTCACCTATGGAATGCAATGCCCGCTAAATACAAGAGCGTGAATCTCTGACTGCAGCATAATTACCATGTTATCAAGTGGAATCGTGGTGATATACCTTACGAGGAAGCTCACGAGGTTCGTTACAAGTTGCTACAAGGAGCTGGCAAAGTGTACGTCGAGGGTGCGGAGAAAAAGCTATGGTGGAGGAAGCACCCTCTTCCACCACCAATTGGCCAATGTCGATAAACTCGGCTGTCCATTGCTGACGAAATCGCGCGAGAACGCAAATACCTCATGCACCAATCACAAGAACATGTGGAGCCCGCACTGTGCCACTTACAATACAGCCGCACTGAAAACATGGCTTCTACGACTCAATCGCGATGATGCCAGTAACGAGGATTTCACCGATAATAACGATACCGACTCTGACTCGAGAAGTATCAGCTTTGATGCCGGCCCTAAAGAGGATTCGCAGCTACCGACCGAGGGAGAATCGAAGGAGAATCCAAAGTATCCGACCGAGGATGTCGCGAACTCCGATACGCACTCGAATGTACCGCCTGATTTTATTCGATGAAATAAATACATGTACACATTTTTTTTTAACTTTATTGAAAAAATAAATTAACGGGTTTTTAAAAACTGTTTATTCCTTTTGAAACTAAAAAACAATTTTGTTTTTCATTGAAAAAATAACCAAAAAACAATGATGACCAGAAAACGAAAAATCAAATAAAGAAAATAAAAAAAATTAGAAAAGATTAAAAAACCAAAAAGAATACAAATCAAATATGAAAACAAAAAAAATGCATACAAATCAAAAGAAAATGGAAAATGAAGCGAAAAAAAAAATAAAAAAAAGCTGATGAAAAATGAAAATCAGCGATTGAAATCCGCTGGTTAAGAAAGAAGACGTCTTGGCACCGCCATTTTCCCCGGGCACGTCCTTCTTCTCACCGTTGGATCTTTGGAGAGAGAAGGAGGGGTATGGGGGCGTGGACGAATCCTCGCCGCCTCCTTCTCTTTCGATGCCGTCTATTTAAGAGCGTATGCCCTAAGGTTGCAGTCCTCATTAGTGAGGGGACCCCCGGATGACAGTTCCGGCATTGACGGTAGTGATGGCTATAAGAGTGGACGCATTCCGCACAGAGCCCACTCCTGTGGACCTAGCGCCAACCTTTTGTCACCTTCTTCCCAAAGAAGGGTCGGTCGCCGGAGGAGGAATTATTTTTACCCGTCGATTTTTCTTGTCCGACGACCGATCCTTCTTTTTCATGGGGCCAGCCGGCCATCACTGCCACTGTCATCCAAGAGTGCTGAATCCTCAACCAATAGAGATACGCATCTTTTTGCGTCGTCGGTCGTCGTGGCGTCGGTCTCGGTGTCGGTCTCGGCGGTGTCGGAGGTAGTGGCGAAATAGGTGATGGTGTCGGTGTCAGTGGCGTTGGTACCGGTGGCGTCGGAGGCAGTGGGGAGATTGGTGATGGTGGAGGTGTCGGTGGTGGTGAAGTCGGTGGTGATGGTGTCGGTTGTCGCGGTGGAGGTGTCGGTGGTAGTGGTGGTGGTAGTGGTGGTGGTGGTGGTGGTGGTGGTGGTTGTGGTGGTAGTGGTGGTGGTGGTTGTGATGTTGGTGGTGGCGGTGGTGGTGGTGGTGAGTTGGCAATATTGGCCCATGCCACCGCCTCGTCCATATAAAGATATCTCTGTAAGGGGTGTTACGTGCGAACGTAACCCGGGGTAATTTTCCCCGATCGACTTACCGTCTTTTAATTTTTGGGCCGCCTTGCCTCGTCCTGTACAGGCCCGTTCCCGTCGCGAGATGGGTGATCGTTTAGGATATAAGTGATTTATCATATAGAATAAAAATAGATCGATTTAAAATAACTAAATTTATTAGTCGTAGCAAACTCTCAATCCTAAAAGCTGACCTAATTCTCCACACACACATTCATTCTCAAATTCGCTCACCCTTGATGAGACGTTGGTTAAATCCCTTTCTTTTATTTCGATTCACAATTTTTGTAGTCACAAACGGTAAAAACAATAGTTTGTTTCACACGGGACTCGTGACACACTAACCCACTGTGCGGTACTCATCCCGCCTACACGAGGATGAGGTTTATTTCGCGGTGCAGGGAGGAAACAGACTATCCCGGATTCACAACTCATTAGTTATTATTCGGTCAAAAACAGTTCGAATATTTATATAAAAATTACGGGCGCTCGCGACACACTAACCCACTATGTGGTACTCGTCCCGCCTACACGAGGACGAGATTTACGACACGGCGCAGGGAGGACACGGAACGACCCGGAGTCTCAGCTCTTAGGTGTTAGCCCTTTTAATTTTAGTCTAAGACTGATTTCTCCGTCGCCTCGAGAGTAGGATTCTTCCCTTCTCGAGCGACCAAGGAATCAGCTCCTGGTTTTTTCCAGAACTCAAATTTCTATTCCACGTGCAAAACTCCTGACATGGTCGTTTTGCACCCGCGTGAATCCAGGGACTCTGTCGTTCTCACGATCGCGAACTGCTGCGTCGCCGAATAACTCGGACGAGGCGTCAGCTCGCGAGCTGCGAATTTTATATTATGGCTATCGTATCGGATATTCCGTTCTTGAAATCAAGAGTGAGCGCATCATGAGAGCGTAACGCGATATTAGCTAAAGAAATGTATTGAATTAAATGAAATGAGACGAAATATTGAAATATTGAAAATATCAAAATGCTTCAAAATGTTATGAAAAATGTCGCTAATACATGAAATGTCGGGATGTAACACCCCTCCCCCCTTAGAAAGTCGACGGCCCCGTCGACTCAGCCGTCGCAACGACGTGAGGCTGACGGCGTCGTCGATCCGACGGGTGATTACATCCATCTAAATGCATCCCGTACATAGGCATATTTCAATTATTTAAGTATTTCCTGAAAATTTTTTTTAAAAACAAATTACCATTTTCCAAAACAAATAGAAAATTCCAATCTTACTTTTTTTTTTGTTGATTTTTGTCCGCTCTCGTGTCTGTGTATGTGTGTGGATTTATCCTAATAACTGTATTTTTTTTTTCGATGTAAGTCACTTATTTATACACTTATCAACTATTATCCTTATAAAACACTATAGTCTCTAGTCTTAGAATGTTTTCTTTTTGTGTTTGTTTTTCTTTTGTCCATATTTTTATTTATTCTATTTATTTAATTCTAAACAAACACGATTTTTTTATTTTTTTATTTTCATCATTCACCCTTTTTTTATTTAGTCCCAATTGGCCATGTTGTCGCGGAGAACAACGGTCTCCATTGAGCCCGACCCGGAACTCGACTCGCTTTCCGAGTCAGAACTCCTTCGGTGAGCTTCGCCGGCTGTCTCGGAGCAGAGTTGTAAATAATGCATAATCAAAATAATGCATTATTGTATTTTTTACCCATTACACTGCATAATGTGTAATGGATGCATGCCCCATTACCATTGAAAAAAGTAATGTGTAATGGATGCATGCCCCATTACCATTGAAAAAAGTAATGTGTAATGGATGCATGCCCCATTACCATTGAAAAAAGTAATGTGTAATAGATGCATGTTCCATTACAATTAAAAAAATTAATGTGTAATGTGTAATGGACGCATATCCCATTACAAATGAAAAAACCTCGATCCATTGATCGATCTCTTCTGAACTACGCGCAGACTGAAAAAACTCAAAATGCTGTGCATCAGGGTGACAGTGAACCTTAAGGGTTTTCTTTCGAGCTGAAAGAAAGCTCGAAGAGCTTAGAAGGATATACCGTATCGGTTATATTCATACGCAAAGTTGAAAAAAAGATCTTGCAGTTTCGCAACTGCAATTTCTCAAGGGGCTCGACCCTCTTAATTAATAAAACAATTTCCAATGAAAATGAAATCAATAAAATTGGAAAAGTGGAAAAACAAGATCGAGTTTTCGTCGATCTGAGTAGTATTGGTACCCGTCTGGCGCCCCCCACTCCCATCCCCACTCCTACCCCCACCATGCGGCTTCCCCCACCACAATAATTTTCCCCACCACCGGTAGAGAAATATTATCGTGATGTTGAGAACGATAGTGAGGGGAGAAGTGGGGGTAGGCGGGGACGCCAGACGGATACCAATGCTTTTTTGAAATGAAATTGAAAAAAAACTATCCAAAATTTGTAGAAAATTCGATGGAATTAGCGGTCCGCGAAATAATAACATTATATAGAGACAGAATCGCGGAATGTGTAAGTCTACCCGAAGACTCTGAATAGCTTGTTATAAATATTTTTTCTTCGATTTTATATATGAACGAAGGTGAGAATTGAACAGACTGCGATTTATAACAATAAATATGTGACAAAAAAATTTGAAATCACCCATGTATTGTTTTTATTGAATATAAGTGCAAGTATGTATTTTTCGATTATCGTGAAAAATGAAAGTATTCCATAAAATTTTGAATCGAGTATAGACTAATGCATACTATCGCTTATGATATTCCTAAGCAGCAGTAGTAATGAAAATAAAAATAAAAATCCGCAAGTACTCTTTGATAAAAGTGATGACACGCGCTCACGTTCAAATTCGTTGAATTATATGCTCGCATACAAGATGAATAAAAATAATAATTTGTATATGCACTCGGGTGATTCTTTGTCTGCCTCGTTCGGCGAGTGCATTCGGAGATATGTACGTGCAATTTCGCTGACAAGGATTTTTGAGCATCTTTTTGTCCCATGATGAGAGGCTTTATGTCTTTGGAAGAAGCTCCAGTCTTAATTCATTCATTGTCGGGATAACGTCGTGCTTTAAAATGTATCCGCGAATAAATCTGTTTTTTCACCCGGAAGAATTTTTCGGGCTGATCGTGAGTGTCGTGAGTGGTTGCGGGGTAAATCTCCGCACGGAGATTATGGCGGTAGTGTACGTGCAGCTCAAATACATGCTGGAAGCATTTTATTTGGGGAACATGGGGAGGCTTTTGGAGGGGCACGAGCTCGTTCCCGGTGCCTCGTGCATCGTGGTGAAAAACTTTGCCGTATACCGCGGTGAAATCATGTACATGGATGATCAGGGGTATACGGAAGTTTGGCGCGTCGAGTTTGGGGAGTCGGAATTTTATTGGAGTTTTTGCCTGTACTCCCACGAGCCATATTTTGCCTTGATGCTGGCACTCTTAATCGAGTGTGAATTGCGGGGAATGTAGGGACTCCGGGATGACGAGGGAGCCCGAGAAGCTCTCGAGTTGGTGGGCCTTGGACTCCATGGAATCCAAGGACGCATAATGTCCCGTGATTGTGGCATGGGGCTCCTTTGCGTACGCCTCCGCGATGACAACGGGGCTGATATTGGACGTGTCGTCCATACGATCTTGGACTTAGAGGACCCGATTTATGACGAAGACGATCCAGATGATGGGGTGGGTGAGGAAGCGGAGGAGTAAAAAAAATCTGTGTGGTGCTTGTGCGTGTGTGTGAGTGTGTGTGTGTGTGTGTGTGTGCGCCATTATCATTATCATCATCATCATCATCATCATCATCATCATCATCATCATCATCCTCGTCGTCGTCGTCGTTGTTCGGTGAGTAAATTAAAAAAAAATTTAGCAAAAAAAAAAAATTCGTACCCGTCTATCACCCCCGCTCATCCCCACTCCTCCCCTCACTGTCTACCTCATCGCCGAACTTTTTCTCTACCATCGTAAGGTGGTGGGGGGAAAAGTGGAGTGGTGGGGGAAGCCGCATGGTCGGGGTAGGAGTGGGGATGGGAGTAAGGGGCGCCAGACGGGTACCAATACTACTGATCTGGATGCTTTAGAAACAAAAAAAATACAGTCGCCGTTGAATATAAAGTGCAAAAATGTATTCAGTCCCAAAAATTACGCAGTTTTATATTGGACTTACTCTTACACCCTGTTATCTATAATTATAAGCATTGTAATAAAAATTACAAGTTACTAATACAAAATTTGTCGCTTTATTGAATTCCTACATAATGTGCTTGTTCTTTTTTTTAAACTTTATTTATCGTTTGTGATCATGAAGGATGAACTTTTAGTAAGCTTAATAAAATAATGAGACAGCAGTGTGCAAGTTTCCAATCCGAGCATGGCAATTTTTCTATGTGTAATGGAATATTCTCCACTGCAAATTACTTTTTTCAAAACTTGTAATTTGTAATGGAACGTGCATCTATTACACATTACTTTTTTTAATTGTAATGGAACATGCATCCATTACACATTACTTTTTTCAATGGTAATGGGGCATGCATCCATTACACATTACTTTTTTCATTGGTAATGGAGCATGCATCCATTACACATGACTTTTTTAATGTGTAATGGGGCATGCATCCATTACACATTTTGTAAAGTAATGGGTAATGCATTACTTTTACATTACGATTTTCACAACTCTGTCTCGGAGACGTCGACCAGCACGGCGTTGCTCACCGGTTCCAACGGCGGCTGCAGGTTCGTGACGTCGAACGCGCCGTCGATCCAAGACCTCGTACTCCATGCAGAAAATTCTTCAGCCAAATCCGGCTCCAGGAGATTGGCGAGTTTCTCTCCCGGGTCGGAATCAGGCTTCGTCGGTGTCGAGGTGGCTCTCGGCGGTGACGATGCCACATCGACCTCGTCGTGGTCGTCGAGCTTGATTAGATCCCCGGGCGGAGGACTCACCCATCGGATGCATCCAATCATTTGTCCCGGATACACGTGTATCTGGGACGTTTGTGTCGTGATGCTCCTGCAACCGAGCTTTCTCCTGGTTTGCGTGTAACTACTTTTTCGAGCCGGTAGTTTATCGGCATTCCGGTCACGCACGAATTGAAGAAGACGCCCTCGTTTTTGCTCCGGCTTGCGTTCCTCTCGTTTGTTTTCCAGGTTCCCGCTGGGGAAAACCGGCGCGGCGGAAGTTTTTCCGACGCCCGAGAGTCCCGCAGGCGGAGCACCTATCGATTTCTCATCCGTGGGTGGTGCGGTGGGAGTTTTTCCAGTGCCCGCAAATCCTGCAGACGGAAGGTTTCGGCCCTCCGGCAATGGAGTTAGCTCCATCTCCCGATATTCTTTCACTTTTCATTCATAAAGGGATATGCATGCTCCGGCATGCAACTGATAGGCCCCCGGCTCATAGCTATCGCAGCATAAAGGGCACACAACCCTTATCTGAGGGTTGTGCCTTTAAAACGCGAACCGATGGGAACATTTAGTGAAGCCCCCGCAAGTCGGATCTGTCTTCGGCTTACGACACATCGCGCACAGCCCCCTCAACGTCGTTCGGCGGAAAACTATTGAATAGTTTTCCTCACTACCAGCAGCGACGCACTTATTGCTCTGCATTTTCAGTTTCTTTTTTTTCACGAGACACGAGAGAGGAAAAAAAAATGACGCGCGCGAGTAACTTTTGGTCTTCCCGTCACGATGGCCAAGAGCGTATTGAAATGAATTTCTTTATTCCCGGCAGGGTGACGTCTCCTTACTTTGTCGATTTGATGAGTGGGGGTTGTTTGTTATAATCAAGCGAGGAAGGCGAGGGGCGTTCGAGGGGCGTTCGAGGGTCCAGCGTCGGATTTCTTCTTTCTTCGCTTAGGCGATGAAGTCGGTGGTCTAGATGCTGCGGCGTTGCTCGAGAGCTCCATATCTGGAGATAAACATTGAGGCTCACGTGTCTGATTTTTACGACGCTTTATACAAAGTAACAACTTTGCAGCGACGCCAAAGATTCGAGAGCGCCAGAAAAATATTATAAGTCCCAGCACACTCAAAGCTTGTAATATGAACCCGACGAGAAAAAGATGTCTATGCCTTTTCTTCTCTCTCCGATGCGTGCCTATGGTTCGAATTTTCTCTTCTAACTCATAGAGCGAAGTTCCAAATTTCTGAGCTGGCCCTTCAGTTTGTATTTTTAGCGTTTTATTTGGTTCCTCGTCCAACCAAGAATCGATGAAAGAGGGCATAATATTTTTGGCTTCATTTAACGTTGGAGCGATAATTGATACGTTCAACGAAAGGCTGGGGCGATATATATATTGTATCGACCCTGCATACTTTCGTATGCTCGTTATTGTTGTGCTTCGAGTTCGTCCGATGCAATTTCCGTTGAGATACAAAATTCTCATTCCCTTTATTACTACGCTAGCGTCTGGTAGAGTGGGACAGAGAATTCTCATATTTTCTGGCTGTGACAAAGAATATAGCCAGCCTCCTTGTGATGGTAAATAAAGCCAGAAAGGCTCATGTTCCGAATAAACTCTCACGTCGCATTGACGATAGGTTTCAAGCGATGGTGATGTCAACATTCTTATCTCGCATGATTTTGCCGTGGCCACTTCATGCAATGGTGATTCCATCGAGCATATATATTTATGATCGGCGGAGACGCAATTGCTGAGGCTAATCATATCCAACGAAAAATACGTACGATGGTCCATGGAAAGCCCTATATATGGTTCCGCAGGAATCACATGGGCTGATTTTATTCCCTGGCTGGTGGATTGAGGCACCGGCCATGGATGTGATCGGTAAAGAAGATAATTCATGCGATCCAATAATGGCACATGTACAAGAATTAAAATGCGACCACTATGGTAGACAAGATCTGTTCGCACAATCGCGGCAAGAGATTCCGATCAAAGATGTTCCGAATTAATTGGAAATTCAAAAATCGATGCCTTTAATTGAACTTCTTTCGCCACGGATAATAGCTGCGTCGATGATAATATTGCTGGGTCGAAACGGCCGTCGCGCGCGGTAGCTATCGCTCGGAGATAACGTTCGCACGTTTCAATATAGCGATCAATTTTCGTTTCGACTCGGTGTGCGTAATTGACAAGTGTGCTGTTGTATTGTAGCATTGCTGCTTGACGATTAAAAAGCACTACGTCCGTATGCATTTCTTTTACAAATTCACGCAGCTAATCTACTCGCTTCGATTCGATTACATGAGCATCATGCAATTCTTGTAATTTTGACACTGTAATGTGCATTTGTTCGCCAATTAGATGTGTTAAATTTGTCCGATCGGCGAACAATCGATCAATTTGTTCATTAATGTAAATTGCATCATCTTCATTAAGTGTTCCGAAAAGCGTTTTACTGATGGACCCCACGAATCCGAATGGCACACTTCTCCTTTTTATCGTATGAGGAAAAGGCTCGGGTTCTTCATTTACGAGCAGGGTGTCACTCGATACTTTGCGTAATTCATCCACCAATGATCCAGCGCGCGCGAGTTGATCATTGATGAATTCCACGCGGAGTAATTCGCGGCACGAAATCGGTGAATTTACGCGACTGCGAGAATCGTGAACTCCGATTAATTGTTTCCCATCATCTGGAAAATGCTTTTAAAAATTTTCTAATTCAATAAAAACAGTTACGGTCCAGTCAGCATGTTGTAAACGAAGGGGCGAAACCTTTTCGAAATAAAGTCCCGGCCGCTCGTTTGCTGGAATGAGGCGATAAGTACTGTTTATGTTTCGCTGACCATTCACTAGGCTCAGCACGGTCACGAGTACCGAGAGTAGCACAATGATTGGACGCTGCATAGTGGTGAGCAGCAACAGTCGTTGATCTTCGTTGAGGATGATGGACGGTTGAATATAAATGTGTTGAGTATAAGCGTAACGTTGAGCGTAGATGTAGTGGGGATTATAGATGTGTGGACGGCGATCCTCGCGTCAGCCTACAAGTCGATGCGTAGACTATATATTTCACACGCATACACATACGATCGCAACACACACATACTCTATACCCTATTCATACGCAAGTTTGATTTTGTCACCGTGTTTGCGAAAGCGAATTCCGTCTTTCGTCTCTAAAACTACGTTGCTCTTATCAGTGATTTGGATTATTTCATACGGTCCATGATAATGAGCGTCAAACTGTCCCTTTTTCGGTTCTTTTAAAACGTATACGTTATCACCGACTTTTCCCTTGAAAGCTCGCGTATGACGATCATAAATGGTTTTTGATTTTTCCTTGGCACAATTTAAATTATTTCCGGCCATTTCGCGAATTTCTTATAAGCGTTTAATTAATTCGGTTAAATATGAATTATAAGTCGCGAGTTTATCATCAACAGGAAATTCACTGGGCAATAGGGCAATCCTTCCGAACACGATCTCGTGAGGGGTCAAATTCGTCGCTTTGTGTACGCTGGTATTGTACGACAATTCAGCGAATGAAAGCAAGCGATCCCAGTCATCGTATTCAGTCGCGTAATGTTTTATGTATTCGGTCAAAACGATGTGACTGCGCTCAAGCGCGCCATCCGTTTGTGGCCGATAACCTGATGTTGTTAATGTTTTGATCTTGAATATTTTTGCGAGTTCTGTGAAAATAGAACTCGTGAACGACGTTCCGTGATCTGTTAAAATGGCTCGCGGGGCACCAAATTGTCCAAACAATCTACGTGCCACGGCCTCTGCGATTGTCGTTGCCTTTAAATCAGGGATGGGCTCGGCCAAACAATATTTTGACAGATGATCTTGCATCGTCAAAATATGTTTATTGCCGTGCGGTGTTGTCGGAAGGGGTCCCACAGTATCGAGAGAGACCTTATCGAAAACATCCGCAGGTGTGTCCGTTATGAGCATTGGTTCGCGCGTTTTTGCGCGCACAAGCTTTTGCTCTTGACATCCCTTGTAACAACGAATAAAATTTTGGACATCATTTCGCAAGAAAGGCCAGTAAAAACGTTCGCGAATTCGACGATACGTTTTTGTCACTCCCTTATGACCTCCTAGGAGACTTTCATGATTTTCTTTTATGATTCTTTCCCGAACTTCAGCAGGAGCCAGTTGGATTTTTCCGTAGCAAATCTCTACTGAAATCCGCGATTCAGTAAAAATCACGTGAATCATTTTCAAAAATGCATTTGGAGTGAGATCATCGGTGAAATCTCCAGCTCGCGAGAGACGAATCGAATTCGTGTTCTCTCGAGCCAAGATTTTTCGCAAATTTTCCAAACCAGCGTGAATATTTTCCGCTGTCGTTTCGTCAAAATATTTCTTTTTGACGATGACGCTGAATATTTTGTAGCGACCACGTGGTGTTATCGCAATTTGTCCTGTTTTTGAATTTCGCCTTTTTATTTCGGAAGAATCAATCACTCCGAGATCGGACAATAATTTTCCTATTGGAGTGGTTAATTCGCCGTCTGTTGCAATAAAATGCACGTAATTGCCACGACTATACGTAAGGCATTCACGTGTTCCTGAAATTTTATTTTTCATTGGGATATTTTCTTCTTCCGAACTATCCGAGATTGATTTTTCTTGCCGTTCGGATCTCGTCATTACACGATTTTTCTTCTTACGAGCGCGACGCTCGTATGAGTCGGTGGAATCGACCATACATAAAGAATCATGCATATCATTTCGCACTTGAGGCAGGTCAGAGCTCTGTGCATTTGGTATATGGGACCGTGCGGGAAAGGAAACAGCGGGGGCCCGAACTTGAGACGGCGGCCATGCTGAATTCCTCTGCGATAGCAAAGGGTCCTCGGCTATCCGTGCTTGCGGGGCACGGGGAGCGCACGGCGTAGAGCGAGCTGTTGGAGTCACCGGCATACGCGGCATCGAGAAGCGAGAGAATTGAGGCAACTCGCTTACTTTGTCTGGCGCACGCGCCGCCGTATTTTCTCTCTCCTTCTCTTCGCACTCGTCATCAGCGTCTGTCTCTTTCTCGCTCACGTGTGGCTTGTGATTTTTTAGAAGACTCGTTCTTCTCAAGAGCTCGCCTTCTGTCAAATCTTGCGTGCGTGCAGCCAGCTCTTTTATGCGCCTTTCGAGCGCTGCATCTTGGTTTTCGTCATCGTAGGGATCGAGTTTATTTAATTTTTCCTGAACGCTTTCCTCTACGGCGTCACCTTCGGATAAGTGGTCCAAAAACTCCTCGGGTTTTTCCGCGCTTTCCTTTACTTGGAATCTCTCCTCCAGTTGACGAATACTATCGTCAAATTTTCGGGAAGATTCTTGTAAAGCCGGGAAAATTTTGGTCGCTTGTTCAATGATTTCAAGATCTTCGTTGGTACTATCGTCGGTATCACCGACAATAGGATCAATTGTCACTGCAATCTCTTTTTCCTTTGGTTCTTTTAATTTATCCTCATCTGATTTTTCAACATCAGACGAAGGAATTTTTTTACCTGTCGGTTGATGTGTTTTTTTTAAGTTTGATTGGTCGCTTCGCGGGTAATAGAGGGGCGGGGAGCATACTTCGATGCAATCTTTGCACCGGGGGTTCCGAACCTTCAGGGCTCGAGCTTGCTGTCGAAGGAGGGGGTAATACGGCCTTCGCGCCGGCGGCCCTCGCTTGAGTCGCACGCGTACGCGAGGCTATCGCGCTCCTCTCCAACTCTGTTGGTTTTCTTGTTGATGTTATCGGACGTTTTGCTATTGCACCTCTTCCCGTGGGCGCTCGGATTGGGTCAGAGTTCAATCTCCGCCTTCCTACACCACGTGGTTCCGTATTTATCGGAAACAATTCCGCAGGTGGCGCGGATGAGTCTGAACTCGACGCATTACCAGAATTCACGGGATTTCGTGACAATGCATCGGCATTTGCGTTCAAACGACCAGGCTTGTAGACAAACTGATAATCAAAATTTTGCAATTTCAATCTCCAACGAATGAGACGTTTTCCCGGGTCATTCATTGAACCAATCCACTTAAGAGGCTCGTGGTTGCAAATCAGTTTAAATTTTCGCCCATATATATACGGTTGAAAATGTTCAAATGCCGCAACCACGGCTAAACACTCCTTTTCAGTCGTGTAGTAATTTTTCGGTGCCTTGGTGAGGATACAAGAGTAATAAGCAATGGGTTTTTCTTGCCCTTCATGCTCTTGACTTAAAATCGCTCCCACGGCAAAGTCGGAGGCATCCGTTGTAATGGTAAACGGCTTAGAAAAATCAGGGTATTGCAGAACGGGTTCTGTACACAGTGCTGCTCGCAAATCCTTGAAACTCCGATCTTGTTCGAGACCCCAAATGAATTCTCTTTCCTTTTTAAGGAGGTTGGACAATGGCTCGGCTCGAGCGGAGAGATCTCGATAAATCTTCGATAATATCCCGCGAGTCCAAGAAATTGTCGAATAGCTTTTTGTGTTTTTGGTGCTGGAAATTTTTCCATCGCCATTAACTTTTTCGGGTCAGGTCGCACTCCATCACGGCCGATAATGTGGCCAAGATACGCGACCTCCCTCCTTAAAAATTCGCATTTATCGGGTTCAAGGACCAGATTTGCGTCCTCGAGACGAGCCATGAGACGTCTTACCTTTTTCGTGTGCTCGTCTAATGTTCTTGCAAAAATTACGATATCGTCCAGGTACACGAATAATTCAGTGCCCTGGAGACCTCGCAAAACATTATCCATCAAGCGCTGAAATGTTGCCGGCGCATTTTTCAATCCCTCGGGCATTCTGACATATCCATAATGTCCGGTGGGGGTTGAAAATGCCGTTTTCACGCGGTCTTGAGAATCCATTGAAATTTGTTGAAACCCGCTGGCAAGGTCAAATGTGGAAAAATATTTCGCTTGACCCAGCTGATCGAGTATTTCAACGATGTTAGGCAAAGGGTACGCGTCGGCGATGGTTTTCTCGTTCAGTTTTCTGAAGTCGATTACCATACGCATTCGCGGTCTACCTTGCGAGTCAGGTTTTTTTGGTACAATCCAAACGGGTGAATTGTAAGGAGATTGAGACAGCACAATAACCTCCTCACCAAGTTTCTTAGTTATTTGTCGTTCAATCTCTTCTTTATGCACGATTGGAAAACGATATTGACGAGTGTTTAACGGGATCTCGTCAGTCGTCGGAATCTTATGATACACCCGATTGGTACATGGTAATCTATCACCAGGTAACCTGTATGGCTCGGGGAACTCCTCGACAAGTTTCCTCACGTGATCTCGGTCAACAGCCGTCAAATCATGTAAGCGAAGAGCTTTCATTATTGCTTCTACGCGATTTGTTGGGGGTTCCTGGTCTTCGCTTGACGAAGAACTATACTCTTGATTTATTTCAAACGCAGGTTTGCAATATTCGAAAGGAATCAATTCTTGAGAAGTAACTTCGATATTCACGTCCTCTGATAAGGTATTGACGGCCATTACATGGAAAACGCCATTGGTTTGGGAGACCAATGCCTCGCCAATGTACAATCCATCAATCGTGTCAATTCGTGGCAAGTATCCTTCCTTCAATTCAGGATTTACCGTCGCTATTGGAATCGTTTCGCGCGTACGAGCTCTAATGCGAAAAATTTGCGCTTTAGGTTCGTCGCGTTTGATACTGGAGTGACCCGTCGAGGAGAGAATTTTATATTCTCCGTCCTCATACTCCAAGCCGAGAAAAGGCTTGGGACGAGTCGGCTCATTGTGCGTCACGAGAGTGTTATAATGAAATGTAATTTCAGCCTTTTCTTGACGCAAGTACGGTTTTCCGATTATCCCCTTGCATTTCACCGGGAAACTACGAACGACATGAAAAACATTCGGTATGTCAGTGAAATGAAGTTTGACTGTTCCTACCGTGTACAAAATTTTTTGGGTTATTCCAGAAATTTTTACTTGTTTGTCTAAATTGACAAGAACGTCGCCCTTAAGGGATTCAAATTTGATGATATTAATGTCCGTGCCTGTATCGATGAAAAAATTTTCGCTCTCTTCGATAAGTTCCGGGGCCCGTAAACGTATTACAGGTGATTCACCGACAATCGTTATCCATAGTACAATCCGAACTTGACTCTGAGAATCTTGTCCGGATTTTTCATACCGTTCCCTCGAATCCTGAGAACGATTTGACAATTGTGAAATTGCACGTGTACCGGAATTCGAGACGCTCGCGGGTATTGCCTCACCCCACGGGGGTTCTATTTCTTTTAATAAGGGTCCCGCGCGTGGTGCGTCGCGTGGCAAATGTGAGCGCTTATTTAATTGGCATCCCATACAACCGCGTCCACGAGCGCAACACGTTCGAGGATCACAATTTTGGTGATGAAATTCGATTCCAGGGCTCGGAGGTCTTGGTGAAAAATTTCGATCGGGTTTTAAAATACTCGTTGGTTGTCGATCTTGAAAAGAGACAGACCGAGCGGGGCTCGGTATGCGATACCTCTCACGATCTACGTATCCCGTGTGATTAAATGCCGGCGACGGAGAACGCGATTCCTTACCGAAATTTGGCGGATACTCACGTCGAGTAAATCGCACGTGCGATTTACTCGAGTTTATTAGTCGTAGAAAAGTCGTAGAAAAGTCACTAACCTAATTTTCCACACACACACACACACACATTCTCAGATTCGCTCACCCTTGCTGATTATCCAAAGTTTGCTTTGATGATTGAGCAGGTCTTTCTTAAATCCGCCTTCAATCCTACAATGCTTTCAGTCACAGTCACAATCAGTTTGAATAATAATTTAACGGTTGCACTCGGTTTCTCCCGACACAATAGCCCACTATGCGATACTGATCTCGCCTACACGCAGATTAGATTTACAGCGTGACGCAGGGAGGAAGCAGAGATTCCGGAATCACAGTTTTAGCAATATTAAAACGGTCAAAAACAGTTCAAATAATTAATATAATTTTTACGGGTGCTCGCGACGCAATAGCCCACTGTGCGATACCTATCCCGCCTACACGCGGATAGGGTTTACAGACGCGGCGCAGGGAGGACACAGAACGACCCGGAGTCTCAGCTTTTTGAGGTGTTAACCCTTCTCAGTTTCGTCTAAGACTGATTCCTCCGTCGCCTCGAGAGTAGGATTTTTCCCCTCTCGAGCGACCGAGGAAACAGCTCCAGAACTCAAATTTTCATTCCACGTGCAAAACTCCTGACATGGTCGTTTTGCACCCGCGTGAATCCAGGGACTCTGTCGTTCTCACGATCGCGAACTGCTGCATCGCCGAATAACTCGGACGAGGCGACAGCTCGCGAGCTGCAAGGTTTATATTATGGCTATCGTAACGGATATTCCGTTCTTGAAATCAAGAGTGAGCGCATCATGAGAGCGTAACGCGATATTAGTTAAAGAATTGTATTAAATGAAATAAAATAAGATGAAATATTAAAATACTAAAAATATCAAAATGTTATGAAAAATGTCGCTAATACATGAAATGTTGGGATGTAACAGTATTTTCTGTAATTTTTTTAGATAAATCAAAAGTGGCACCGACCAAAAAAAATTATTTTCTTATATTTTTGATGGAAATGGTCATTTTTTGAAATCGAAAGAGTAGAACATTTTTTTCACAAATTTCATGTAAAACTGCTACTTTTTTATTCAACACATTCTCCTGTTTAATCGTATGCTTTTGAGACATAACGATACTTAAATTATTTTGAAATTCAATAAAACTCAAAATAATGCGATCCAAAAGTTTTGAAAAAAATTACACTACTCTTTTTCATGTCATAAAATAATTTGATAAAATTGCAAGTTTTTTCAAGGATAGACAACTTTTTGACCGTTCGAAACCGCATTGAATGCCTCATATATATATATATTTTGTGACGAAAAGTCCCAATAAAAATAAAATAATATCGCGGCGGTCACGGAATCCGCCACGACACCTGAAAGAAAAGTGAAATACTGTATTATTTAGTTGATAAATTAAAATTAGAATTAATCTCGCGAAACTCGTCCTATTATCTTTGAAAAAATTCCCGAGTTACTGTTACTATTTCCCAACAAAATCCCTCCCAAAAATTCCCGAAAATATTTCATTATCACCACAGAAATCCCCCGCCCTTCAAGAAGCGACCAACGAGCAGAAATCCTCGAATTATTGAGCAATCTGCAATTTTATTATCGAGAACTTCCAGAGGACATCGTGACCTTGCGCTCGAACTTTGACAGCGCGGAGCCGATCGACAGATAAGGAAGATCGATCCACCGAGACACAGCACTATTTAATACCCGAATTTTACGGAGATATCGAGACACACTATTACATTTTTCCGGGGTGACGTCCCGATCAAAACGGCGACTGAGCCTCGGGAAAACAAATCTGGAAATACGACATCGAGCAGCGTTGACAGCTGTAATCTCGAGCCACGAGAAACATCGAGAAAGAGAGAGAGAGAGAGAGAGAGAGAGAGAGAGAGAGAGAGAGAGAGAGTTGCCGGCGAGCGTGCAGCTTCGACTTCAAGGCACGAGGCGGTAGCACCGAACGAGAACGACGAGACCCCTCCATTCCCTTCACCCCCCCCCCCTCACCTACAAGATAAACGAAGAAGACGAGCTTCGCCATGGATCGAGCATCGACCGAGATCGCGGCCATCTTGGCCTCATTCCCTGACCGCGTGCGAGCGAAGCCACACGTGCTTTTTATTGCGAAAATTATTATTGCGTAGTAGAGAGCATAGAGAAGTAATTTTGAGTCGAAAAGGAAAGAGCGCTTGTTCAATAGAAGACGAGATAGAGACGAGGAGAGAATTTGGAGAGAAAAAGAGTGAGTAGAGTGAATATTTCCCTGTGTAAATTGTATCGAGATTTTGCGGTGTCGTGGCGTAATAGATTCTTCCCCCCACCCCCTTTTTGCGAATGGACTGTTCCATTCTTTTGAGAATTTCCTTTCGTAGTTTCAAGTGACAAATTGTGTATCGCGGTAATTAATAAGAGGTCATAGCGTCGAAGGACCGTGTATTAGCCCTGAGTTAAGAGATTTAAGATTTGCGAAGCCCCCTTGCGATTTAACGTATCTGCCTTTTCTTGTTCCCTTTCCTCCCCTCCCCTTATTGCCCCTATCGCGCGATTTCCTTTGTCGACTCGCGAGACGCGCGTATAGTCGCTGCGTCTCACGTTATTTTGCGCCGAGCAACCTTGAATTTATTTTTGTACTTTTTTTTTGCGTTGTACCGGTTGCTGGACCGACAAACCAGCTGGCGCCCGAAAATTTTTATTATCATTATAAATATTTTGATTTTTCTATTTTTGTCATCAAATAAATAATATTTATTTAATTCTTTTTTTTTGGTGTTTAATTATTTCTTTTGATAAAATTGAGAATTCCCTTACAATTTATATTCGAAAATCGGCGTTCTGACGCTGAATCGCACCACCTTAACTCGTTTTGCCGGGACGTCACAGATATATGTTTTTTTTATATTAATATGAAGGGCTGTAACTTTCAGAGAATGTCTTTTTAGACATATGCAACGAAGTTTTCGGTGGGGAGTGAAAAATTAAAAAAAATTCAAAAAAAAAATCACCCCAATATAAATTGGACTTTTTTTAATTTTCTTACTCCCCACCGAAAACTTTGTTGCAAATGTCTGAAATAACATTCTCTGAAAGTGACAGCCCTTAATATTAATATTAAGTACACGAAATTCGCGTGAGAAGATTTCCTATTTGAAATACACGTAAATCGAAAACTTTATTCTTAAAAAAATTACCATTCCGCGGCATTTCATGCTATCGTATTGATTTCAGTCGCAATTTATGTAGAATTAAACGATTTTTAAAATTGCCTGAGACAACGTACATGGAACTTACACTGGTGCGATGGTACGGGTCCCTAAAGTTGATCTTTACACAAAATTCTCGATTTTTTGCTCTTATCTCTGAAACAATTCACTTAACCAAAAAATCATAGGAAAAGACTTTGTTGAAAAATTAATTTCTGACAAAAAAGGTCCTCTAGACCTTATTGCTTAAATTAATATTCCTTGAGATATTAAACCTTAACTTATTCGTGATATGACTATTTTTATGGACTATCGGACCAAAAGTTTCAAATTGTCAATATTTTATATTATATAACCACTGGTGATATGATATGTGATATAGTGAAATGATATGGAATATCAACGATCTATAACTTTTGGTTCGTTAAACTCTACAAATTTTATACCATAAAAAAGTTGAGGTTCAATATCTCAAGAAATTTTAATTTTAGCAATGAGGTTTAGAAAACCTTTTTTGTAGGAAATCGAATTTTCAACAAAATTTCGTTTTAGGATTTTTCGGTTGAGTTAATCATTGCAGAGATAAAAGGCAAAAAATCGAGAAGTTTGGGTGAAGATCAACTTTAGGGACCCGTACCATCGCACCAGTGTAAGTTACACGTACATTGTCTTGGACAATTTTAAAGATCGTTTAATTCTACGAAAATTGCGACCAAAACCAATGCGAAAGCATAAAATGCCGCCGAATGGTGATTTTTTTAAGAAAAAAGTTTTCGATTTTACGTGTATTTTAGATCGGAAATCTTCTCAAGCGAAGTTCGTGTACTTAATATTGAAACTAAGGGCTGTTACTTTCAGAGAATGTTATTACAGACATATGCAACGAAGTTTTCGGTGCGGAGTGAAAAAATATAAAAGAGCAAGAAAAAATCGCCCTAATATATCTATGGGTCGAAACGCCAATTATGGACGTCGGATCCGGCCTCATCCCCCCAGATCTTTTTGCATTTTTTTTAGCTAAAAGTCCTCAATGAAAAACATATTTCGAAATTTTTTCAGATTTTTTCCCCTCTAACTTTCGCAGTTATTACATGGGGTATTCCATCGAGTTTTACTATTTTCGTTTTATTCATTATGACTTGCCATTTTCCACCACAATAAATAAATTTCAAAAAATAGATTTTTTGCGTGAAAAGGTCTCAACTTTTCAAAAAAATTATTGTTTTTTTGTTTATGCACTTGGAAAGCTCTTAAAATCGAGCTTAATGTCTAAAAAGCTGTTTTTTGGTCGTTTCCCAAATTTTAAAAATTTTTTCAATAATTTTTTCAAAAAGCCGAGACGATTTTACATGGAATATGTATTTTCTGAGATGGGTTCTCCATAAACATACGAGAAATGAATGAATGAACCAAAATTGATTTTATTCATTTTTTTTTGTCATCTTCCGATACAATAAATTTTTGTTCTGAAAAAATACTTCCTTAGAGTGGAAAAGTCTCAGCTTTCCAAAAAAAATATTGCTTTTCCGGTTCTGCCTGTGAAAAGCTCTCAAAATCGAGTTTCAAATCTAAAAAGCTGTTTTTTAGCCACTGCCCGTATTTTGAAATTTCTTTCCAAGTTTTTTTCGAAAAGCAGAGGAAATTTTACATAACATAAGTCATTTACAAGGTCTGTTCTAAATAAACATACGAAAAACATACGAGAAAATTAATTAAACGTGTTTATTAATTCATTTCTCGTGTGTTTATTTAGAATCCACTTTAAAATTGACATATGTTATGTAAAATTTTCTCAGCTTTTCGAAAAAAGCATGGAAAAAAATTTCAGAATATGGGTTATAGCGAAAAAACTGCTTTTAGATTTAAAACTCGATTTTGAGAGCTTTTCACCGGCATTATCGGTAAAACGATATTTTTTTTAGAAAGCTGAGACTTTATTTCCCAAAACACGTTTTCAAAAAAATATATATTGTAATATATTGTATGTTTACGGAGAACTCATCTCAAAAAATACATCTTCCATGTAAAATTGTCTCAGCTTTACGAAAAAAACATTGAACATTTTTTTTAAATTTGAGCAACGGCCAAAAAACAGCTTTTTAGACTTCAAGCTCAATTTCAAGAGCTTTTCAAGTGCTTAAACAAAAAAACAATTTTTTTTTCAAACTGATACTTTTTCCTGCAAAAAACCTATTTAAAAATTTTTTTTCTATTGCTGTGGAAGATGGCAGGTCATAATGAATCAAACAAAAATTGTAAAACTAGCCGGGATAACCCATGTAATAACTGCGAAAGTTAAAGAGAAAAAAATCTGAAAATGTTTGGAAATGTGTTTTTCAATAAGCACTTCCAGCTCAAAAAAATGCAAAAAGATCTGAGGGGGTGAGGCTGGATCCAACGTCCATAATTGGTGTTTTGACCCTCATATATATTTATAATTTCGACTTTTCTTTTTCTTTTCTTCACGTTTCTAAACCTGTTTATTTGTTTTTTTTCCAAGAACGCAAATTTGTTTTTAGAAAAATTTTGAATCAATTCTTGCGTTCAAAAAAACAAATTCGCTGCTTACTATTTCATAATGTATTTGCCGTTTCAATCAATGACAAATTAATAAAACTGTAGAAAAATTTAGTGAAACTACAACGATTGTTCGGATGTATTCCTAATTGTCATACTTAATAGGTGGGGTTGACTTGTTATACTGGGATCGCAATGTTTAATGATACACGTAACTCACATTATGCATGCATAATATATTATTTATACACAAGCCCTTCTGCTTCGTCCGATCTTTTTGATTCCCACGCGGAACTAATATTGAACATTTCTCGTAAAATGTCTTTCCTTTATTGTATAAGGTCCAGATTAAAAATAATAATTATAAGCTTCGATTACGTCACTTGTACATCCCTTACGAATTGTCGATATCAAAATCTCAAGTTACATTTCACTACTTTTCCCTTTTTCCCCCACTTGAGTTGAATTGAACAATTTCACTACTTTTTTCTTTTTTTCCCCTCGTGAGTTTAATTTAACGAGGATCGGACTACATCATATTTCTATTTTTATTAATGTTTTCTCGAGTACCGAATAATATTTGGGTGATTCCACGTCAAACCAGCAGGTCAAAAATATCGATGTCTCAGATCATATTCTCGATATTTTCCTCTGTTTGGAATTCGAGAATTTCACTTAGAGAAAGCGAAACTGTATGCGAAACCTTCCAAAATGAGCAAAAATTAACCTCATTTGATGCGATTATGACGCCACAATCGTAAAACTATGTTTTTTCGAAAATCAAGAATAAGTAAAGAAAACCTCATTTTTTTTAAATGTTAAAAAATCATTTTAATTTTTCACGACAAAGAATCAATATTTCTGTCGGGTTTGAACGAATTCTGACAAATAGATTTTGAATTATTGATTAATTTCATCATTTGAAAATCAGTTTCAGCTATTTTTTGACATTTTGGTTTTGACTTTAGGTTTTCTGAGACTTTCGTCAATAAAATTGATAGACGTTGTTTCAAGAAATTATAAAACAATTGATTTACAATTCTTTGAGATCCTTCACCATCAAATGATGTTAATATTTGGGTACGGTATGGTATGGTCTTTGAATTATCCGAGCACTCAGTCCTGGTGGACCATTGTGCCCAAGCCCTGCGCTAGGCAAGCTTATTAGCCTATTAGACCCATAGGCAAGCCGGCCTTACGCACGGAGCAGATTAGCCCGCTTGCCCCTGTGACCTGCAGATCGAGATTGCTGATAGCATAGGCCCCCAGAACGTCATTTCGGACGTTCTCCAGCCCTGTGCATCGCGTTTCATGTCCTGACGGCTGGGCCTTAAGCGGAGCCCCACCGTCGGCATGAACTCGAAGGTATTTATTGCATTCCCGAGCCTACGCAGAAGACCGTCGATGACCCAGATCCACCCCCAAAAGAGACGCCACCCTCCCTGCGGGCGCCCCGGCTGACACGAGCCCCAGTGGCACGAGCCCGTTGACGACCAGGAGCCACTCCAATAAAGATGTCACCCCATCCAGCGGGCGACTCTGGCCAATTTGAGCCCCGACAGCAGTCCCCGTTTACGAATAACCTCATCGAGGGTTCAGGAACGAATGGTCCACCCCCACAGAGCCCGCATGTAGGGGTAAGGCTAAATACCATGGAGGATCGCCTGGTACTCGATGGGCATCGTAGCGACACTATAACCCAAGTGCCATTCAGCCTTCGGCACGATAGCTCCCGCCTTGGCTTAGGGGAGTTGGTCCGCGACGAGACTTTTGTCCCCCTGAGTCGGGTTTTAGTCCTGCTGGGTTCCTTATGGCTCTCGTTAACTGAGTCTTTCCACCGCCCCTCTCCCTGCTTCCGGTCGCGGTCATCCCAAGACGTCCCGTTCCCCGAGCACAGTAGGAGAAAAGCCCAAAAACCTGGCCAAAACCCCAAAAAATAAATTTTCGAAATAGGGTCAGTTGAGTACCCATTCAGGTAGAGGACTAGTAACTGCATTCTATTGTGGAAGGGAAAGCCCTTTAAGTGTATACCTGCGCCGCAGCGTCAGTTGGCAGTTAGTGTTCGTGAAGAGTGTACGTGTCACGCGCTGAACAGACGAAAATAACGCTGACTTCAAAAACCCATAACTTCAAAGTGACGGGCTTAATTTCAATTCTGCAACATGGATACGACTTCTGGAGGTATGTAGAACATATTTTTACATCGGTTGAATCTAAACTTCATGTATAAATGATTGAAATGTAGTATAGCCTTCGGCATAAATAAAATTGAATAATTTTGAAAACTTATATTTTCAACGGTCCGAAAAGTTATGTATTTTGTCACATTTTGCAAAGCTCCTAGTCTCGGCCTTTAGTTTAATGTATAAGCTTTCGAAATTTACAAGAGTTACCTGCGGAAAACGTGCGTCTTGTCCGTTATGATTTTTTTCGCATCGTGCGGTAGCCGAGCGTGCACGCGGCACTATTGAGCAGCCTTTGCGCCTCTACCTGAGAATGGGTGAAGTAGCATCATAACGGACAAGACGGCTGTTATACGCTTGAAATAAATTATTTTAATATATATGTATTGTAACGTAATCGTGATTTCGAGGCAGTGATTTATTTGACGAATTTAATTTTTCTCAGACTTTACCACGAAATTCGGAATTAAATTTCTCTCTCTCTCTCTGCGGAAGGCACAAGAGAGAGTTCTTTTATCTGGGCACGACGCCCTGGGAGATTTCGAGAGCCTTTTGAATCCGCGTGCGCGTGTGTGTGTGTGTGAGCGAGTATTTCAGAATGTGCGTGGATGAGTCACGCGAGGAAGGAGTGAATCTAAGAAATTCTTCGTTTTATTTTTGAGATCCCTCAGAGCGTACCTTCAGAGGGCACACGTGAGTGTACCTTGAAAGTTAGACCCTTCATCATCGGGACTCAACGTGGTGAGAGGGGGCCAGCCCTACACAACGCTCGTGAAGCGAGACGTTAACAAGAGAATTTAACTGAAGGGCGGAAAACTCGAGAAGCGAGGGAATTATTAATTTCGGTGCTCGTGAAGCGAGCTTGGAAAGAAAAATTGGATGTATTTTCAGGATCGGCTATGCCGTGATGAAAATGCAATTTTACTGTATTAAGGACTCGACTGGATTTCGGAGGGTCTGTGGACTGGAGAGAATGATTTTAAAGGGAAAAGCGTGAATATCTCGTGGTTTGAACGAAGATCTTCGTGGGTAAATGTAATATGAGCTGAGTGTGTGTGCGTGACGTGTTTGTATCTATTCTAATTCTGCCACGGGATATAATCCCGGATTAAATGTGCGAGAAAGACAGAAGGTCTTTCTCCAAATTTAGTTTCGAAAAGAAATTCGCGATTATGCTTGATTTGAAATAACTTTTCGTATCCTGATAATCTTTCTCAAAACGGCGTCCTGGCGACACGATCGCAGCCGATGCTTTTGATTAATTTTTTTTAAAGAAAAGGAATTTATTTACCACGAGCACGAAGTGCGCCGTGGCAGAGCTTAACACTCAATTTATAAAAATGAATTTGATGTTCACTTGGAAATTCGCAGCTACGCTGACCTCCCTGCCCGTGCTCCACGTGCTGTGTGAGTTGAATTTATTCAATGAGATAAATTGTTAAATTTTGCAAGTGTAGTTAATTGATGAAATGAAAAAGCACGGAGCTGACGAACTCTCCTCTTTCTAAGCTCCAACTTCCCAGCGCAATGTGGGGGCTTCGCTTAGAAAAAGGTCCCTGAATAAATGATCGCAATAAAGAACGCAGTTAATCGCAAGTAAACGCAAAAGATCGCTTGAACGCAATAAATCGCCGTAGATAGCCTGTAAGGCCTTTTTACACGAAGAATCGAGCAGAGCTCGAAACGTGACTCAAACTTTGTTGGTTTGAAAGTAGAGTGCCCGAGCCGCTTTTGCAGCTGCTTTTATATGATGGTGGGACTGCGAGAGTGGGAATTCCCTTTCTCCAAATTTTGTCACGCTTCCAGAACGTTCGATGACGTGACGTGTTTCCGTTTGCAATTGTGTGGTCGCGAGATCTTTCGCGGACCACGTAGTCCCTCGATGATCGAAGAGGCAGTTCCACTTGTCCATATCCGGGGTGTGACGAAGGACGAGCTCTTAGGGCAGGAGTGTGAGTTGCGTCGGGGGGGCGTGAAGACAATTTGATGGCGGCCCCATGGTCTGTGCCCACCGATTCCCCACCTCCTTCGTGCCTCTGGTCTCCTGATACCAGCTCTGGGCACGTGCCGTTACAATGCCCTTCCAAAGATGATGTTGATGGGCACATTGAGATCCTCTTTTTGCTTTTAATTATCCTGTGTTTTTGTTGTCTTTTTGGGTATTCCCTCTTGCACTCTGGTGAACGTGCGTTTTCTGGTCACCGCTTCCTCGATAACGGCGTCCGGAGGTTTGCTGCTTCCTCGATTGGCCCATCGCCAGTACTCCTCGTCGGCGACCATCAGCAGCCCTTCCGGCGTGCGTAGCACCCTTGCCCCCGATCGGCGGGGCATGATCCACTTTTTGGGTATCTCGGGCAATAGGCGAGGGGGCGCGTAGCGCAATCTGATTTTCGTCGTTCCTGGCGCATACGTCGGCGGTCCTTCCGGATTCAGGTTGAGGGCTTCTCGTTGCATTTTCTCATCGTATGCGAGGAACTCGAAAAATTGTCCGTTCGTCTCTGTTTGTACACTGCGGGCCTCCGTTTTGGGTCGGCAGTGGCGCAAGGTCTTGTCGGTCGGCGTGTATGGTTCTGGCTGCACTATACGGCCGTTGAGGCGGTCACCCGTTTGCGTTGAAGAGATTCGATAGCTCGACATGATCCGTGTGAGGTTTCACAAGCTACTGTTTCGTGCTTCGATTCTCATTTCTTTCGGGTTACGTCGTGCTCGATTTATCTCAAAATGAATTGTTTTTACGTGAATTCTTGGCTTTGTTGACCGTGGTCGTCGCTTGGTGGGGGCATTCTTTGTTGTGTTTCTGGTAAATTCTGGATATATGGTCTTAAGTCGCTGGCGTGAAATCTCCCCCTCTCCTTCTCTTTATCAACGTGGCTGAGCGTGTATGATGTATTGCTCACCCGTGTTGTGATGACGTAAGGTCCCTCATACAGAGGCAGAAATTTCGCTATTATTTTGGCTGACGGGTTTGAGACGTTCAGCGCTTTGACCAAGACAAGGTCACCGACATGGAATTCCGTTGCCTTGTGTGTCGCGTTATATTTGTCGCGTTGTTGCCCTCGTTTCTTTATGATTGTATCCCGCGCTCGCATGATCAAATTCTCGTGGTGTATTTCGCCATCATCTGCGTTGTTGACTACGTTTTGCCAGGGTCTTGCCACCTTTTTCCCTGTGTGTAGCTCAAGAGGTGTAAAACCCGTGCTTTCATGGTGTGTCATGTTGATACAGTTCTCGATTGTTTCGAGCCACTGCCACCAAGCATTGTGTCGTTCTCCCG
Organism: Alloplasta piceator; assembly: GCA_946863875.1. Classification (NCBI taxonomy): domain Eukaryota; kingdom Metazoa; phylum Arthropoda; class Insecta; order Hymenoptera; family Ichneumonidae; genus Alloplasta; species Alloplasta piceator. The sequence continues at coordinate 31,170,184 of OX333077.1, read as the reverse complement.
TGAGCGTTCTGAAAAACCGAGAGAGTTCGCGGTTTGTCCGTTCCACCGGGTTTGCCTGCGGGTGTCGAATCGATGTTAGGATTCTTGTTATTCCCTCTTTTTCCAGGATTTTACTCCATTTTTTCGCTGTAAACTGGGTCCCTTGATCTGACAATATAGCTCGAGGCTTTCCATAATTTGGTATGAAATCCTCGGAGAGGCAGCGCCACGTGCTCTCCGTCGTGGCTTTTCGCAACCCGTATAGTTTCGTCAGTTTGGAGAAGACGTCAATGGCCGCGGGGATGTATTTCTGTCCCCGTCGTCCGCTGGGCAAAGGTCCATAGAAATCAATGGAAATTATGTCGCAGGGTCCCTCTGCTACGATCATTTTCCTTTCCGCAAAGACCCCAGGCGTGTAAACTTTATTCCTTTGGCACGAGTCACAGGCGGATAGAATTTTTCTGACCCGTCGGTACAGGCGGGGGCAATAAAAGTCGTCTCGTAGTATCGTATAGCATTTTCGGGGTCCCGCGTGTCCGTATGTACGGTGGCACCCAGTCACGAGTTTCTCCAACCCTTCTTCAGGCACGACGATTTTTTTTTTTGTTTCTCCATGATCGCGGTATAGTATGCCCCCCTCCAGGTGGAATTTGACGTTTTCTCTGCCGTTTGCGAGTTCGTTGCGGACTGCTACGCACCATGCATCGTTCTGTTGCAGTTCTTTTATTTTGTTGATCCATTCGAGCAGCTCGTCGTCCGTTCTTAATTCCAGCTCTGCGATCACTATCTCGTCTGATGGGCGCTCTCGCTCCGGTCTGCTTAGTGCGTCTGCCACCGTATTGTTTTTTCCAGCGCAGTGCTCAATGGAGGGATTGTAGTCCTGGATGGCCATCGCCCATCGCGTCAATCGCGCATGAGAGAGTCGACATTCTCTTAGGAAGGTTAAAGCGGCGTGGTCAGTCACGATTCTCACGTCAGCTCCTAAAAGATACGTGCGGAACTTCGTAAGGGCCCACACGATGGCCAGGAGCTCTTTTTCCGTTGTGCAGTATTTTAGTTCTGCCCCTTTTAATGTGCGACTAGCGAAATGTAGTACGAGGTCTTCACCGGAATCGTTTCTTTGGAAGAGGATTGCGCCCAGCGCAAAATCGCTTGCATCGGTTTGTAAAAAAAAAGGCTTGCTTTTGATGGGGTACGAGAGCGTCACGCATTTTATAAATTTCTCTTTTACTCGCTCGAAGGCTTCCCGCTCGATTTCTCCCCACTCCCACTTTTCCCCTTTTCTCGTAAGTCGGAGGAGTGGTACCGTCGTTTCTGCGTGTTCCCGATTGAATTTACTGTAGTAGTTTACGAGGCCCAGGAATCCTCTCAGCTGTTTGAGGTTTCTGGGGGCGGGGTAGTTGTGAATTGCCTCGACTTTGTCGGGGTCGGGCTTTATCCCGTCTCTCGTGAGGATGTGCCCGATGAAGCGTGCTTCCTTGCGGAAGAAATGAGATTTTTCCAGGTTTAATGTTAGCCCGTGCTTTTCAAATCGTCCGAGTATCTGGTCCAGATCCGCGAGGTGTTCATGGAACGAGGGGGACGTGCACAGGAGATCGTCTACAAAGTTTAAGACGTTGTTGAGCCCCCTGAGAACCTCCTCCAGACCCCTTACGAGGCTCGCCGTGCTTGTGCTGAGCCCGAAGGGCGTAACTTTGAATTCATAGCACCGTCCACGGTGCGAAAAGGCTGTGTACTTTCTTGAGTCGGGTGTGAGGGGCACTTGCCAAAAGCTAGCTCGCATATCGAGTGTGCTCATGTAGGCGGAGCTGCGACATTCTTGAAATATTTCGTCCGCGCTTTGCATGCATTCATGGTCGGGAACGAGGATTTCGTTGATGCGGCGGGCGTCCAGGCATAGCCTCACCCCCCCATCCTTTTTCATGGAGACGAGGAGTGGACTGCTGTAGGCGCTGTTCGATCGTTGTATCACACCTTGCTTGAGGAGGGTCCTGATTTCATTGTCTACCCCCTCCCGGTATGCAAGTGGGATGGGATAATTCATCGCCTTAAACGGTCGGTGAGGGATTACTCGAAGCTCGTGTGCGTACGTGTTTAATCTGCCCGGGCGCTTCGTAAAGACTGCGCGGTGCGCGCGGAGCACCTGTAGGAACGCCCTTTTTTCCCACTCTCCTAATTCTTCCGTGTTGATTACCTTTTCCTCTAGCTCCTCGTTCGTAATTTTCTCTTCTTCCGTGTCTATTCTTGCTATCTCGATTATTTTCTCACTTTCTCGCTCCTTTTGTTTTTTCAGCGTGGCCGAGAGTTTTTTTTCGGGATTGTCCGAAGTTTTGAAAGAGAGTGAGTAGTCCTCGAGGTCTATTTTTGATTTAATTTTTGCGAGGAAGTCCACGCCCAGGATGCAATCGCTAGTTAATCGAGGCACGATAATCATTGGAGCGTTTTCCGAGGCTCCATTTACTTCGACGTGCGCATAGATTTGACGCGTGACTCTCGTGGCCCTTCCGGCTACCGCGCCACGCACCGAGACCCCCGCCAACGGGAGAGTGGGGCAATCTTTGAATTTCCCTGGGTGGTTTTCGAGCATTGATTCCGAGATTGCTGTTATCTCGCTTCCTGTGTCAACTAATGCGCTTATTGGTATGTCGAAGATTCTGATGTCCAGCACTGGGCATTTTTCTCTTTCTTGCAGCTTTTCCTCGCACTCTTCGAGCAGCTGGTTGCGAGTATCTTCCCCGTATCCGAGCGTCACTTCATGGATGGGGAAAATTACTGAGGTGACGCCTCCTCGTTTCCCGATTCTTGGGTTTCCTCGGGCACGAGCTCTAATTGCTCATCGGTGTCCTCCGTTATGTCCAGTGTGCGGACAAGTGGTTCGTGTTTTTTAGCATTTCGTAACCCATTTCGGGCTTCTTCTCGGTTTTGGTCCGACCGTTGCGCATTCCCCTCTTGTTGTCGCACTCGGCTTCCACCTTGATGGGTTTCATTCGTTCTTTCGGGGTATTTGAAACGTTCTCGCAGTTCCGGTCTTTTCCTTTCGCGGTTTCCCCCACCCTCCTCGTCATATTGTGAGAGGAGATCGAGGAGACTGGGGATCGTTTCGATGCCCAGTGTGCGGACCGAGGTCCTTATGTCGTCTCCAAAGTGTCGTTTGACCTTGGATACTATTTCGCCCTCTGTCAAGGGCGGTCGGAGATCGCGGGCTAGTCCTATCATGCCAAGGGCGTAAGTCAAGCGCGACTGTTTTCTCTCGGGATCATGCCATTCAAATTCCAACTTAGTTTTTACGTTGTTCTGCCTCGCCTCGCTCCAGAAGCGCCGTATGAATTGCGCCTCAAAACAGCCCCAATCGAGGATCGAATCACGCGTAATTTTCCACCATTGTAGGGCCAGGCCCTGAAAACATTGTGTTATCACGAGTTTAAAGTGATAACGCGGTACAAAAGCATCTCGAAAAGCCCTTAAGTCGATCAAAAATTGCATCGGGAACTCGTGGGGTTTTCCTGAAAAGCAAGGGGTGTCGATTTTCAGTGTGCTGGCTACGGCTGACTCATTCGTGGGTCCTAGAAGGCCGTCGTAGTGGTCGGCCGCCTCGGCTATTGGCGTGCTCCTTCTGTCCATTGGTGAGGCGGGAGGGGGGCCGCTGCGGTCGCGAGTCGCTTGCCCCGCTCTCTCCCCGTTTCGTAGCTGTTGAGGTATAGTAGCGTCACCCGTGATGCGCGGGGGACAGTGGCGTCGGAAAGATTTGGTTGCCCACCTGTCCGATTCCCCCGTTCTCTGGCAGGCGACGCGTGGATGTCGCAGGCCTTTTATCAGCCGCGTTTCCCATGTTTGTTCGCAGGAACGTGTCTTCCCCCCAAGGGGTATTCCCCGTTATCATACGTTCTTCCATAGTGTCAAATCGTTTGGAGAGTCCCTGCAGCACATCGTGAAGGTTTTCGCGTTGTCGTTGCATCTCTGCCTCCACCCTCTCCTGTTGCCGCTGCATTGAGGTGACGATTCCGTGTAGAGATTCGAGCGTAATTTCCTGAGGTGGCAACGTGTATTCCGAGTTCCCCGTAACCCCTTCATTTCCGCCCGGGTGGCTGCCTACTTGAGAGTTGTTTTCTCCCTGTCCCTGATCGTTTGGGCTGTTAGCAGCCATGTTGAGGATAACCTGCTGACGATGCCCTTGTTGGAGATTACCCGTTCCGGCTCGTCCTTTTTTCTTGTAGCTCTTATTTCCCAGCGTGCTTCGACGTCGGGCCCCACGTTGGGCGCCAATGTAACGTAATCGTGATTTCGAGGCAGTGATTTATTTGACGAATTTAATTTTTCTCAGACTTTACCACGAAATTCGGAATTAAATTTCTCTCTCTCTCTCTGCGGAAGGCACAAGAGAGAGTTCTTTTATCTGGGCACGACGCCCTGGGAGATTTCGAGAGCCTTTTGAATCCGCGTGCGCGTGTGTGTGTGTGTGAGCGAGTATTTCAGAATGTGCGTGGATGAGTCACGCGAGGAAGGAGTGAATCTAAGAAATTCTTCGTTTTATTTTTGAGATCCCTCAGAGCGTACCTTCAGAGGGCACACGTGAGTGTACCTTGAAAGTTAGACCCTTCATCATCGGGACTCAACGTGGTGAGAGGGGGCCAGCCCTACACAACGCTCGTGAAGCGAGACGTTAACAAGAGAATTTAACTGAAGGGCGGAAAACTCGAGAAGCGAGGGAATTATTAATTTCGGTGCTCGTGAAGCGAGCTTGGAAAGAAAAATTGGATGTATTTTCAGGATCGGCTATGCCGTGATGAAAATGCAATTTTACTGTATTAAGGACTCGACTGGATTTCGGAGGGTCTGTGGACTGGAGAGAATGATTTTAAAGGGAAGAGCGTGAATATCTCGTGGTTTGAACGAAGATCTTCGTGGGTAAATGTAATATGAGCTGAGTGTGTGTGCGTGACGTGTTTGTATCTATTCTAATTCTGCCACGGGATATAATCCCGGATTAAATGTGCGAGAAAGACAGAAGGTCTTTCTCCAAATTTAGTTTCGAAAAGAAATTCGCGATTATGCTTGATTTGAAATAACTTTTCGTATCCTGATAATCTTTCTCAAAACGGCGTCCTGGCGACACGATCGCAGCCGATGCTTTTGATTAATTTTTTTTGAAGAAAAGGAATTTATTCACCACGAGCACGAAGTGCGCCGTGGCAGAGCTTAACACTCAATTTATAAAAATGAATTTGATGTTCACTTGGAAATTCGCAGCTACGCTGACCTCCCTGCCCGTGCTCCACGTGCTGTGTGAGTTGAATTTATTCAATGAGATAAATTGTTAAATTTTGCAAGTGTAGTTAATTGATGAAATGAAAAAGCACGGAGCTGACGAACTCTCCTCTTTCTAAGCTCCAACTTCCCAGCGCAATGTGGGGGCTTCGCTTAGAAAAAGGTCCCTGAATAAATGATCGCAATAAAGAACGCAGTTAATCGCAAGTAAACGCAAAAGATCGCTTGAACGCAATAAATCGCCGTAGATAGCCTGTAAGGCCTTTTTACACGAAGAATCGAGCAGAGCTCGAAACGTGACTCAAACTTTGTTGGTTTGAAAGTAGAGTGCCCGAGCCGCTTTTGCAGCTGCTTTTATATGATGGTGGGACTGCGAGAGTGGGAATTCCCTTTCTCCAAATTTTGTCACGCTTCCAGAACGTTCGATGACGTGACGTGTTTCCGTTTGCAATTGTGTGGTCGCGAGATCTTTCGCGGACCACGTAGTCCCTCGATGATCGAAGAGGCAGTTCCACTTGTCCATATCCGGGGTGTGACGAAGGACGAGCTCTTAGGGCAGGAGTGTGAGTTGCGTCGGGGGGGCGTGAAGACAATTTGATGGCGGCCCCATGGTCTGTGCCCACCGATTCCCCACCTCCTTCGTGCCTCTGGTCTCCTGATACCAGCTCTGGGCACGTGCCGTTACAGTATGTGTATATATATATATATATATAAATTTTCTGTGATTTAATTATGATATATACGTATGCATATATATGGGACATTCCACCAATTCTTGACTAAAGTTGTGCTGTGGGGTCTGAATTCTGGATAACAAAATTTTTTATTGAAAAGTACATTACAAAGAGAGCTTTCATGATTTCTTTCAATTTTTTTCGTCCAACCCTTTCGAAGATACAGTAGATCGAAAATTGCAAGACTTGCAATTATTGACTTTAGATATTAAAAATATCAATCCCTTGTAAAATTTCTAAAAATATATTAAATATTGGTTTTTGTGTAGAAAAAGCTCAGCTTTCTGAAAAAAATATTTTTAATTTTCTCCAGTATCAGGAAAACCCCAAAAAATGAGGTCAAAAAGTGAAATACGCTTTTTCGACCAATGTATCATTTTTAATATTTTTTTAAATATTTTTTTCGAAAAGCTGAGACTTTTTTACGTGGGAAAGGTATGTTTTGATTTTGGGAATATTTAAAAATAAACCATAGCAAAATAAAGTTGAAACTTTAGTGATGAATTGCCGATAAGTATTGTGCTGCCCTCACGGTCGATACACGAACTATCGAATCAAGTTTGAAAATTTCGGTACATAGCATTATATTCAGCGATTATGTAGTGAATATGTTTGTTCAAAGTGTGAAGTGGGTAAGAAATTAAAATTATTATACAAAAGCGATATGACAAGGATCAAATCTTTATTATTTGTACTCTTCTTGTCACTGTTGACAGAGAAACATTTCTTTCAATAGCAGAACTTTTATCAGCCTTGGCATTGTATGACTGGGCACGTGAGTTATTTAAAAATATTGATTTCACTTTCATTTCAAATGAGAAATACGAAGTACGCGCAGCACAGCTAAAGTCCAGATTTGCTAATGCTGTGGCTGTAAAAAAAGACGCAATCTATGCATTGTATTATCCCTGATGCCGAGAATCATGGTTCTGCTATTGTAAGAAATGTTTCTCTGTCAACAGTGACAAGAAGAGTACAAATAATAAAGATTTTATCCTTGTCATATCGCTTTTGTATAATAATTTTAATTTCTTACCCACTTCACACTTTGAACATATATATTCACTACATAATCGCTGAATATAATGCTATGTATAGAAATTTTCAAACTTGATTCGATAGTTCGTGTATCGACCGTGACGGCAGCACAATACTTATCAGCAATTCATCACAAAAGTTTCAACTTTATTTTGCTATGGTTTATTTTTGAATATTCCCAAAATCAAAACATACCTTCCCCATGTAAAAAAGTCTCAGCTTTTCGAAAAAAATATTTTAAAAAATATCAAAAATGATACATTGGTCGAAAAAGCGTATTTTACTTTTTGACCTCATTTTTCGGGGTTTTCCTGATACTAGAGGAAATTGAAAATATTTTTTTCAGAAAGCTGAGCTTTTTTTACACAAAAACTAATATTTAATAGATTTTTAGAAATTTTACAAGGGATTGATATTTTTAATATCTAAAGTCAATAATTGCAAATCTTGCAATTTTCGATCTACCGTATCTTCAAAAGGGTTTGACGAAAAAAATTGAAAAAAATCATGGAAGCTCCCTTTGTTATGTACTTTTCAATAAGAATTTTTGTTACCCAGAATTCAGACCCCCCGGCACAACTTTAGTCAAGAATTGGTGGAATGACCCATATATATATATATACATATTAAAATCAACCACATAAAAATTTCTTAAATATGAATGAAATGTTATAACATTCAAATAAAATATTTGAATATATATATATATTATATAGTAAGCAAAGCTTTCTTTTAACCAAATCCATGTCAATATTTTCTGTCTAAATTTTTTAAAATTATTTTAATTATTGCGGTTATTTATTTGGTAAAATAATGTACATTGTTCAAGTTATTGTATTAATTGAAAATTTTATCTTTTCCTTTAACACCAATTTTCTACAATTTTATGTCTTTATTACCGGATCCGGTTACAAAGAATTGGTGCTGACAAGGAAAGAAGCCGTGCCGGGAGTTGTAATAGATACAAACTCGGATAATGATTCTGACTCCGACTCCGACTCCGATTACGATTTTGATTAAGAATAAAATTTTCTATTTTTGAAACGTTCCGTATGTATTTTGGAAATGAAAATAATAATTGCGTAGAATACACTGTTCACGTTTATTTTATTATGATGATTTTTTTTTATATATTAATTTATCTATTTAGCAGGATACTCGGCCATTTTGTTTATAACAATTTGCTGTAAGCTCTTTGTTGCAAGTTATAAACAATAGATATCGGATTGGTAATCAGCGACCTTGAAAACCCGTATATACCAATTTTTGTCAACATCTGGTAACTTTTTAACGTTCATGTCGGCCATATTGGATCGGCCATTTTTTTTACGATAATTTGGCTTGCGGATTCGTAATCAGCGACCTTGAAAACCCGTAATTACCAATTTTTGTCGACATCTGGCAACTTTTTAACATTCATGTCGGCCATATTAGATCGGCCATTTTGTTTACGATAATTTGGCTTTCAGATTCGTAATCAGCGACCTTGAAAACCCCTGTAAGCCACTTTTCATTCCCGTCAAAGATCATTTGAGATTTTGGCCAGGTTTTTGGACTTTTCTCCTACTGTGGAGCAGGGGGATCAGTTTTCGCTCTGGCCGCTCTCCTATCCGCCACCTGGAGACGCGCTCGGTCGGGTTTCAGCCGCCTCCTCGCGCCCCTTTACGAGAGTTGAGGAGCCTGATGTTAACATTTACGCATAATTACTTTTCCTGCAACATTAAATCTAAAGTTACAAAAAGAGTAATTATTCGTAAATGTTATCATCATTAGATGGAGATGGATCTTGAAGAATTGTAAATAAATTGTCTTATAATTTTTTGAAACAATGAATGAATTCAAAATCTATCGGGAACTCAAGAGCAGTGAAATGACATCTGGTGACGTACTTTCTGATGTTTCATCCGCATGTTCCAGAATATCTATATATTTTCGCAGTTACGTGATCGACTATAAAAATAGATATTCTGAGACATGCTTTGTGCACCTTCTTGCCGCCATTTTGCTGGCTGTGACGTCACCACTTGAGTTCCCAATTGGTCACAAATAGTTTGAACTTTACAGAAATATCGATTTTTTATCGTAAAAATTTATTGATTTTTTGAGTTTTTTAAAAATAACATGAGGTTTTCCAGTTATTCTTGATTTTCGAAAAAATTAGTTTTACGATTGTGGTGTCATAAATGCACCGAATGAGGTTAATTTGTACTCATTTTAAACGGTTTTTAATACAGTTTCGATTTATTAAAACGGAATTCTCAAATTTAAAAATCAGGCGGAATCATAAACAAAAGCAAAAAAGTTGTTTTTCGAGTCGTTAAAAGTTCGCAATTTTCAAAAAAACATAACTCGTACAAATCATTTTATTTTGGGCTAACGATTTAACGGCTATGTTTTCACATGATAGAGAACACAGGAAAATATCGAGAGTATGATCAGAGACATCGATTTTTTTGACCTGCTGGTTTGACGTGGAATCACTCAACATGAAAGGTATATATAATAAATAACACATTTGTTATAGATTGTTGTTAATATTGAAATTAAAATTATTGATAACATTGAAATTCAAATTACATTTATATCAACGAGATATTTTTTATGGTAAATGATGGGGAACAAATTTTTTCCTCGAAATACACTAATGGAAAAAATTATAGGATCAAACAAATTTCCCAAATTTTTAGTGGTTTTTAACAATGCTGTATCTCAGTGAAAAATGGTCCTATCGAGGTCTAAAAAAGAGCATTTTGAAGCTTGAAGTTTCTAGTTTTCAGACCTTTGAGCAAAAAAAAAATTACGAAGCTTTAGGTTTCACGTTATTCTGAGAAATCCCAAGAAAAAAAAAATTTGGTAAATTTGCATCACTTTTTTTGCCGTAATTTCTGGGAAAAAAATCTTCCAGCTACACACTTACATGGGTCGGATAGCTTGTTTATTCAGCTTCAATTTGCTTTTTTGAGACCCCGCTGCGACCATTTTTCGCTGAGATATCGGGCTGAGGACAAAAAAAAAACTTCCGTGTTTGAGCAATGATATCTCAGCAACCAATGATCACACAGAAATCAGAAGGGGCGTTTCACAAACTTGAATTAATGCCCTACAAGGATTTATGAGGGTTCATCGAAAAAAAGAACCAAAAAATTTCCATCCTTGCTATAAATTTGAAAAAATAGGAGAAAAAGGGCTATATATAAGTCTCGAAATCAGAGACGTAATTTCGTTGAGGGAAGGTGAGGAAATCACGACATGTGAAGTGCAGTAAAATAACTGTAATTAAAACCATACAAAGTTACAAATGTCTTTCACATCGAGTAAGATTACTTCAACTAACATTACAGACTAATACTACATAAACTATTTTACACACCTGAATCAACACAATTGTCGGTATCTCGTATTGATAGAACTTGGACTATGCCGTGTGACGGCTAACGGGCGAATGCCCCGCTCTCTGTACGCTATCCCGACTCGACGTCTCCCGTAGTCGTGTACATAATAATAATAATAATAGATCCGTGATGTACACGACTGGGAGGCCAAGTTTAATGAGGTGTCAAACTTAAATCCCCCCCCTGCGCGCTAAAGGGTTGGGAGATACGTGATAGGGGATCAGTTTACTCGCATGAAAAATCTGGGATTCATTTTTCTTTTGACCCCTTCCTATTATATATATTAGGTTAGAGATTTTTTTTTTTCGTAGGGACCTGTTCTAATCGGATCTAATTTGTTCCTGTTTAACTTGTTACCATTTTGTATATATACCAAGTCTCCTACGTTGTACTCGATCTTAACCTTATTTTTATCATAGTAGGTCTTATTCTGTTCGTGTATCTTTTTTGAATTTTGATACGCTGTCAGTAGTAGGGTGCGCACTATGGCGACCCCCACTCCTATCCCCACTCCTATCCCCACTCCGCGGCCGTGGAGAGCTCGGCTGCGGATGTAAGGCAAGAGGTGTGAGGGGGGTGGGGGGATGGAGCGTGTCGCCATAGTGCGCACTGTGTTATTATTATTATTATTATTATCCAAATAATGTGAATTATTCAAATAATAATAATATATTTTTTATTTTCAAAAAGCAGAATTAAGAATGTACAAGGCGATATATAAATTTTACAACAAAAAGTAGTACGCGAATATTAGGGATTAATTAATATTATTTGTCCTCCCACGTTTTTCTCGATACAGTCGATGGTCACGGAGATGAGGTCTATGACGATATGCATGGCGTCGTTGACTAGAGGATACTCCAGCTGTGAAAGATGAAGAAGGAGAGGCATGTTGTGAGAGAGGCTTGGTGCATACGCAGCGTAAGAAATAGGCACTTCATATAAGATTTTCACTACATACCTTTTTAAAATTATTCTCTGGCAGCTTTGAACTCCAGCTTATTGAACTACGTCCCGTAATACTGCATGATTAAATTCTTGCTGGCTGCGGCATCGGCCATCTGCTGGAATAGCTCGTCCGCATCTTCGAAAGCCTTGACGAATCTTGTAGGTAGATAGCACGTAAATTCGCTGTCCACATCCACGACAATGCGTACACCTCATTTTGTTTGGACGGCTTTTATACTAGTGATATAGTAGTCTTTTTGGAGCTCTAGCTCCGACAGTCTTTTGACAGGCAGAAGTGCCTCTAAGCGGCCTACTTGATTGATTCGTGTGAAATCCATTGTCCAGCTTTAGTTTACCCAATTTTCGTGATAGGGCGCGAAACTCTGATATTACCTGTACTTTTGTTTTAATCGTTGCAATATCTTGCAATAAGACGTCTAAGCGTACTTGTAATTCGCGACGCTTACTCGTTTGAAGACTTGAGGATAATGGCTGTCAGTCAAAGAGCGCAGATACTTCAGATCCCCCACCCAGCAGACCCATTCCCCTACCAGGTATACAGAGAAAAGCAGCCCGAGCTCAACTGGTGCAGCATTCGTCTGCATTGTCAAAAGCAGTATCTAGCCTTGGCGACGGTATTGGTTTACCATAACACCACGTGTTACTTACAGAAATCAGCATTTTACAATCTGTGATATGCGAAGATTGAATTTGCCTTTGTGAGGATGATCTCTTCGAAGAACTATGAGAGATGAGCGCATCATCACTAAAATATATGGATTATATGTCGTGTAAGGTTCAAGGTTGTAGAAACAAAGAATGCGTATTTTTTAAATATTTTTTATTTGATAATTGTGGTACAATTAGCGGATACGAGAACAACAGCTTTGCACACAAGGCAAAGTTCTTTTACTTAAAGTATTGAAATTATTATGCCGACGCCCACCTCCTATATCGGCATTCTTGTTAAACGCTTTCTTCAAGGGCTTGGATTTGTCATGTATATTTATGTACTCTTTGTAGTAGTCATACACTATTTTATCGTTCCGCATTAAATCGGTTGAAAACACACTCCTAAGCCGATGAATACCAAGGCCTGTAGACATGAAATGAAGAAACATAACACAATAATGTCCACAAGTCTGTGATTCAGGACCCTGAAGCTGTATAGCGTTGTAGCGAGAGAATTTGCAGTTCTGTCTGAGACGTCTGAGATGCTGTGGGATGATTGGTGGCATTCCGTAACTGTCGAAGTACCATCCAAGTCCATCTCGACTGACGTACATGGCGACCCAATGGGTTCCGGGCTGCTTGTGGCCATCGGTATTAGCGACAATTGCTGCCGGCTTTGCCCACACCTCGGGGATGCGATCTGCAGGATAAACTCCTATAGTACGGCTTTTTATATTGCGTAGGGCCTGTGGAATCTGCACGGTGTTCATAACAGACAGCGATTACAGAGGCGCAGGCGTTTTTTTTATATCGACTGCTTTCGGGCGTTCCACTGCTAGTAATCCAATGTTCCAGGCCGTGGTGGTTCTGTACCCCCACAAGGAACGATCGCTATGAGAAAGCCACTTTTTGATTCTCACAGCAGTGTTGAGAGCACACGTAAATGTGCAATTTTTACGCAATAGACCGTGATATGTGCAAAGAGTGCTGCTCTCAGGAAGATTACGAAACGATGGTTCTTCATCTTCTTCTTCTAGGTTTATAACGAAGCAGTCCGTTAGCTGCTTTAAATATGCCGCTTTGTCGGCTCCTCTTGTAAACAGGCGATCAGACTGTGCCGCAATTTTCTTTAAAGCAGACTCAACTGAGCGCAAAGGCGTTTCACCCTCGGTCCACTCTATACCATGATGATTGCATTGTAGCCACGTATTTTGTCGTTTTACACTTGGTGGTAGAACATTATAAGCGTAAGGCGGCGATATAATCCAATAAGCCAAGTAAGATGTTTTTACAGAGACCACGGCGATCTCTTTAGGTATGAAATTATTATGTTTATCCTTCAGACCCTGTATATTAATGACAATGTTCATGGTGTCTCTCAATCGTCGTAACACCTCAGGCTTTGAGCGCAGACTGACGATGAGCATTGCTCGTTTTGTGGATATATGATACCCTCGCTGATATAAGCTTCACGATCTAACCGGTAAAATCCACAATTACCTGTCTGGATGAGTCAATCTCCAGTACATTATCATATTCCGCATACACAATACAATTAATTGTTGAAGTTAGGGCTTCCCCGAAACGCACCTCTATCCTCACACTACCGTGTCTCACCAGGTTCCAATGAGTGTTGCTATTGGCTGAGAGATCGGGCGTAAGATCAAATGCAAAGAGGCAATTGCCCCACGGATAGCCAGAGCGTGAAATGCAATTACCCTCATTGAGAAAGTGGATACCTGTGCCGGAAAATAATGTGTGGTATGCGTCCACGCTCATATTATCAGACGTAAAGTCGGGCTGTAGAGGCTTTGACGGTATCTGCAGGCCATCAGCGTACAAAGATAGATAATTAATATCGTAATTTTGAAAATTGAATGGATTCATTGCGCGATCACCATTGAAAGCCTTATTATCGACAAAACCGACAATTATACGTTTAGGTAACTGTCCAAGTATGACATTGTCAAGAGTATCCCCATGTACTCCTGCATGCAGCGATATCGCTTTAACTTCAACACGCGTCAAAGGATACTTTGCTGTGGATTTAGACAGAGCTCTTGCATGAGCCAGGAGTATACCAGGCGCTATTTTGACGCGCCGTACAAGTAAAGAGGCCTCCGTAATGCGAATCGTGCAATTTTTCGAAGAACTCATGAGACAAAAGGCGTTATTGGTGCGTACGAGTCGCAGGCGCATCTCAACACCGTTTAGCAAAAACCTCTCTTGATTGAAGATATCACAGTGTAAATGCCCGAGAAGATCGATCGTTTTATTCGCACCTAATACGTTTCGGCGGGCTACAAGACCATTATTAGCATCAGCCGTATCGTCCATTTTACCAGCTGTATCATTATACCATAGAACACTCGTGAGATGCGAGGACTTTGCAGAGGGCCCGTAATTTAAGAGGGTTTCGATATACGCTCTATAGGCGTAAGCGTTGCTAGGGGGTGACACAAGCTTTTGATTGAGAAATACATCGATCTGATTGAACATTGAGTGCATGAGATTATTGACTGGTCCTACTTTTGCAGGCTCGGCCTCCTTTGTGCTCAGAGCTTCTATCTTAACGCGCATACTCAACATAGTATGTGCAAGATCAATGTACTCATCCCCCTGGCCCGGAATGACAAACTCTATCGGTGAATCATCCGTCAATGATGAAATTGGCTTATAATACACTGAATGTGTTCCCTCAATCGTTGTCTGGGTCGGTGGTAGTGTGAATAGCTCAAGCTCCGACTTGAGGCACTTACACGAGTGTGCGTGCAGGAACGCCATTTTTCCCAAGATCAGGCTAAGCAAAAATGTCTGTCACTGTTCTTGATTTCTTGTTACGTATCTTGGTTACTGATTTTGTCGCTCTTCTTTTCACTGTTTTCTTCTTTTTGCTCCGCTTCTTTTTCACACCAACTGAACGTTTTCGGGACTTCACACCCGTGCGCCGTGATGTGCTCTCAGCGAGAGAATGCATCAGCTTATTAATTTTACCAGTTTTATACCCTGAGCCCTTCATGAGTGTACTAATTTTTTCTTCACCCTTACGCTTCAAATTCTCCCCCGACTCGCGCAGGCGCGTTTTGAACGCCTCTCTCGGGTGAATACCAGAATCCATGATATCTGTAACAGCGTTGATGCCCGAGCGAAGCGCCTCTTTACCAACGGCCTTAGCGCCTTGTTTCAAGAGAGGTATTATACGTCGTTAGAGACCTCCCAGGAAACTCCCGATACCGTGACCTCTTTGATTCGGTGAGCCTATATACACATGGCTGATACCACCATAACCGGTTCGAGCACCACTCCCCGTTTGTATATCAAAGTATTCGTCATAGTAACCCATTGTAGAATTATCCAAGTTAATCCGTACGCTTGAACTGTAACGTCACCGTCAGGGTCCCGTACTCGAATGGCATCGGCTCGCCAAATTCATCCCTTATATCAATGGTTATTGTTTGAAAACTAGCGCGTAGTAGAGGAATGTAGCGCGGTGGTGAGAAGCTTCTTATTTTCACAGAACCGTAATTATGATTATCAGCGGCAGCGGTTGGCACGACGCGTAGGAGAGGCGTGTGCACATCTCCAGTGATATAAGGCTCACAGATATCGGTATAAACGTACATCATATTTGGAGTTCCGCTGGCTAAGTTGGCAGGCCTTTGAGCAATGTATTCTTCCTGAGTTACTGCTATTTCCCCTTCTTCAGTGAATCCTAAAACCTTGTTCAATGTGTCGGCGAGGTAGAAAGAGTGGTCGAGGTTTTTACATGATTCACAGATACGCGTCACCGTCACATATCCGTTGCGGGCGTACTTAAATTTCAGATGGCCCTCAACATAGGGTATTTCATTAATAGTCTCGAGTAATGTGTCTTTGCTATGGTATACACCTGGTGGCACACAGGCATGATCTACCTTAAAATCAACGTTCCTGAAGACGTCTGCGGTTACTCCCGTTATAATATTTATGAAGTTTTGCTTACCCTCGGGCGGTACATGTAAAATTGTCATGGGTATGTGTATTTCAGCTAAAGAAACAGCCCAGCCGCCCTGAAGAGACATGCATTGTGGCAAATGTGTGGTATACCGTGTTGTTACATTATCGGGATAATAACTCATACTACTATTGCTGGGTAAAACCATGTAAAACTCGTCTTTCATTTTACAGGTCGTTACTTAGTTTCCTTTGTCTGTACTCTTGATAATTCAGCTTCATAAAATATACCATCAATATCCTCGTCTTGAAGATCCCACAAGACGTATATTATGGGACAAATACTGCGCGATACACGGTGAATCTTGAATAGCTCACTGCTCCATCCACCCTCGTAACCTTTTGCAAAGGCTGCTTTCGCACTACTGATGCGTACAATGTCACTCACATTGTATTTAGGAGAGCAATGTTCGGTTCTCCTGTACCGCTGCATCAGATTATTCCGAGCCCTAGCGGCTGTAGCGAGCGTTACAGAGGCAGGAGTCATTTTTATACCGCTATGCGTAGAATTGTTGTATGCCGAAACAATGTTCTGCAGAACATCGAGGTAACGTTTTTGCCTAGAATACGTGAAATAACGCCACATTCTTTCTTTTAGCGTTCTATTGAATCTCTCGACTATAGCCGCTTTTATATCGGGGTTTCTCACCGCACGGAACTGTATATTCTTTTTCTTTAAGAGGCCTTGGAATGCAGCGCCCATGAATTCTTTACCCCTGTCCGTCTGTACGCAAATGGGTGATCGCTCGTTACTATTTTTTTTAGATAAAATGAGATTAAACGCTTTAGCCACAGATACAGCAGACTTGTCGCGTAAAGGCTGAACCCATGCAAATTTACTAAGAACGTCTACAACAACGAGGAGATAGCTATAATCGTCATTATAATCCTCAATCGAGCGAAGATCTACGAGATCAGCTTCCCAAAAGTCATCAATGTTCCGTACATTATAAAAACGTCGTGGGAAGCGATGTCGTACGGGGCGGTGTTTTGTGTAAGCGTCCTGTGCTTCAAGCCACTGGAGCGCCTTTACCCTAGAAATTTTTTTCTGACGTGCTTGTCGTAGCAGTTTGGTCGCACCTGAAAACGATGCTTCATGGGATGGATTAAAGTACACCTTTTCTAAAGTTTTCATGATTATAATTTAAGGCTAGTCCAGGTTACACGTCTTTTCTTATTATGATAACCACGACCGCTTTGCCCGGTGCTATGTGTCTTGACCACTGGGGATTTGTTCTCGTGACCGCTGAAAAACGATAACTGACTCGTTTCGGACGATTCATCGCTGGCTGTACTGTTATCGCCATCCGCCAGCTGTTGAAATGTTGAGTTTGCTCTTGCCTCCTCCCACAATGCCTCATTGCCGATAAACTCCCGAGGTGCCTGGATCGTTCTCAGAAATCTGGCAAAGGTACTGCGCCCCGCTGGTGTAGGTATTTTTCGTGCCCTCATCGCATCGTTCACCAGATCAACAATATTTGAATCTTTTATTGTCTTTCCGCCGACGGACACGACCCCAGCTGAATCCCAAGAAAAATTAGATCGCGGTGCGTCACGTAAACGGCGAAGCAGCAGTTTCGCTTTCGTGCGAAATTTAGCTGGTACACTCTCAATTATGACGGAATCGTTCATGTCATTAGAGCCTTCTTTATCAAAGCCACGCTCTACAGGGGCTTTATTCTTCATGAGAGTATGGTACTGCTGAGCTCTCTCATCATCGATGAAATGTAGATAACGTTGTAGTACAGTCAGACACGTGGTCCACTTTTCCCTCTCATCCTTGTATGCATTAGAATTCAAAATATGATTCATCTCTGCGTCCAATCTAGTCAGCGTAGCGTCAATTCCTTGTGCAGGGCGTGTATGAGACGTGTCCGTACTAAAAACTGGCTGTTTATGACTTTGTTGGCCCAGCTGCGATAGATGTTCTTCCGGTACGAGTACCATTTTTCTTGCATGCTCCATCATCCGCGTCCGCCGATCAAGCTTGATATAACAGTGCCTAGTATTGGTGCTAGTAGGAGAGGTAGAAACCCACCACTCTGGACAACGAATCGTTTCCTACTCTTCCAGCAGCCCTTTTTTGAGGCTAAACGGCGAAGAACGGGAGCGTGCCGGCGCAATTTTTTTCTCTGGTCAGCCTTCAGAGGCACGTTGCCGCTAAGAATGTTCAAGGCGCACTCACAAATACAGCGGATGATGCCTGGATCTGCTTTACGTAAAACAGCCTCGCGCTGCTCCTTATTGAGATGTTGAAGACCTCGCAATATTGCAATGTGCTTTTTGCAGAGCGGTGAACCACCTCGCGCCATCACGCGTGATGAACTGTCGATCGTCTTGATATATCGCTTCTTTTAACCTCCTTTCTACGGCGGGCCTTCGGAATGACGCTACCGCTAAGAATGTACCATACGCACTGGCAAACGCTATGATTAGCACTTGATTTTTTTTTGAGCGAGTCAGACGTGCTTCTTATCGTGGTGGCTTGTTGAAACGCACTCAATAAGGCGATGCATTTTTCGTAACGTGCCGAACTTTTAGACGTCATTACACGCGCTGAACTGGTAATTCGCTAGAACTGCAGCTACTTTTAAACTTTTTCCGTGGCACGTACACAAAATGATAAGGATCATCGGGAAAAATACCGGTGCGGAATCTACAATTGTCGGGTGTTGACTGCTTCAAATCGAGCAATAAATAGCCATGCGGTTTGGACGTCACATCGTGATAGGCCTCCTGTAAAAAACGTGGATTTTCCGGATATACCTGGCGCGCGAGATGTTGAATTTGAGCACGATCACGAGGGTTTTTGAAAATTACAATATAGTTGGCGTTTAACGAAATATCCCGTTGACCGTGTCCTTGATGGAATAGATTTTGGGTAATAAAAATAACGCTCAGATTTTTATGGTGACTGCCTTTGGTAAAAAGATCTACCACATTATTGTTTGATGCCTCTCGCATCAAATCGTCGATTATTATGAGCTTTGCACAAGGATCGCTCGCATAATCGGCACTCTGAGGTAGGCCTTCATGAAACTCTATCGACGTACCATACTCGGTATATGCGGACTGCCACTCGGAATAGTAGAAAATAATTCTCGCGAAGGGCTCACTGTTCATACACGAAATAAACTTTAAAAACTTTTTAACAAAGTACGTTTTACCGCAACCCGTGGGACCGCAGATCATCGAGGTCCAGGGATGTTTCCACCGCGTATCCATTTGTACGAATGATAAAGTTTTCAATACAGCAGTGCAAGATAAAGAGTTTGAGCAGTCGATATATGTATAACATTTCTTATTGTACGGTAGCAACATAAAAATTTTACATCAATAACATAAGTATTTTACAAACGCTGGCTAATTTCTGTAGCCGTAAGGGAGCGACCCGTATTCACCATTATGTCTTCGCTTGACACTCATTGGCATACATGATTTCTTTTCGGGACGCGTAACAACCTGATGGAACGCTGTTCGTCGAATTGCAGAATATCGTAGTATGATTGGTTTCTCTCTTTCCCCTTTTATAAAGGATCGTATTGACTTGTAATTTATCAGTGAACAGTTTGCATAATTAAGCGTGATGCCTTCAACTTTACAAACCTTACTGTCCGCACCGCCGGGGGTATTAACTATGAAAGAATAAAATTTCGGGCCTCCCGAAACGAATAATTTAATATAACTGCCCTGGCCAAAAGGGCTTAATTCGTCTGTTAGGTCTCCTAGAAGCTGACCCGTTGGTGGCTCGTACTCTTTAGGGTCACTCTTTGTTACGTAAATAATGGAATCGGTGTCGCAGTACAGAGCACGCTCACCCAACAGCTCGAGATAACCATAAAGTTTCAAGCGGGCTTGGGCTGTAGTGTATGCAGCTATTACAGAATTTGCTATACTGGATGGTACTACAGCATCGTCAGTTTTCGTGTAATTAACATATAACACCTGGTTATTAACAGGTAGCATGCCGGTGATTTCGTACTCAGGACTGCTCAGCAACTCCATGAGTTTTTTGCGCGTTGATACTATCACAGTCTGTGGTAAATTTTCGCGTTGTCCGAATTTGCCCCAAAACGAATTGAGACACAATTTAGCTACAGAGCGTAATCCCGGATTTTTCGCTATATCGTCGCGATTTAACTCAACTCCTTCAGAATTCTTAACAGAAGCTAAATAACGGTCTTGTGCTGCCGGGTCTTCTAGGCAATTTTCGGGCCATCCGCTAGCCTCTTGTTTGATTTTAAGAAAGGTATTTATGTATTCGACGAAAAGGCCTCCTTCCTGCGTATCACGGTTGTACTGCGTTATCTTATACTGCCAAATTTCGCTTACGCTTAATACTTTGTAGCCGCACATGATGGCTTTTCGCAGCTCATCTACCACCCAGGTGCCGTTGAACGAACGCTCGGCAGGATTTTCATGAGGACACTCCTCTTGATTCATTATTTCGCAGCAGCTACGGCACAACCCAAATAACAGGCGCTGGTGCATGCGTACCGGTAACACGGGGTGATAAAGATTTTGCGGCGCAAGTATCGTACATTTAACAAGACCCTCGACACGCGAAAAGTCGGTATTGTCGGTTCCTGTCAACTCCATACATTTATCCCCGACATATACCGTTGGATGCCCTATAGGATATTTACCATACTTGCAAATGTATGGGTACAACGAGCAAACATCAACATACCGAATCTGCTCCGTACCTTTTACATCGTATAACGTAACCATGTTCTCTGTACGCCTGCCAAAAAAAGCGTCCCGTGGGTTGAGAGGGTCTAGATTGACTAGAGCATGGTCACGCACGAAATCGCTCATTTCCATATTGGTCTCAATCATACGATCATACGCGCACTCCCAAATTTCCGTTAGCACGTAACCGCTTGAACGGATTCTATGCGATATGGTGTTCGTTCTTTCGAGACGTTCGTTCATTGTCGAACCGTCGCCTTGTTTTTTGTCCCTGTTTACAGTGAAACAGCTCGAACAGCCGTGCCAAAAGCAGCCATGAAACTGTAATACGTGACTTGTATCTGGAGTTTCATAATAACCGTCTACCAGTAAATTTTGAGGCAATTTGAATTCGTGTGAGTGCCCTGCGTGAATAATATGGTGGCCTAAAGAGTGCTCCATCCATACGAGCCACGAGACCGCTTTTTTAGACTGTTTATGAGCCCATCTGTAGCCGCCCGTAGGTATAATACCGATCGTGTTACTTTTTAAGAAATTTTTGCGAAAAATTTGAAAGCATGCCGACGCTATTGTTGTGTTTTCGGTAAACGGGCACACCCGCCCGCTGTTCATGAACATTTTCCGAAAAACAACACAGGCTTGTCTTAATATCGTGACGTCGGTTTTACAATAGTTTATAATTTCGTTCGAAAAATTAAACACATAATTGGCACTGTTTAGCTCGTTATACCATGCCAAAAATTGCTCGCGTGCTTCTTCATGCATAGAGTCAGGAGAGTAGTAATTTACAGGCGGCAGTGGCCCAATGTAATTTTGATTTTCGGGTTTGTTAAATAGGTGAGGAAAAGATCCTTTCGCAAGAATACTTTTCAGGCCGAAAGCTTTTGGCAATGCACTCAGAGACATATGGAAATAGCCGTTCATAATTAAAGAGGGGAGCTGCGTTGTTTTTCCTCAATAAAATAACGTAGGATAAACTGAGCGTCGAAGCCGCCGGCGTTATGCGCTATTAAAAATGTACGTGAGAAACCTGGGATACTTTTCATGCCCAGCTCTATGAGCTGACATACAGGATTCGCCGTAAATATAAACTCATGATCGCCGCAATAATCGCACGGCTCGTCTATAGAGATGTTATCACAACACCTCGTACAGACGCGTTGAGCCACATAGAGATTCGGCTTGTGAATATGTGTTGATGGATCGCCTTTTAGAGCTGTACACTGCTGCGTTTCAAAATCATAGAAAATAAATATATTCTCTTTTGAATCGTCAGCAGCGCGAACAGGTCTCATGACACACAGATGATTATAGAGCTGTTGCGATTTGCATGTTTTACAAAAGCCCATTCCGCATTTATGCTCCTTATTCTCCAAAGGTCTTATAGAGCGAAAACAATTATGGCATCGCTCAAGGGACTCACAAACAGTGTTTACCCTGCGCCCACGGCGGACTGCAACAGCCCTATGATTTTGTAAACACCTCTCTCCAAAGAAATCACGATTACATGCCTCACATCTGATTGTATTGATTGAGAGCATCTCGCAGGGTGGTGCTTGAAGACAGCGAGGACATTTCGCTTTTAAGCACCTATGATTGTGACGAAAACGGGCATTACAAGTCACGCAAAAGTTTAAGCTGCCAACGGCGCCACGCAAATTTAGAACGGGCTGAAAATGGTGTGACCTTTCATAATACAGAATATACAGTGTATGTTGAATAGAGCCTGTGGTATTCGTAACCGTTTGTGTACCGTCAAATAGAGGGCTTTCGCGCCGTCCCAAAGTCAAAAATTCAAAAACTATTATAGCAATCCCCTCTTGAGCCAAATAATTTTGATATAGAGCAATTTCGCGCATACCACAACCAGCACGCGGTATGTTAACATTTGCGTTTCTCGTGAGCTCGAGCGCTGCCTCTTTTTGAAGTGATCCGTTTATTTGCCTAATACACTGCCATCTACTGTGTAGGGCTCCCGAGCGTATTTCGCCCCTTTCAGCGTATGCCCGTGCTGCTACTAGTGAACGCGGTAAGCACAAATTATCGGTGTTTTGAATAGTCAAAATCGATTTTTTAGCGACCCTCTCATGTGTTAAGCCTATTCGCCCGCGACCCTCTACGCCTTTAACAATGCACGCTTTTATATTAAAGGAATCGTCAATGTTCAGAGAAGATGTACTTTGAGCAACGCTTGTTATTAACAGCCAAATATCTTCAAATGTATAATCGCGGATCGGGCGGAATGACAGCCAAATGGGGCCGTGCTGTAAGCTATTTGTCGTGAATGAGATACCCGCATAGTCACATCCTTCACAGTATCTCGTAAGATGTGTCAAAAGATCACGGAATGCTCCTTCAAGCCATGCCATTACGCGCGTTCCGGGAGGAGGCTGACGGATACGCATCGTTGTCTCACGGCCACGTAATTTGAAGCGCTTAAAATATCGAGCTGTATCCTGTATGATGATGATCCGATCACCAGGTGGTTGCACATCTCCAAACTCCTCGTTCCTCGTAGTTCTACGTGTTCTTCCGGCACCCGTTTATATATCTGTAATAGAATAATGGTATAAAAGACTTGAAGTTAGATAATTGTAATCATATATTGTAGTTTTTAAGTACCGCGTATTAATCTTGGTACTGGAATATTGGTTCACTTGATGAATATCCTGCAGTCAACACAACAGGTTAATTTAATGCCATACGTACTATATCAAATGCAAAAACAGTAATAAGAGAGAGAACAAGAAAGGGTTAAATAGAACACTCTATATATATATATATATATATATATATATATATATATACAGTAGGGTGGGCCGAAAAGCCCCTTTTTTAAATTCTTTCAACAATGCCGAAAATATTGCTCATTACATTGAATCATTATTTCTGAAAAAAATTCCAAAATAAAATTTAGAGTTACAAAATATGTATGTTAATTAGAAACTATCAATCGCACGTGGTTTGATATAATGACCTTTTTTGCAGCGAATTGAATTTCTCATAAAAAAGCGAAGAAAAAATTTGTTCATCGCTTTGAATTTTGACGAGCTTTGGAGGGCCTATCATTAATATAAATTTTTAAAATTCATTTACCTGAATCCGATTCCATCAAATGTTGAAACCAAGGATCGAAGCGCCCGGCGATTATTTGCGCGTCGTCAATACGCTCATCCTCAAAGTAACGATCCATGTGATATTCGCCGAGCTGATTTTCATGCAATATAACGTCGTCTTCGCTCATTGAAAGAGCGTTATTATTCACAGCCGCAGCTCTATCAAGGCCACGATCCTGCTCGTGATTACGGTGCGATGGCCCAGCTATAGCACCATCAGCCTCGACAGCTCTGACCCGGTGGTACACCGCTATACGAATTATTGTATTTGATTAATTGAAATTTGAATTGAAATTAAAAGGCGTATACCATATGATTATACTTACAAGCTACGCTGGGGTTGTTGCTAAACATCTCGGTTACATCGGAAATACTCGACATTGTCGCTGAAAATGCTCCAGCATCTTCGGGCTGGTGGCGAAATCCCGATGGTCCGTCTGCTAAATTAAATTTAAATCATTTAAAATGATTTAAATAATTTAAATAAAATTATAATTTAAATAAAATAATTTAAATAATTTAAAGAAATCCCAATGGTGGGACTGCTAAATCAAATTCAAATCATTTAAAATAATTTTGAATACTCACGGTTGAGGTTGCCTTGATGTGCTAACGCCTCTTCTTCTTCTACAGCCCTTGTCGCTTCCACGAGAGCTTCCTCTTCTTCTTCTTCTTCTTTTTCTACGGCCCTCGTCGCTTCCACGAGCGCTTCCTCTTCTTCTTCAGCTGCTTCATCGTAGAACTGTCGATAGCCTATAATAATGATAAAATAATGAATGTTAATCGGTAACAATATAGGCATAGTAGTAGCGACATATTAAAACATGATTATTTACTTTTAATTTCACCGACAAGACCTTGGACGCAGGGTGTTTCTAAAACGCGACGACGCTGTAGCTCCTCGAACACACAGAATAGCACTCGTCGTCCACTTAATATGCCTCTGTTATAGGCCGCAACAATAGCACGCAAAGGAGCCCACCAAATAACATATCTCAGTCTCTTTATGAGGCTATCACCCGATAGACGCTGCAAATCACGGCACCACTGGGCGTTACATCGACGCCTCAGTTGAACACTATGCCCTTTCGCTAATCGCAAAAGGCCTAATATACACAAACGCAATGAGCGGTCTGACATTGTAATTTATGATAATTAAATAACGCTCTATATAGCGGTTGAATCGCGACTGACAAATCTCGAGCGAGTATTATAATTATGGGCGCGTATTATACTTCAATTTTCAGCGTTGTTTCTTTTCGAAATAAGCAACGTTGCAGCTACCGCATCCCAGTAAGATGCTGCAAGGCCTTGCTCGTTCGAAAAAGCACGTACGAGCAAAGCAGAATTGTTTAATAGTCTAAGCATATTATTTTCTCTGTCATCAGTAACACCAGCCCTCTCACATCATACGTAGCGCTCTGTCAGGGGGGTGTTTTTCAATAATATGAAAATATAAATTTTGAATTTTGGCAAAAAATTTGTTCACCATAATTAAAAGATTCTGAAATTTCCCAGATGGTGTTTTTGGTTTCAAAAATAAATTTTTTCGAAATTGAACAAAAACAAAAAAAGCAACATTTTTTGCACAAAAATTATTGCAAAATTGTTTCACACAATTAATTTGCAACATTTTTCTGCAAAATTTATGGAAACAAATTTTTCACACATTTTTTCAAAAAAAGCTTTGGCGTAAAATTTTTGTGAATAAAATTTTGCGATAATAATGATAATAATAATAATAATAATAATAATAATAATAATAATAATAATAATAATAATAATAATAATAATAATAATAATAATAATAATAATAATAATAATAATAATAATAATAATAATAATAATAATAATAATAATAATAATAATAATAATAATAATAATAATAATAATAATAATAATAATAATAATAATAATAATAATAATAATAATAATAATAATAATAATAATAATAATAATAATAATAATAATAATAATAATAATAATAATAATAACAATAATAATAATATGGAATTTGGGATATGGAATGGGGGTATGGAAATATGGGATTGAAAAAAGTGTTTCAACTGTCTGATTCGGAATGGAACGCCCTATATAAATCATATGGGTATAAAAGATTGTAGGTATGCGTCTCTTCTCGATTAGCGAGGCGCATTATTTACATCCTGCGCTCGGGCGTTCGCACGTGCAATTTTGCTGACGATGCGTCTCGATCGAGAGCTGGAGCAGCTTCATCTTCTTCTTTCTGTTTCTTCAGCTTTTGCAAAAAATTTTGCGATAATAATAATAATAATAATAATAATGATAATAATAATAATAATAATAATAATAATAATAATAATAATAATAATAATAATAATAACAACAACAACAACAACAACAACAACAACAACAATAATAATAACAATAATAATAATGATAATAATAATAATAATAATAATTTTTTTTTCTACAGGGGGGAAATGCTTTTACGCACTGTCGGGAGCGATGGTTTGGCTCCCCGTGTGTCGGACTCCTCCGAAGAGACTACCGACTAAAACCCCCCCTGTATCTCCAGACGACCACCCCGGAATCGCGTTAGCATTACTTCGGGGTGGCGCCATTAGTTGTTTTAAACGCCCCTTAGGGCGTTCTTTCCTCCAAAACTCTCTTTTTCCGACGGAGGACAGCTTTCACGAAGGAAGTGACCTCCGTCCAAGTTTCATCGTCCAAGAGCATAACTCCGATAATATTTTCCGTGGTTATGCTCCCGAACTTTTCCTCCAATGGTGCCCTCCACACGTTTCATTCTTCGCATTCGAAGAATGTGTGGAAGGCATCGTCTCTATGGGATCCGCAGGATATGCAGCACGAGTCCGGCACTTTACCCATTCTGCACAGATAAGACCGGAAATACCCGTGCCCCGTCAGCAATTGTGTGAGGTAATAATTTACCTCACCATGCTGGCGGTTGATCCAGGTGTCCAAGCGAGGAATAAGTCTCGCTGTCCACCTGGCCCGCGGATCCTCATCCCATCTCTCTTGCCAGGTCAGCATGCTACGGGACCTGGCAAGCGCTTTTCGTCTCTCCCTCTCTTCTTCGTCGGGAAGGCCCTGGTGGACGAACTTCCGCTCCTGGGCGAGGAGGTCAATCGGTATGACCCCGGCTATCACTAGCGCAGCCGGCTCTGAGACCGTGCGGTAAGAGCAGGCGATACGGAGGGCCCCTCTCCGCTGCACTCCGGCCATGCGCTTCCGGTATTTCTCGTACCGGAGCGCATCGGCCCAGACTTCGGCACCGTAGAGCATTATGGACTCGGCCGTGCGTAGCAGAAGGCGACGCTTGCAGGGCTGAGGACCGCCAATGTTGGCCATTACCCTGCTCAGCAACGTCGTCACTGCCGCAGCTTTGTCCGCTCTCGATATTATTTCTTCCCCGAAGCTGAGCCGAGAATCGAGCTTCAACCCCAGGTACTTTACAGACGCCTTCGTCTGGACCGTCGTCTCTCCTACCAGCATATCCCTTATAAGCGGGATATGCTTTTTGGTTAGGAGCACGATCTCAGTTTTCGCTAGCGCTAGCTCCAAGCCGTGGCCTTCCATCCAGGAATGGATCCGACGCATTAACTGGTTGAGTCTCATCTGCGCTGCCTCTACGGTACGCGCAATGATGATAGCGGCTACGTCGTCCGCATACCCAACCAGAAAAGAACCCTCAGGCATCTCCATTCGGAGAATCCCGTCATACGTGGCATTCCAAATGTCGGGACCTAGTATGGACCCTTGGGCTGCCCCTGCCGTTAACTCTCGGCTAATCGGACCATCTGCAGTGATGTAAACGAGTGAGCGATCGTTCAGGTAATCCTCGAACATCCAGTAGAGATATCCGGGGACCCTGAAGTCTCGTTCCAGCGCCTGTAGCGCGTCACACCACCGCACCGAGTTGAAAGCGTTCTTCACATCCAGAGTAACCAGTAGACAGACGGGGCGGGAGAAATGGTTCCCCCGCTCCGTACCCCTGGCTGCTTCAACAACCTCCTGGATTGCGTGTATCGTCGACCTCCCTTTCCGAAAGCCATATTGTCTATCAGAAAGGTCTCCAGAGGCTTGGATAGCCGCATGGAGGCGAGGTCGAAGAAGCTTCTCCAGAAGTTTGCCAGTCGTGTCTAGCATGCACAGGGGCCTGTAGGACGATGGATTGTCTACTGGTCCCCCTTTGCCCTTCCCGATCAACGCCAGCCGAGCGAGTTTCCAGCGGCGTGGAAAGATTCCCGCTTGTAGGCAGGCGTTGTACATCGTAAGAAAGATCGTTGGATGCCTCTCAACTGCGGCTTTCAGCACCTGTGCTGGTAAACCGTCAGGGCCTGGTGCCTTCTTGTTTTTGAAAGACCGCGCCGCGGCCTTAAGTTCCTCCTCCGTAAAGAGGGGAAATGGCGCGTCCTCGGGTGTTCGAGGTCAGCGCGGTTGCTTAGGGTGGCTGGGGAAAAGGGCATCGACGATACCGCCGATGATCCCCGCATCTGTGAAAGCGCTTTCAGAGAACGCCCCCAATTTGCGGAGGACCAGTTTATACCCTAGTCCCCAAGGATCCTCGTTGAGATCCTCCCCAAGCTTCTTCCAGCAGCGGTGCTTACTTTGCTTGATGATCCGTCTTAGCACTTTCCTCGCCGCCTTATAGGCGTCAGTGCTAGGGGCTGCGTCGGTGTCGCGGCGCCGGGCTCTCAGGGATAGTCTCCCCAAACGGAGACACTCCCGCCTCAGCTCCGCGATCTCGTTCGTCCACCAGTACACGGGACGTCTATCATCCCGTGCAATACTTTTTGGCACGGCGTCGCTGCAGGCCTGATGAAGGTGGGTCATTACTAGATCCACCGTCTGTTCAGCGCCTGCAGAGCGTGGAAGCTCATCAAGGGTTCGCTGGCCACGTGATAGCGCCGGAGACAGCTTTTGGGGGTCCATTTTATCGACGTTCCACCTGGCAGGTCCTCGTGGTGTTCTGATTTGGACTGGAGCTACATCACTTACGCAGAACGTAATGTATTGATGATCGCTGGCTGTAAAGTCCTCGATCACCCTCCAATCCTGGACTCGCGATACCAGGCTTTCCGTCGCCATGGAAACATCGATAATCGTTTCTCTGTACCCCGGCCTTCGGAAGGTGGACGTTGAGCCAGTGTTCAATACATCTAGCCCAAGTCTGGACGCCATGTCCAGCACTCGTCCACCCCGCGAATCTGGTCGAGGTTCACCCCATTCCAGAGCCTTTGCATTAAAGTCTCCGGCCACTACCAGTTCACCCTCCATGTCCCGGATAGCGTCTTCCAGGCCATCGAGTTTGGCCTGGAAGTCTGCGATGCGCTCGTTTGGGGTAAGGTAACAGCTAACGTAGATAACGCCGCTGGACCTCACCCAAACGAAACCGCTGCCGGAGCCATGGTTGACGACGCAGAAGCGTCGTCGATTTGGAATCCAAATCGCTGCCGTGCCTAGGAGATCCGAATACCATCCTGGCCCTTCTCTGTTCCGATATTGCTCGCTGACCAGAACTATATCAGCGGCTTTCTCGGAGCATATTTGGGCCAGAAGTTCGTCGGCTATCCGGCTCCTATTCATGTTCCCCTGCAGGACGACCGCCATCACTCGCCTCTGGCATCGCTGAGGGCTTTGCGGAATGCCCCGCACCGCCCCGACCCTGCCATGTGACGTTTGGAGTCTGGCTTACCTTCCACGGCCGGGCAGAGGAAACAAAAGGGTTCAGCATCGCAGTCAGCTGCCCTATGTCCCTCCTTGCCGCACCGGAAGCACAGACTTCCCCGGTCAGTGCCCTTGCACCGGGTACTGTGGTGCCCGTAGCCGAGACACTTGAAGCATCTCGGTACTTGCACTCTCCTCCGGATTCGGCAATTGACCCAGCCGATCTTGACGCGAGCGGTTTGCAACAGGGTCCTCGCGGCTGTTTCGTCAATGGTGACGATGACGGTGACCTGTTCCCGCGCATTCGGCCGGGTCAATGCGACCTGCAGCGGGCCCTCGTGCTGCCCCGGGGCTATTCCGATCGCCTCCTCGACCTCTATTTTCGTGCAGCAGCTATCAAGGTCTCGGATCTCGAGGCGTGCCTCTGGGACCAATTCCCTGACGCTGCTTCTGCTTCCAGCTGCTTCCTGGAGGGCAGCCGAAAACGCAGCTCATGACTCGGCCGATGAGTTTCGCAGCTCGAGTAGCACTTCTCCTGCTCGTGTGCGCCGGATCGCCCGAACGTTGACCCCGTGGGTTTCGGGATTCACCTCTTTGCGGACAACATTTAGAATGTCCGCATAGGGTTTCCCCTCTGCTGGTTTCAACAAGATCGCTTCCGGTTTTTTCGGTGGCGACTTTTTCGAGGGCGGCTTTTTAGCAGCGGCTGCTGCCTGTTGGGGCAATTTTTCGGGCTTGTTGGCTTGTGAGCCCGACGCGTCCGCAACATTACCCGCTTTGTTTCGCTCCTGCTTTCCCTTCTTGCGCTGGACTTCCGTCCAGACATTCTTTGGCGAGCTCTTCTTATCTTTTTTCTTTTTTTTCGACTGTACCTCCATCGCTGGGGGTACAGGCGGGCTCGTCGCCATTCTCTTCTTCTGTCCTACCTTCGCGGGCGGAAGCGTTTCCGGTGGCTCACTCGAGAAGCTCGTTCCCGGTGTTGGATCGCTATGGAGCCTGGCCCTAGGGAGCCTTGGTCCCTCCAAAAGGCGATGAGCCTGCTTGATGGGCCGTCGGCCCTCCTCGAGCTCCTCCAAATGCTCCACCAAGGCAGGCAGCCCGTCCTTAATTGTCTTATTGACGTTCGGCTGCTTCTTTAAGGCTTCCATCATGGTCTTGATGAGCCTGTGCATTTTCTCAAGGCCTGCCGCCACCCTCCTATCACTTTCGATTAGCAGCTTTACGAGGGAAGGTGCCTCGTCACCCACCGAACCTTCATTGTTTCAATAATAATAATAATAATAATAATAATAATAATAATAATAATAATAATAATGTAGAATTTGGGATATGGAATGGAATATGAGAATATGGGGGGTTTAAAAAAGTGTTTCAAGCTTTCCGATCTGGGATGGATTTTATATTTATATAGGCGCGATTTATATAGGCGCCCTATATAAATCATATGCATGTAAAATATTGTAGGTATGCACGTGCAAGATTTGCACGTGCAATTTTGCTGACGATGTGTGTACCGGTTCTCTCTCTCTCACATCATGTCTCTCTATCTTCGTCTTTCACAGAACGCGCGCGTCACCGTGTTCGAGTTCACGGTCACTAGGAGCTTATTAAATATGATATACAAGGGGTGGGGATCTCTGAATGTATAATTCACTGGGATGCAGCATCCTTATTGTCATCTGTTGCCTTAGTCGTTTAGCAGGCGGTGTGCGCGAAACATAGATTTTTTGTCGTTCACTGTGATTTTTGAAAATGTTTCCGCGCTACGGGGAAGTTACTCTAGAAGCGGTGTTTGGGTGCTGTGTTGTAAATGTCGTGACAGCGAGCATAATACAAATACGCTCGCAGGCAATGGAAATTGCTTTTGAACATATATCGGGCTTATTACAGCGATTTTATATCGAGCAGTGCCTTGGTACGCGCTTAGATATAGAACATAGGGTGCGCGGCGCGTCATGCATTGTCGTGCGCTTTTACGTGATGTATCGCGGTGAAATAATATACTCAGACGATACAGGATACACCGAGGTGTATCTCGTGGATTTTGGTGAGAGCGAGTTTTTTAACAGCGATGAAATCTTCAAGCCACTCGAGGACATTGTTTCGGTAACCCCTGCGCTGTTAATAGAATGCAGTATATGGGGTTTAAAGTCCTATGAAGAAGTTCATGGTGCTGCCGAGACCCTCGATGGTGTGTGCATGGGATTAGGTGTGACAACCGCGTACGTAGTCTCGATATCGCGCACCGCTCGCACCCCTTGCATCATGCTCTGCGGCAGCGACCACCGGGATGTTGGGGAAATACTTGCCGGTATGTTCGACAATCACGATCACGGATATGATGTGCATGAATTGAACGAAGGTATTGACTGCTGGGGGTCGGAGACGGAGGAGGATTAAACGCTCGTGAGAGCATGTGTGTGTGTGTGTGTGTAAGACATTGTGTGAAAATACGCGTAAAAAACTGAACGACAAGTCAGAAAAGGGGTGGAGGAGGGCCGAGAAGGAAGAGCGTGGTGGTAAGTAGCAAAACAATTACATGTTTCACCACTTTTTCGTATAATAATAATAATAATAATAATAATAATAATAATAATAATAATAATAATAATAATAATAATAATAATAATAATAATAATAATAATAATGATAATAATAATAATAATAACAGCGCATTATGGCGGCACGCTCCATCCCCCCCCCCCCCCCCACACCCCTCACACCTCTTGCCTCACATCCGCAGCCGAGCTCTCCACGGCCGCGGAGTGGGGATAGGAGTGGGGATAGGAGTGGGGGTCGCCATAGTGCGCACCCTACTACTGCTGTCAATCTGTCCTCTTTCAATTTATCTTCGTTATTGTAATCGAGTTCGCTTGGTAAGATTGACTTCTTTCTTCCAGTTAGTAAGTAATTCGGTGTAAAGCCTGTTGAACTGTGGATCGTATTATTGTATTCTTCCACACATTCTTCTGCTATGGTCGACCATGGACGATTTCTGTTCTCAGATACTTTACATCTTATCCTATTGACCAGCGTTTGGTTAGTTCTTTCATTGAGGCCATTAGAAAATGCACAATCTACTGCGGTGAAGACTAAGTTTATCTTTCTAGTTTTTACGTGTTGTTTAAACTCTCTTGAATTAATCTCTGCGTATTGATCTGTAAGTAAAGTCTGTATAGTGTTCTCATTTTTTATTTGGTCTACTAATTTGATAAAGTCTTTTGCGATTTGCGTTTTTGACGTCGAAATAAAGGCATATCTCGTGAAATGATCAATTAGCAAGTGTAAATATCTTTTTGTGCTTTTATTTTCTGCGAAGCCTCCTATTGTGTCTAATGCCACGATTTCGAATGGTTCTGTGGCTGGGCCCAGTTGTGATAATGGAGCTTTGAAGTTACCAATTCTAGTTTTATTCGTTATACAAGTTTCACAGGAGCGACATATCGTCTTTATATGCTTATGCATGTTTTTAAAATAGATTTTATGGGTAATTGTTAATGTTAATTGTTTCGTTCCTATATGTCCTTGCTTGTTATGTATGTGGTTAATCAATTCAACGCCAAATTCCTCAGTTGACCAAATTTCCCTTCTATTATTCAGTGTTTTGTAAATTATATTATTTTTAATTTCCTATTTATTATCCAGCTCCAATTGTTTTTGGTTGTCAACGATTTCATCTAGTTTTAGAAAGTTTACTATTTTTATTCTTGATATTTCATCTTCTCTCGTGTCTCCTTCTAACACTGGGTTACGTGACAAGCAATCTGCCTCTAAGTTATTTTTTCCCGGGTTATATTTTATTTCAAAGTCAAATTGAGACAGGTAATTTGAAATTTGTCTCAATTCTGGATCATTACAATTTCTTATATTGAAATTTTCCAGTGGTTTGTGGTCTGTGAAAATCGTAAATTTTTGTCCAATTAGATAGTATTGCCAATATAAAATGGCTTCTTATATAGCGAGACACTCAATGTAAATTGCTCTTTTTGTCTTTTTTGATTCTGTTAATTTGCGCGAGAAGAAAAATACTGGTTTTATCTTTCCATCTGATTGATTCTGTTTTAATATTGTATTGCCCCACCTCCTTGTAAGCAGGCATCGGTGTAAATTTTAATTGGGATGGCTGGGTCAAATATTGCCAGAATCGGGTCTGAGCATAAGTATTCTTTTATTTTTTTGAAACTCTCTTGGCAACCTTTAGACCATTTAAATTCAATGTTTTTTCTCAATAGATTATGGAGTGGCTCCAGAAGTATAGTTGATCTGGGAATATATTCCAGGTAAAAATTTATTTTCCCCAGGAACTGTCTAATATGTTTCCTCGTCTGTGGTATTGGGAAACTTGTAATAGCAATTACATTTTCGTTTAACGGTCTTACACAGTTATTTCCTATTTCGTGCCCCAAATATGTTATTTTGCTTTGTGTAAATACACATTTTGCTAGATTTAATTTGGCTCCCTGTTCTTGTAGAGCTTTCAACGTTAATTCAATATGTTTCATATGATCCTTGTAATTCTTTGAATAAATCAGAATATCATCAATGTAATTTACTGCGAAGGCCTCTAACTGATTTTTCCTTATTATGCTTGACAAAATTCGTTGGAAAATTGCTGGCGACGATTTTAGTCCGAATGGTAAACAACACCATTGCCAGTGCCCGTGATGGGTTACGAACGCTGTTTTGTACCTATCTTTGATACGTAACGGAATCGACCAAAACGCCGAGTTCACATCTAGCTTTGTGAAATATTTACAATTTCTCGCTCGTAACGTTAAATCATCGATTCTCGGAAAAGGTTGGCTTTCTGGGACTACTATTTTGTTCAGCTCTCTATAGTTGATACATAAGCGAGATTTTCTCGCTTCTTCCTTCTTATATACTAATGTGACCGGTGCTGCATAAGGGCTACATGATTCCTCTATCAATCCCGTCTTCAATAATTGCTTGATTTGGCTTTCTATTTCTACTCTGTCTTGAATTGAGCATTTATATGGTTTTTTTGCTATATACTTATTCTCCGTTAGTTTGATCGTTGCTTCGTAATCTTTTATTGTACCAATATCGAATTTCTCTTTTGCAAAAACTTTTTTGTGTTTCGTCATTAGATTTTCCACACTGTTATTCTCCGAGCTGATGCTATTTATTATATTTTTATTCGCTTTGGAATCTTCTTTTATTTTTTTTCCCTCTCCATCATTTTTTTGCCATATTCTTAAGTTTTCATCTTGACAAAGTTTGAAATCTTTTATACAGTCTAAACCTAGCAGTACATCGTCTCTGAATGAATCGCTTTCAACTATGAAAAACGTAAATTGTTTCGTAATGTTAAATATCGTTACTGGCAGGGTAATAACACCTTCTGCTTTTGACGTGCCTGAGATCGTTTCTATATTTCTATCCCCACTTATATTTTGGTTCACATTCTGTTTTTTCCAACACTTATAGCTTATCAGAGATATATTCGCTCCCGAATCATACAAACCGATGGCTGTTTTATTATTTATCAGAATTTTTAATTTTATAAGTGGGGTCACTATTCGTTTTTTGCTTCTGTCGTACAAGCGATCGCATCCTGAATTTCTACATTGTTTGCCACTTTAATTTTGTCGTTTCTATTTCTTTTTTGGTGTGTCATTTTCGTGCGGCACAATTGCTCTGGATGATATCTATTTGGGAAACCTACACTTTCGCAGTATGAGCACGGACTGTATTTGTTTTGGGTTTTCTGTTTATCTTCGTTTCTCTCACTCGAGTTGTTATTGTATTTATTTTTCATCAGATCAATTTGTCCGAGTGTTGACATTAATTCTTCCATGTTCGTTAAATTTTTTTTATTTAACCGCGCTCTCACGAAGTTAGGTAGCGTTATCACTATCAGATTTATTTGGGAATTGATCGTTAAATTCGGATCCACGTCTAGCAACATGTTTCTTTTTTTCAATGCAACCTCCAAAAAGGATCCGTTTAAATATTTAAGCGTATAAGCGTACGCGATTTTGGACCATGACTTTTGACCGAACGTGTCTACGAATGAATTATTCCAGAGATCCCAGACGTGTGATAATGAGTTTGTTTTTAGAAATATTGAAAACCACTCCAAAGCTGGACCTTCTAGGAATAGCCTCAAAACTTCTGGGAATCTGTTTTCCTCTATATCGAGCCTTCTACATTCTGTTACAAACATCTCTAGCCACGATTCAGCGTTAAAATTCTTCCCATCAGATTTTTCTAATATTATGCTTTTCGCAACGGAATGAATTGGTCTTTCGTGTGTCTCTCTTTCTGCTGGGGTCGCTGAGCCAGCCTGGGCCTCTTCTAGCTAATATCCCTTGAAAACGACATTACCTTCGTCGTCTAAGTGAGTTTCCTTCAGTTTACCTTCCGCTAGGGTTATAGTCACTTTTCGGAACTTGTTGCGTGTCCTCAAACTTTTGGTGACTCCCTTTGTCACTGCATTTTCAAAAAGTTGTGGGTGTTGTTCACTCGCTTGCAGCTCTCGACGAAAATAAAAAATTTCCGGTTGGCCCGCCAATTGAATAGTCTTGACTTTTACTACGGTAGTTTTGGTGTCTGCAGCCTCCGATGCGAAGTGGAATATTGCCTTTACATCACCCATATTGTGTTGACTTATAAGTCTCGAAATCAGAGACGTAATTCCGTTGAGGGAAGGTGAGGAAATCACGACATGTGAAGTGCAGTAAAATAACTGTAATTAAAACCATACAAAGTTACAAATGTCTTTTACATCGAGTAAGATTACTTTAACTAACATTACAGACTGATACTACATAAACTATTCTACACACCTGAATCAACACAATCGTCAGTATCTCGTATTGATAGAACTTGGACTATGCCGTGTGACGGCTAACGGGCGAATGCCCCGCTCTCTGTACGCTATCCCGACTCGACGTCTCCCGTAGTCGTGTACATAATAATAATAATAATAGATCCGTGATGTACACGACTGGGAGGCCAAGTTTGATGAGGTGTCAAACTTTACCATTTTTCGCTGAGATATCGGGCTGAGGACAAAAAAAGATACTTTCGTGTTTGACCAATGATATCTTAGCAACCAATGATCACACAGAAATCAGAAGGGGCATTTCACAAACTTGAATTAATGCCCTACAAGGATTTATGAGGGTTGATCGAAAAAAAGAACCAAAAAATTTCCATCCTTGCCATGAATTTGAAAAAATAGGAGAAAAAGGGCTATTTATATATA
This sequence comes from Alloplasta piceator, assembly GCA_946863875.1. NCBI lineage: Eukaryota > Metazoa > Arthropoda > Insecta > Hymenoptera > Ichneumonidae > Alloplasta > Alloplasta piceator. The sequence continues at coordinate 31,133,451 of OX333077.1, read as the reverse complement.
TATAAAGCCCTTTTTCTCCTATTTTTTTAGGGTTTCAGGGTTCCAGGGTTTGTGTGGGTATACTGAGCTGTAAAAGTCACGCTTAACATTGGTCGTTTTGTCAATATTTGGATAATATAGCCGATGATTGAAAAAAAAATATATATATATATATATAAAAATTAAAGGATCATGTTTACTGCCCCTAAACACTTCATAATCATTAATCGAAGGAAAATAACAGATTTTGAGCTTTTTTCGTATTTTTATCGCAAACAGCGTTTAAATTTACGTAAAAAAAAATCGACAAAATAAAAAAATTAAAAATTCGTAAATTATTCGAATTTTTTTTTCTTTACATCTAAACTTTGTTTGCGAAAAAAATGTAAAAAAAGCAAAAAAAACATTGTTTTCCACTTGAATCATAATTATGACGTTTATGGGCGGAAACATAAACCTTTAATTTTTTTCGAAAATTTCATTGCTTGAAACAAAAAACCGTTCAATAGATAAAATTAAAACTTCACAGGGATTTTGTGAGTATATCGAGCTGTAAAAGTCATGCTCAACATCAGTCATTTTGTCAATATTTTAAATTTGGCCGTTGATTTTCTAAAAAAACCATAAATAGCTCTTCTTCTTCTGTTTTTTCAAATTCATGGCAAGGATGGAAATTTTTTTTTTTTCGAAAAACCATCATCAATCCTTGTAAAGCATTGATTCATCGTTGTGAAACGTCCCTTCTGATTTCTATGCGATCATTTGTTGCTAAGATATCAATGGTCAAACAGAAAAGTATCTTTTTTCGTACAAGCCCGATATCTCGGCGAAAAATGGTCGCAGCGAGGTCATAAAAAAAAACACATTGAAGCTGAATAAACAAGTTATCTGGTCCATGTAACGGTTTAGCTGGAAGAATTTTTCCCCAAAAGTTACAGCGGAAAAGAAAGTGATGTAAATTTGCTAAATTTCTTTTTGTTGGTATTTCTTAGAATTGCGTGTAACCTGTAGCTTCGAAATTTTTTTTGCTAAAAGATCTGATGACTAGAAATTTCAAGCCGCAAAATGCTTTTTTAAGACCTTGATACGAACATTTTTCACTGAGATACAGCATTGTTAGAAGCCACTAAGAATTTGAGAAAAATTTTCGATTCTTTAATTTTTTCCACTGGTGTATATCAACCTGACAAATAACAAAAACCTCTCGCACAATAACGATACAAATAAGAATAATTATTAACCCTAGAACGGTAACCTGGGGTGAAAAACGACCCCAGGTGAGTTTAAATCTCGCGAATTTTTACAAATTTTTCAAGTTTTCCATCCTTTTACCTTATTTTTTAGTAACTTTTCGTACTTCCCGTAGTAAAAAACTCCATTCGTCGTCATTGAAAAATCCCCATTCATTCCCCATTGCCAAAATAACCAATGGAGATGAATGCTGAATTGCCTAAGGGGATTTTCGCCATTGAATTCCCCATTTGAAACGGAATGAGGATTATCTAATGGGGATTCAATGGAGACAATCCCCTTAGGCAATTCGGCATTCATCCCCATTGGTTATTTTAGCAATGGGGAATGAATGGGAATTTTTCAATGGCGATGCATGGAGTTTTCACTATACGAAAGAATCTCCATTGCTGTTCGCCACTCATACCCTATTGCCCACAAAACCAATGGATATGAATGCCGAATGTTCTAAGGACATTTTCGCCATTGAATTCCCCATTTGAAACGGAATGGTGATTATCCCATGGGGATTCAATGGAGACAATCTCCCTAGTTAATTTGCCATTCACCTCCATTGGTTTTTGTGGGCAATGGGGAATAAATGGGATCATCAATGGAGATTCTTTCATATGATTGCTATATATACATGGAATTACGCATTTAATAATCAAATGATATAAGATATTAGTAAGTAAGGTTAATCATAATGCTAATATTAGCATAACGACCAATAATTATATACGCATTATATATATTATTACATTTAATAAAAATTATTGAAGCTCAGAATTTAGAAAATAGATTGTAAGTGTATTTAGATGACGATTGATAATGAAAGTATATACGTTTCTCCTCTCACAAATCGGGTTGAGAAGGACTGATAAAATTATGTGTATATGTTAAAAATAAACAGTTTATAATATATTTTTTTTAAATTACTTTCAAATAATTTCCGACCTTACGCTAATATTAATTGACCATTGATATAATCATCAGCATTTATTGAATTGAAGAAAATATTTGGTTCATATATGAGAATCAGCGACATCTACTCTTACTTAATTTTATTAATTCACCGCGGTTTGAGAAATATCGCATTCGGAGAAATTCTCATCGATCGATGGGTTCAATTGTTCAGCATTGAACCTCGAATATGGATTGCAACATCGTTAACGAATGCTGCTCATCATTCGATCAGTCATCAATGAAGTGACATTATTGATAAATGTTGATAATTGTATAATTCGTAGTTTCTTATTATTCAATGGGTATCCTTGGTAAATGCTGATCATTTCATCGTTAGCCGCATTTGGGTTCCAATGAACATCTGTGGGAAGTGCTGATCTTTCAGTTCATCCGTATTGACTTTCCAATGGACATCATTGGGTAAAGCGGATCATTTCGTTCATCAGCGTTTACCTTCCCATGGACACCATTGGGCAATGCTGATCGCTCGATACATCCGCATTGGCTTTCCAATGAGCATCATTGAGTAATGATGATCACTCGATTCATCCGCATTGGCTTTCCAATGAGCTTCATTAAGTAATGATGATCATTCGATACATCCGCATTTGATGTTCAATGGATACCCATTCACTGATCAATGGTCAGCCCTGTACGCCATTGACAAATGCGGAAATCTCAATGGGTCCCCATTCATTGTCCAATGGAGTCGTATGAGGACCATTGGTTACCATTGGCGATTCAATGGAGTTTTTTTACTACGGGTTCAAGCGGAATCGCCGTAAGCCTACGTGATTCTGCATTTAAAAACAAAGAGAATGAGCCCAAGTTGAACCCTTTCCGTCAAATTTTACCGGAGATATCAATTTTTTGAAATTGGGGTCGTTTTTCAACCCAGGTTATCATTATAGGTCAAAAAAATAAGGTTACCATTCTAGGGCTAATATAATTAATAAATTACGCGAGAAATTGTGAAGAGCACTGGGGCGAAAAACGACGAGGAACGATTAAGCGTTATCACCGCTACTACTACTATCATCGCTGGGGATTGGTATTTCGAGCTGTTGTTTTTTTGCCCGTGACCTTCTCACGTTGTCTATTTGTCGATTTATAACCGTTATAAAGTCTGGACTGTCCATTTTATGAAGTCCTTTTCTATCCACATAATTTGAAGTATAGAAAGAAATATTATTAATATTTGTTCGATGGTAAGAACAAAACGACATTTAACATAGTGGAGGAGCCAATGAATAAACACCGCATACTATTTTGCGATAATATAGATCCTTGAAATCAGCGGTAATTTAGGAATATTTAAGGTTGTTGCACTCGTTGAATCGCATAATTTAATTTCTCAAATTTATAAGGCAAAGGGCCGGATTATAGTTAGATAAGCGTGTGAAATTTACCCCCAGCGATTTTTGAAAATCCATATGGCTGATCAATTTCTAATAAAAAAAAAGAATTCTCTAAATTTTCAGCTTTTAAATATAAAAAAGTTACGAAATTATTTCTAAAAAAAGCGAATACTTCACTGAATATTTTTTTATAACATTTTGTTAGTCAACAACTAACGATAAGAGACGTTGAAAAGTAATTTTTTGCAAGTTTTTCATCATCTTTTTTTATTTAAAAAATCAAAAATTTGTTGTCGTTATATTCAAATATATTCCTTCCGAGTGACATTCACGAATTTTTCACAAAAAACTTATTGATTGCTTATCTCTAGACGGTACCATTTTTAAGTTGATCCGTTTAGTGCAACACAGACGCTCAAAAAAAGAGAGATCGAATTTTTTCACATTTTCTTCTAATATTATTTTATATTTACATGTAAAATATTTTTTTTCGATCATTAAAAATTATACAAAAAATCTGATGTAATTGCTTTATACTAATAAACAAACAACAAAGACGCGCTGTTCATGCGCGACTTTGGCGTTCATCAGTATTGACCACGATCATTATTTCCATGGATGACCGCTCGACCATCATGATAGATTGTATGGAATTGTGTTACGTCCTGACGTAACGGCCATTAAAATTCATTTCTTCAACGTAACTGCTACCAAAGACAAAGATAAAAACTTGAGGGTCTGTAAAAAGAAGGTTTATCGTTTCCAGGGTTATTCCGTTCAATTCAATGATAAAATAGAAATTCACGTTACCGACCGAAAATCTCTGAAAAGATGGCCATCGGTAAAATCGGGCAGTATGGAAGAAAAATCAGGGACAGAGACCCCTACGAAAAGCCACAAGCTCGTAAATACCATCTTGAGAGCGAGGCATCCGACGCCGCCTTCCTAACTGACATACCCTCCACCGGCCTATCGATTCAAGGGATAGATCGCTGGATCTACCCTCTACCATTGAAAAGAAAGAATAAAGCATAGAGTATTTCGCTCTGCCGTCAAAACGACGCGAGGCACTGGTTTCACCCTCTCGGAAAAACAAGCTCACAACAGGGGAACGGTCCTCCTTTCTCTTTTCTCGAACAGATATATACGTATACATGTGTTATCTACAATAGACTCAGTACAAAACGAACGGAATTGCTCTAAATAACGATGAATTTTCCAACCGCATGCCAATACGGAATTTGAAAATAAATAATTAACTTAATTGGATAATCAACTTTCAGGATAAATTCGCAATAAAACAGAGTAGTAAAATGAACAACGAAGTTAAGCAATAATTAAATAAACAATGAAATAGAACAATAATTAAATAAACAGTGAAGCAGACCAAGAATTAATTAAACAACGAAACAGAATAATAATCAAATAAACAAAAGATGATTGAATAAATAAATAGAATCAAATAGTGATGTGATAATCGAAAGAAATGGTTGGAAATATATTCATATGTCTTTTAATAACATAGATAATACGAATAGAATTAAAAACGAGATCCAATTAAGTAGGTAGTTAGACGGTTTAAATACAATAAGCATTTGCAAGAGAGACACCCATGATAAAACGGAAACAAAACCACTAATCGTCCCCGGAAGGGCAGTATGCCTCACAAGAATATAAAGGGCAGTAGGCCCCACAAGAATGCAAAGGGCAATAGGAAAATATTTTAAACAGCCTAAGGCGTTTGCGTGAAGCCACCGTTTCATGACTCTCTCTCTCTCTCTCTCTTTCTCTCTGTCTCACTCTCGCGTCGCGTGGGCCAACAATCCCAGGCCCTCTCATTAAAAATTCCATTGTACAGTTCACGAGGAAACAGGTACAGGATTACGCACACATTTATAGGGATATATATGTATATATATATATGTGTGTACCAGGTGTGTAAGTATGAAACCGGAATTTCGAAAGTATGAAACCCATTTCCCCACCTTTTGTATCTTTCCCATGGCTTTTAACCGAAGGGAGATGGCTTCTCCTGTCACCTTTAACTGATTCGCCAGTTGTTGTTGTGTTTGAGCGTCGTCTTCGTCCAACAAGGCTTGCAGGTCAGCGTCTTCAAACTTTTTCGGTGGTCTTCCACGTTCTTCGTTCCTCACGTCAAAATCGCCACTTTTGAACCGTTTAAACCACTCAAAACACTGTGTTTTACCGAGAGCATGCTCACCAAACGCCTCCAGAAGCATTCGATGCGATTCGGCTGCGGTTTTCTTCAGATGAAAACAGAAAAGTAGGGCTGTCCGCAAATCGTAATTTGTTGACACAAAACTCGACATGTTTATCTCCAATAAACTAATGCTACTGAATGAAACTCGTGTTATTTCGAGTTGGAAATCTTTGTCGGATGTTACGTCCTGGCCCATTTTGCCTTCATTTCTAGTAATAATTTACATAAATAATTGTACACTCAAATCAAATAATTTCCTGATGATATTTGGCATATTCTCAAAATAATCAACCAAGACCTTCTCACGCCCGAACGGAAATTCGTTCTCGAATTTCAGCTGAGTAATTTCCTCTCTTTATTCATAAATAATTCCCAAGAAATACTAAAACCACCGATCGTCCGATCGACCGGACAACGACACCAAATTTCGCCGATCCATATCCGCCAAATCAATGCACGTGGCATCGTGCGATATATCTGTCTCTTTCCCCATTCCCAAAATCCACAATTGCATTTTTCACCGCTCGCGCGTGGCCTGCATGGTCAGCATTTCGATCGACGCCTCACGTCTTCTTAATTGATTCCCTCATTTTTCCAAAACAGTCTTCATTCAACCAACAAAACAGAAACATGCAATTATAATTTAATAATTGAGTATATATTTCCGTAAGTTAATAAGTAACGCGTACTAAGTTTATAATTGTCATAAACAGTGACAATACTAAGAAGCAAACCCAACTACATAGTTGTGCCTAATAAATATAATTAATATACCACAAAATCAATCGTAAATAGTTACAAGAAATAATTCTTGTAACAATCGCGAAAATAAAAGAGCAATATTCGATTTCAATCGTTAATCAAGCAACGTACCCCCAACGAACATTAAATCCTCTTCCTTCCTTGCGATTCAATTCAATATATATATAAAAATAAGAACATATTATCTATATATATGTATTGCGATCGACCGCGTTCGTAACATATATTTTTTGGTGCTAAGTGTGGGGTTGCTTGAATATTGCATCTTTAGTTTCACCGAGTGATTTTGAACAATCGTGCAGTTTTCGTGAAACCGGCGAAATTTCAGAACAATACACAATTGCCTTGAATTTCTCCGTCGCTCCACGCCAATAGTGTGAACGAATTCCATCGTGCCGAGGCAACGAAAAGTGCGCGGACTCGCTTGACGCGAAGTGTGTGTGTTGGTGAACCACTACACGCTCACGAAAAATCCAACAAAATCGGAAAAATTAACCAAGAAACGAAAATCTAATCAAAAATCAAAATTTTAATTTTCAAAAGAAAGCGGGAGATAATTTCCTAATTTTTGAATAATTAAACACAAATTTCCAAGCTTCTGAACGAGAAGATAAAATATTCAAAGTTTCAAAATATCAAACCAAAAAAAAAAAAAATTTATTAAAATCAAAACTTTTCGCCTGTGAAAAGTAATTGAAAAGTAACCGAAATCGAATTTCGAGTTATTCTCGCGGAAATAAGACTCTTTCGCGAGTGCAAATAGTCAACCGATAGTGAATTTTCGAGTTACTCTCGCGAAACAAAATAAAAAAATAAACGATTTCGCGAGTGCAGTTTAAACTATTCAAATTGAATTGAATTTCCAAACTACTCGGCGAAAATTAAATGTTTTCGTGAAATTTTATTTTGAATAATCTGATTCGAAGTAGTTTAGCGAGAATAAAATTTTCGCGAGGTTTATTTAAATAATTTAATTCGAATTTCGAAATAGGTTGCGAAAATCAAATCTTTTCGCGAGTTTTATTTAAATAATTTTATTCAAATTTCGAGATAGTTTCGCGAAAATAAAATCTTTTCGCGAGATTTATTTAAATAATTTTATTCGAATTTCGAAATAGCTCTGCGAAAAGAAAATTTTCGCGAGTTTTTATCTAAATAATTTTATTCTAAATTTTTAAATAATTTTGCGAAAATAAAATCATTTCGCGAAGTTTATTCAAATAATTTTATTCGAATTTCGAAACAGTTTCGCGAAGGTAAAATCTTTTCGCGAGTTTTATTTAAATAATTTTATTCGAATTTCGAAATAGTTCTGCGAAAATAAAATTTTCGCCAGTCTTATTTAAGTAATTTTATTCTAATTCAGTAATAGTTTTGCGAAAGTAAAATCTTTTCGCGAATTTTATTCAAATAATTAAATTTGAACTTCGAAACAGTTTGCGAAAAAAAAAAAATCTTTTCGCGAATTTTATTTAAACGATTTAATTGAATTTCGAGTAGGTTCGTGAAAATAAAACCTTTCCGCGTATTTTATTTAAATAATTAAAATTGAATCTCAAAATAGTTTCACGAAAATAAAATCTTTTCGCGAATTTTACCTAAATAATTAAATTTGAATTTCAAAATAGTTTTGTGAGAACAAATCGTTTGCGAACTCTCTTTAAATAATTAAATTTGAATAGTTTTGCGAAAACTAAACCCTTCTTGCGAATTTTATTTAAGCGATTTAATTGAATTTCGAATAATAATTAAAAACCCAAAATCTTGTTTGGGAAATCAGTTCATCGTCGATTAGTGCTTCTAAACGAGAAGAAGACTTCGTTCTCCTTAAGGAAAAACGAGTTTTCGTCGTGAAGTTCTCGAACCGAAACAATTTTTGAGTGAATTTGGTCAATTCCAACTAATCTACACTTCGTAATCGAACCAAGAGCGAGACAAACCACACTACTGAAAAGAACTCCAACCCTTAGAACACTTCAACAACCCTTGCAATCGGCTGTCAAACCACATAGCCACTTCAAGGTAATACAAGCCGTCTAGAGCAATGGTTCTCTGGTTTGTTCTGCTACTGGCCATCGCCGAGTGAGTACACTTTTAATTAAAAATTTACTTTGTTTCGAATATACAATTCGTATAAATGATAATAGATAATTGATAATTAAGGTAAATGATATAGTTGATAATCGTTAATTCACTTAATCGATATAATTTTTGCAACTGAGATAATCATAATTAATAATTCATATAATTGATACAAGTTATAACTGATATAAACGATAATTGAGATAACTCATACAATTGATAGTTCGCAAAACCAATTTAATTGATAGTTCATGCAATTCAAATAACTGATATAATCAATAACCGATATAACTCATTTAATTGGTATATTCGATAACCAGTATATAATTTATGCTACCCACATAATCGACAAATGATATAATCCATGTAATTGGTATAATTGACAATTCATATAATTTATGTAATCAATATAATCGATAATTCATGCAATACATTTGACCGATATACTTGTTAATTGATACAACCCTTACTACTCATGGACGTCGTCCCCATAAATAAAGCAAAACGCAAGTCAAAGAGAATTAATCGTAAACGTCTCCGTAACCGTCTTAAGCAGTGGAGAAAGACCCTCCGTGAAAAATTCGGACTCGAGACCCCGGACAATTGCCGATTCGAATTCAAAAAAATTGACGTAGTGGACAGCGAATCTCCTCTCGTAATCACTGTCGACTTGACGGGCATTAGTTATTACTACGACATTGTGACCGGACGATTAATTTACTCCATAGTTCCTAAACCTCTTGAAATACCAGTCGTCACCATCGAGTGAACAAAGTGCAGGTATCTTCGTTCACTCGCCTACACTACAAACCGTAAGTTCCGACACTTTCACTGTGGGTATACAGGCTACCACGCTGGCCTACGGTGTGAGCGGAAGTTCCGAAGGTTACTCGATCATAATTCACGACAAATCCGAAGTCTCTAACGGGCTAGTTCACCTGATATACAGGCTACCACGCTGGTCAGAGTTCTGGTTCCGGAAGACTCCTAGGGTTACACACAAGCTCCACGGTTTGCAAACGACCAGTCATCGGCGCAGGTAGCCATTACCGGCCAATGCACTGTCCGAAGCTCCTGGAGTAACACCGAAACTTCATTATTGCATCTAATCATTTTCCCCTCAAAATTAATAGATCAAACGAACTTACCAAGTGACGTTCGATCTAAATTATATGAAGAGCCTCGTTCGAAATGATTACAAGGTAGTACGCAAGTTCCGTACGATGTCGCCACTAGTTTTAGAGAGAGAAAATCTTGGCTCCACGCTCATGCTCTCTGTATCGATGCTTCATATTTTAAAGCTTGACGAAAAATTTTTGAGATGATTACGGGGATTTATGGGATAAATAAAAACGCAGATTTTTTGGGGTGGGTTATAATCATCTCGAACGAGGCTCTTCATATAATTTAGATCGAACGTCACTTGGTAAGTTCGTTTGATCTATTAATTATATTTCGCGCCTCGTTCTTCGAGATTACAAGGTAGATGTTGAGAGGGTAGACAAAATTTTTTGTGCGTATATGCTATATTTGGTGACTTATTAACCAATTATCACATTTTTTCCATGACACACATGTCTATCTTATTCTAATACGACAGAGGCGAATTTGGCTCTGTCTTCAGTTAACGGCCTATTATAAAAAACTGCGAAGACCTTCGAAGACTCTGACCAGCCTGCTGTGTTTCGGATCACGCTTAAATCTAAACCTCGTTCGAAAGCTGTTGAGGTAGACACGTGCCTCGTGCTATGTGCTGTGAACGTTTTCGTATCAATACCGCTTTGACCAAGCGTTCTTTTGATCCATCTGCTTATTGTTTGTGAAGATGCAGCCTTATGCGGTTTTTTAATAGTTATAAATAATCCATTTGCATTTTTCCTGACCGATTCTGTTCTTTTTATGTATTCTTTCAGGGTCTGAGCCACACATATATCTTTTCTTTTATCGAAGAACGGTAAAATCAACAATGGTTGATGTGAACCGGGTCTGGAAGTTTTGATTAACTCAGGAATCTTTATTTTTGCGCCATCCTCGTTAAAGGTTATATTTTCGATACTTATCAAGGAGAATGTCTGCACTCTGTGCCCAGTGGCCAGAGCCAAGGATGTTACCAGTTTGTATGTCAGTTTTTCCAAGGTTAGCTCTGGTAAGGGGTTTAATGAGGTCAAATATTTTATAACCGGGTCTACGTTCTACAATTCATTATATTTCGGCTTCGGTGGCCTTAGCCGAAAAACTCCCTTAAAGAAGCGGCGTAACGATTCGTTTTTTGATATTTCTTGTTGAACAATTAACGAGATTGCCGATCTATGTGAATTCAACGTTCCATAGGAATCCCCCTCATGGAATTTTTTCGTTAAGTATTCCATGATTTCTTCTATAGATGGTTGAAACCATTTTACACCCGTTTTTTCACAATATTTTACCCAGTTGAGTATGGATCCACTGTATTGTTTGAGCGAAGATTCGGCAAGCGATGCAATCATAATTTCTGCTGTTTTTTCCGGTGTCCCTTTTAGTCTGAAAGCCTCCCGGACAATTCGCTTACAATTAGCGACAGCTTGTGCGCCAGTGGATGTTGTATTGACCTACAAGGAGAAAGTAACATTTGTGTATGTGGTTTGATGAAAAGTGAATCTCCGATTTGCATCGACTTGAATATGGGGTACCATGGTTGTGTGGGCCAGTATGGTACAACCACGATTCCTTTTGCCTTATCGACCCGAATTTTTCGCAAAACTCTTAAAATGAGTGCAAACGGAGGAAAAGCGTAAAACCGTTGATTTTCCCACGAGAGAGTAAAAGCGTCGATGGCGTAAGCTTCAGGGTCTGCATGCCAGGAAGTGTATAGTTTACATTTTTTATTTAGTCGTGAGGCGAAAAGGTCTATGTCGGGAACACCAAATTTGCGTTTAATAGAAGCATATATATCAGGAGATAATTCCCATTCCGTATCAATGTTTGTTATTCTGGAGAGTTTGTCGGCCTCGATGTTTTGTTTTGACGGTATATACGACGCGAATAGCCATATTTTCTTTTGTTCGCACCATTTACAAATCTTCGATGTTAGTTTGTTAAAATGTTCGTACCGTATACCTCCCATTCTGTTTATATATGAAACTGATGTCGAGTTATCGATTCTCAACAGTATTTCGCAATTTCTACATTCCGCTGCAAAGCATTTTAACCCAAAGAACACGGCAAGGAGTTCTAAGTAATTTATATGATGTTTTTGTTCAGTATTCGACCAAAACCCTTGAGCTTTACGTCCGTCACAAAAAGCACCCCAACCTGTTCGCGAGGCATCTGTGAAGATCTATTTTTCAAATCTAAATTTTCTTATTGGGTTGTATCCCTCCGGTAACACTTTTACCCACCATTTTAAATCTTCCTTTAGATATTTTGGAATATTCATATAACAATCATAGTTCTCTTGAGATCTTAACAATGCTTGATATTTTTCCCTTTCTAAGTTTTTTGTGTACATCCAACCATACTCTATTGCCGGACACGCAGCCACTAAGGATCCGATTACTTGTGCAAAATCTCGAATTTTCATTTGTGATTTTTTGCTGAGTGTCAAAACTAATTGAATGAGTTTTTCTGCCTTTTCTTTTGTCACCTCCATCTGAAATTTCCTTGAATTTAAAATGAAACCGAGATATTTGCAAGAAGTACTCGGTTCGTTACTGCATTTTTCTTTATTTATTATAAAACCCAACGATTCTAGTAATCGCGAGGTTGTGACAAAAATTTTTCGACAGAGTTCTTCAGACGTTCCGAAAATTAAGAAATCGTCCAAATATGCGGTAGATAAGTAACCGTTACCTCTAAGCCAGCCAATAATTGGTTTAATTATTTTTGTGAAAACATAGGGACACGAGGAAAGTCCGAAAGGCATGCACGTAAACTGGAAAAATTTTCCTTCAAAACAAAATCTCAAGTATTTTCTACTTCCAGTGTGAATCGGTATAAGGAAATATGCGTCCTGCAGATCTATGCTGCACATAAAGCATCCTGGAGTCATTAATTTGACTGCAGTTCTGATGTCTTCGATTTTAAAATGGCTTGTTTCGACAAATTCGTTGAACTTTTTTAAATTCAGAATGAAGCGTTTTTTCCCATTAGGTTTATCGACCAAAAAATACTTCGAAATAAATTCTCCCTCTTCGTGTATGCATGGCTCAATAGCACCTTTTGCAATTAATTCTTCAATGGCAATTTTCATCTCCATTTTTTCCCTTTCTGATCTGGTTGTCTTTGATGGTATTATTGTTTGATATACCGTTGATTTTAAAGGAATGTTATATCCTTTCACCGTTTGAAGAATAAACTTATCTTTTGTGATAATTTTCCAGTTCGTTATGAATTTTTGTAACCTTCCTGCTATTTTCCCTACCTCTATCGACGATTGCGGTAAGGTTGGTATGAGCCCCGAGTTCTCGTTGGGCTCGGATTCCTCCTGGGATATACTGATGTTCTGTTGTTGAACGACATATTCCTTGCCTGGAGAGGATATCGTGTTTGAAACTTTCGAGGCCCACTCTGTGGCTGTGACATTGGCTGTGTCGCTCTCGCAGGTGGGCCACCTCGGTTTAAAGAAACTGTGTTTCGAATAATGGGCCTCTTAGCACTCTCCTGCGGTCTTATATTTTGTCCAATTTTTTCGATGGATTGGCTTTCTTTGATGCGATCCGATAGTTTTTCTCCGTATAGGACTGAATCCGTTTTTACATTCTCAAGAACGTCTCTTATTTGCTTTGGCAGTCCTGGCGAAATAAAAGATTTCCTTGCCAAGGTTAGTGAGTGATGGATATCGGTAAGAATTTTTCCGGCATCCGAGAGATATTCCAATACTTTTATTTTTTCGTTCACCCCTTCTTTTTGTGTGATAATGCGAGTTGTGCCCGCGCCTAAGGCCGCTATCGCAGATCCCAACGTATTTTGCAGAGTTAAAAAATGTTTATCACGCTTTATAGCGGAATCGTTCATAGAAGCAGCCACCTCCGGATTTAATCCCGGCGCTTCCAGCTTACAAGAACCTTTTCGAGAATATTTAGACAAAATTTCGAACTTTTCCTCTCTTGGCAGTCCTTCCGTTATCCATCCGTTCCACCGAGCCACGAGCTGTGAATGAATCGGATGCTCTTTCGCTTGTTCCGTCGAGGGATCTTTCCCTAAGATTTCCAGAATCTCGCTTTCTATTTTCGGTTCGATCTCTTCATTTTGCGTGTTTTCATTCGCATCTGGCGCAGACTCATTTGTCGCAGCCTCAATTTCATCGTTTCCTCCTGTAATACATGAAAAAAGAACGTTATCATGTGCCGTAGTCACATCAACGCCGGTTTTGAGGTTATGTTTCCCCTACGCGCCAGCTTTTCTTGTTTCACCGGAGGCACTCGATCTGTGTGTTATATGTATGCAGTATATATATTTATATATTGCTGTGGCTCGAGCCGCATACGCGAGCATGGCCTGCCTCGTGATTTTGCTTGGTTATGTTTCACCTCGTGTGCGAGCTCTATCCAAGACTTTCCATCGACTACGTCTAACCTCGTGTGCTAGCTCAGTCGTGCTAAGACCGTGGTCGTATTATTTTACTTACCCTGATTTTCAATGTCGGTGACCACATTTATTGTGTTTTCCTTGTCCGGCGTCGAGCCGCGGCTGGGCGATCGTTCTCGCCTCTTTTTTTCTTGTAATTTCCGAAGCTTCCTGATAAGCCTGGATTCTTTTTCTTCATAACTGCGTGATCTCTTCCTTTTTGAAGATTTCCCCATCCTTCTGCACTTTTACGCAAGTAAAAATTGAATTTTATAATTTTTATACGACACGTTTGTAAAAAAGACCAGTGGCGTCTTTCGCACTAGAAAATGCTATGAAGCATCGATACAGAGAGCATGAGCGTGGAGCCAAGATTTTCTCTCTCTAAAACTAGTGGCGACATCGTACGGAACTTGCGTACTACCTTGTAATCTCGAAGAACGAGGCGCGAAATATAATGCGCCCTAACCAGCACCTTATGTCTCCTTCTGACCGACCAAGTAGACCCCCAAGCTCTCAAAATTGGCCTCAAGACCTGACTAACACTAACGAGACTGGCGCCCAGGGCCCTAACTTACCGCGCGCAGACGGTTCACCTAAAATGGAGCAGCCGTTCTCTCCGTGCGCTCGCGTACACTCTCGCGAAGGCCCAAATTTTTCCCCTAATCACAGTCATGCACCTCAACAGTTCGCGGATCTAGTTCACCCGCAACAGTACTACCCTCAGAACGTTAGTTCTTTCCCAGCTCCCCCACAGTTTCAACCGGCCCAACAATTCCTACGCGTTGACCATAGGCCACCCCCTCTCGAGATGGCATGGAGATAATGGGACGAACGGCCAACGTCAATGTTTTAACGAACGACAAGCGGACCTTGAATCGATGGCTCACCATCGA
Organism: Alloplasta piceator; assembly: GCA_946863875.1. Classification (NCBI taxonomy): domain Eukaryota; kingdom Metazoa; phylum Arthropoda; class Insecta; order Hymenoptera; family Ichneumonidae; genus Alloplasta; species Alloplasta piceator. The sequence continues at coordinate 31,118,413 of OX333077.1, read as the reverse complement.
CGTCACGACATCCGCGGGGACTCAGACTGGGTTATCAAGGCCTTGCTATCAATTCCCGTGTTCGACGGAAAGAACATGCCCGTTGAGGAATTCGTCGCTGACGTGCGCCTGGCTATGGGTACGCTAGACGAACCTGAACTCCTTTACTTCCAATACTTATTATTCGAAAAATTGACGGGAGACGTGCGTCGTCAAATTCACTCTAAACGCGCCAATTACGGTACTGTAGAGGCCTTGCTTAAAGATCTCCTATCACTTTTTTCGCCAAAGAAGGGCACTCTCGCGTTAAAAGTAGAACTAGCCAATATCGCTCAAGGCTCTCGTGAAACGATTTTCGATTATGCAGCTCGCGTAAAACGAATAATCGAGGCCCTGAACCAACGCATCGACGAGGGCCGGCAAATGGACCCCCGCGTAACTTGTGCGCTACGGGATGAAAACCGAATCAACGCACTCGAAAGTTTCATAAAGGGGCTCCGCGAAGAACTGGTGAACCATGTATGGTACAAAGAACCAAATTCGTTGGAAGCGGCAATGTCTTTCGCTTACGAAGCAGAAGAGCTCATCCGTTGCCGCGCAATAACCTCGGCAAATCGGCTGAAATATGATTCTCAATGAGAGAATGGGTCCCACGATTCAACCGAAATTTTCAGCCCACAGCCCTCAGGTCCTACCGGGACCACTCTCAGTTTCGACGAAGTGAGCTCACCGTCGAAATCTGCCCTGAAAGAAAAGGTAAGGTACGAAGAAGACTCACAGGCTCGCGCTCCCCACGCAAGGGTTCGATACGCTGATGCCAAAGAATCCGGAACTACGTGCTCATACTGCACTAAATTCGGGCACACCCTTGAGGAATGTTGGACCCTCCAAAACCGACTCTGGTACGAAGAGCAAGAGCGGCGACCAGGCGGTAAACGTCCGACTGACCTCCCACCTCGTCGCAAACCCAATAGCAGAAACTGCAGCGACGACAAGGAGACCCCCGAAAGTTACAAAAATTACGATCGGGACTACTCGAGAGACCGATATTTCAGTCGGCGCGGAAACGTTGAACCACCCCCTCGCTTGGACCGACGTGACAATGACCATTCCCGTAATCGATCCAACAGACTCAACCGAGACAGACCGCGCTCCCAGTCAGACGATCGTCGCCGAGGTGACCCTAGTCCTCGACGCGAAAACCGAGACTGGGAAAAGTCAAAGTTCCGTTCGGACAAATCCGGTCGCGAAGATTCTAAATGGCGAGACAAAGGACGAAAAGACGTTCGTAATGGACGAAACCGCGACAACTCACGCGACGATAGAAACAACCGCGACACGCGTAATCGAACTGACAAAAATTCAAGAAGCGCTTCTCGCCCCAGTAACGAAGACTTCAATCGCGGATCCCGCCGCGATAATTCGAGTAATCGACGAGACGAAACCCAAAAGGGGAGACCCTCGAGGTTAAAGGAATGCCGTCGCGGCCGAAAATCGCGAAGGGATTCATCCTCGAGCGATTCAAGCTGCTCCGAAAGTTCACCTCCGCGAAATATTAATTCCGGTAAACCTCGCAAATCGGGGAATTCCCATGGACGCACTGACGACCCGAAAAGAAACAATTCTAACTCCTCTCGAACGTCTCGTAGAAGCGACTCCAAAAGCCCGGAGACTTTAAACTCCGAAAGGGCTCGACGGGAAAGCTCGACGTCGAGCGACAAAAGGGAGCAAAAACCAAACCAACAAAAATCCGTAAAGCCGCTATACGGAGGGATCCTTACGAGGCAGATAGCGTAGTTAATCTACACTCACCCTCCTTACGCTACGGAGTAGCCACATTTTATGTGGACAACGGATCAGACATATCGGTAATCAAAGGAAAAGCCCTCTCCCCTGGCACCCACATAAATCGCAAAATCATTTATTTAATCGAGGGTGTTACAGATGGTACGGCGCACTCCCTCGGTGCGGTGAATTTAACCGTCGACGACCTTCCAATGGAATTCCACGTAGTTCATAATGAATTCCGTATTTCGGAGGACGGTTTGCTCGGTCGCAATTTCTTTTCAAAACACAAAATTGATATCAGTTACCAGAACGGTTGGATAGCTCCCCCGCGTCCCGCCCAGATTATTCCCTTAATAAATACCGAGATAATTACGGTACCTGCCAGAACCAAGAAACTCCTGAAAATAAAGGTCACCAGCGATATCCGCGTCGGATACGTTCCGAAAATTCATTTTGCCACCGGAATATACTGCGGCAATGCTGTGGTCGAGAATCGCGGCGGCGAAGCCTATTTATTTGTAACTAACTCTAAGGAAATCGACGTGGATTTAGTGATCCCTCGCGTAGAACTAGAAGAATTCATAGAACTAAGCGAAACCGAAGCTGAAAGCGCCAATCCCGACGAGAACAAGGCGTTTATCGCTACATCGCGCTCGAAGCGTGAAGATAGGATAACTACGGCAATGTCACTACTGCGCCTGGATCACCTCAACGACGTGGAATTAGCCCACGTGACCGAACTAATCAGCGAATTTCCTGATTTATTCCACCTACCAGAAGAACCACTAGGATCTACGTCGGTGGTTAAACACCAGATCCATACGACCGACGACCTACCAATAAACACTAAACAATATCGCTTCCCTCAAAATATGAAAAGCGAAATTTGTACGCAAGTTAACCAACTATTGGAAAAGAAAATTATCCGTCGGTCAGCATCTCCATACAACTCACCAGTTTGGATAGTCCCCAAGAAGGAAGACTCCCACGGAAATAAAAAATGGAGAATGGTCATCGATTTCCGGAAACTAAATGATAAAACCGTCGCTGACGCGTATCCACTCCCAAACATCACGGACATCCTTGACCAATTGGGCAAGGCACACTATTTCTCTGTGTTTGACCTTGCTTCCGGGTTCCACCAAATACCTATGGACCCGGGGGATAGGCAGAAAACTGCGTTTTCCACGCCGCACGGTCACTACGAATTTAATCGCATGCCATTCGGCCTGAGAAATGCACCAGCTACTTTCCAACGTCTCATGGACCAAGTTCTGTCCGGCCTTCAAGGCAATGAGATGTTCGTCTACCTCGACGATATCGTAATCTATGCCGATTCATTGGAGGAACACAGGAAAAAATTCAGAAGGCTGGCTAAGTGACTGGCAAACGCACGTCTGACGCTTCAACCAGACAAATGCGAATTTTTAAGACCAGAAGTCGTTTACCTGGGCTATATAATCGGTCGCGATGGGGTACGCCCCAATCCCAAGAAACTAGAGGCGGTAAGGAAATTCCCCATCCCCAAGAATGTCAAAAATATAAAACAATTCTTGGGCCTCACTGGCTACTATCGCAGATTCATAGAAAGTTTCGCAGATATCGCTAAACCAATGACTCGTCTGCTTAAGAAAAGTACTTCGTTCATATGGGGAAACGAACAGCAGGAAGCATTCGAGATATTACGCGATAAATTATGCGAGGAACCAATCCTCCAACACCCTGATTACACGCAACCATTTGTAATCACAACCGACGCTTCGGACGTTGCTCTGGGTGCCATACTGAGTCAGGGAGAGATCGAAAAAGACTTACCGATCGCCTACATCTCTCGAACCCTGAACGACTCGGAAACACGGTACGATGCTACCAAAAAGGAGCTCCTCGCAATAATTTATGCGGTCGAGAACTTCCAATCGTACATTTACGGCCGGAAGTTCACGCTGGTTACAGACAATAAACCACTGACATGGCTAAAAACCTTGAAAACGCCTAATTCGCAACTACGACGTTGGGCTTCCGTTTTGGATGGACTCGACTTCGAAGTAACTTATAAAAAGGGTACGAAAAATACGAACGCAGACGCTTTTTCTCGAAACCCAATTGATCAAGAACCTTCAGACCAGGAAATAGCCGTTGAAGTACTAATGGCTAAAAGGAAGCGTCAAATAGCTCCCCACTCAGATTCCGACCAACGAGAATCGTCACCAAGGAAGAAATCCCGCGAAAGAGATTCGGACTCGCTCACCGAGGAAACAAACATAGTGGACCAGGGTCCGGGGAGGTGGCAAAAGCCGCCGCCCCTGTCCAGCAATGCAAACGAAAAAATGGATGTTCACGTCCCTATCCCGCAAACTTCCGTCCATCGAGCAGATCCCCCTATTCCAATTGACCAACGCTTAATATCTCCTCGTCGAGACTGGAACATGAATTATTCATCCCCTTCTTCGGAGGAAGACGCCCCTCCACAATCTTACATCGTGCGCCTCGACATCCATGCTCCAGCAACAAGCCATCGAGCTAGCGATTCAGAACGAAACGCTACACCGTCGCCGCAAAATAATTCACCGTGCGACGAGCCATTTAAAGGGTTCCCTACTAGGGATGTGCACAAGCGCGCTCGAGCCTGCTCGAACGCAACAGCCTGCGCTCGAGCAAGCTCGAGCCGAGGAATGAGCGCTCATTCGGTTCGAGCATCCAAGAGGTTCGAGCGCTCGAGCGCCGCGTGCGCTCGAGCGGCTTGAACGGTACGAGCGCTCGAGCGGCTCGAACGGTGCGAGCGCTCGAGCGGCTCGAACGTCGCGAGCGCTCGAGCGGCTCGAATGGCGCGAGCGGCTCGAATAGCGCGAGCGGCTCGCGTGGCACAAGCGTTCGAGTGGCTCGAGTGGGGCGAAAGCTCCACTGCACGGAGGAAACAAGTTTTTTTGTATAAAGAAATATATTTAGTTGGCACTTTTACTTAAATATTTCTAAACTGTTACAAAATTTGTTAGTCGTTAAGAAACATTTTATTTGTATGAAAATAATGGACGATTGAAAAATATTAATTTAATTTATTAACTGTTAAAAAATATTAATTTAATTTAATAACTGTTAAAAAATATTAATTTAATTTATTAACTGTTAAAAAATATCAATTTAATTTATTAACTGTTAGAAAATATTAATTTAATTTATTAACTGATAAAAAATGGCTCGACGCGCGACGTGAAGACAAAAAACTCAGGAGTGTGTGCGTATACATGTATGGCGCATTATATGTGTCATGTTTACATGGGCACTCATTCAAGCTTGTCGAGTTCAGAGCGCTATATCTATATATTCCCTCGGTCTTATGCGCAAGCCCCAGGGTCAAAAAATACCGGGAGTTCAGTGTAATTCGGCATTCGGAATTTCTCGGCATGACAACAGCTTTTTGCTTTTTCTCTTAGCTTTTTTTGAGGACGCGACTTTGGCGCTCTCTGAAAATTGGACAAAAAACGCTAGACGAAATGAAACATCCTTTTTCTATTCTATAAGGATAACATTATGTCCTGGAAAAAGTTTTTCTATAATATATAACAAAGAAGCTGAAAAAAACATTTTCGAAAATAAATTTGTTTTTTCGTTCTCTAGACTAGACTACTACCTTAATTAAATATTTAGAGACTTCATTTAATTCATAATAGATTATTCAAGTTATTTACTATTTTCAATTTTATATTTGATTCGGATAAGCAAACCAATAAATAAATAAATAAATAAAACATTCAAAGTAATATTGTTAATTTTATTAACAAAATCAATTTTATCCCTATCGCCCGCGTCGAATAAGCACTCGAGCGGACCGAACGCTCGAGCGACTCGCGTGGACCGAGCGCTCGAGCAGCTCGAGAGGACCGAGCGCTCGAGCGGCTCGAGCAGCTCGAAAGGACCGAGCGCTCGAGCGGCTCGAGTGGACCGAGCGCTCGAGCGAGATGGGCGCTCGAGCCAAATAAACGCTCATATAACGCTCGAGCTCGCTCGAGCGGCATTTTTTCAAGCTGAGCGAGCAAGCGCTCGAGCATCTGACGCTCATGCACATCCCTATTCCCTACTCAAGGAACCCAAAGACCCAGTCGCTATGACCTCCGTCCGCCCTCGCACACCAACTACCTACTAGAAGAGTCCACGTTACAAAGCATTCCGAGATCATCGACTTCATCGTTCTACAGACCTTCAAACTCAAACTGTTCATCAGAACCGTCAACCTGCACCTCCAGCGAAAGATTTCGACGAGCCCCCTCCTTGGAAGACACAGGGAGTGCTCACCGAAACTTAGTACCTGACTCAACAGATCTCATCGAGAGACTGAGTGACAACGAACTCCACGGAACCAATAACTACGAAAACTCTCATCAACCTACTCTTGTACCCGAAATCTAATCAGAACCTCATTGGCAGACTATTAGCCAGGTGGAAAGCTGGGATCTCTCGCCGACTGGTAGCCTGGATATGTCAAACGACCTGAGGGAAAATATAACTATCTCAGACCAAACCATTTTGAACGCGAAAAACGCTTGTATCGCTTATTGGATACCGGGTGATCGCGTAATAAACGCCAACTCCATACGAGTCCTTGTCGAGAGCGGTAGACTCGACTGGACTAAGTTGCAAAACGAACAGGCTATGCCTGGGGAGGTAATACTAGTAAAGAAAAACCACCGGTATTCGTTCGGTCTAGTATATGGGTATCGTTTTACGGACACACTAGATCAGGACTTAATGACCTCGTGCCTAAGGATCCTGAAGGAACTGCTGCTCAAATTCGGCATTCCCTCGGTGTGGTTCACAAACGATAACGACGCTTTCCATTTGGCACACCGCCAAATGATAAATGAAGCAGTGAAATTGGTTTTCCGAGGCACGGACTGCACCATTGTAATCTGCAATGGCAACTTGTCAGTACCGTCGCCGCACCTTCGTTCCGGAATCATCAACGAATACCATTCGTCAGCTATCGGCGGCCACAAGGGAGTAACCAAGACACATGAACTTATCGCCCATCGTTATTACTGGAGAAACATGAAACGAGACGTAGCGTACGCCATTAAATTCTGTGTGCACTGTCAACGCACAAAGTTAGTGCGCGTCAAACACCGCCTCCCAATGGTAATAACAGACACGCCCACCGATTCTTTTCAAAAAATATCCCTGGATATTTACGGCCCTTTGCCCCGAACTCAAAAGGGAAACACGAATATCCTAACCATCCAGGATAACTTGACCAAATACTCGGTGGCAATCCCTATGAATCGGACCACATCAACCGATATCGCAAAAGCTTTTGCGACAAAATACATATGTATTTATGGTGCGCCGAAAACCATTATTACCGACTGTGGTAGGAATTTCCTGGGTGAAGTATTCCAGGAGTTCACAAAAATATTTAAAATAAAGCACTACCACACCACTGCGTACCACCCCCAGTCCAACGGATCGCTAGAACGCAGCCACCACGTATTGACAGAATATCTGAAACAATTCGTGGACGAGCACCACGAATGGGATACTTGGATTCCGACTGCCATGTTCTCATATAATACGAGCAGACACGAGGGGACCAAATTCTCCCCGTTCGAACTAGTTTTCGGAAAAACTGCATTAATACCATCCGAATTCGAAGAACAATCAAGAGAACGCACCTACGGAGATTTCCACGCAGAACTCGTCAAGAAACTCAAAACTTGCAAAGACAACGCCATTAGGAACTTGATAGCAGCAAAGGAGAGATCGAAACGATATTACGACCGCCGCGTGCGCAACCACACGTTCCAAGAAAACGACGCAATATGTTTGTTAAAGGAACCAAAGTCCGGGAAGTTCGACGACGAATACGTAGGGCCGTATTATATACTCGAAATTTTGCCCAACAATAATGTTAAACTATCACTAGGCCCAAACAAAACAAAAACAGTTCACGTGGATAAGATCAAACGTGCACACTTGTAATCACAGCACTACATTCTAAGTTTCCTATTTGGACGACCTACTCTCTTACTACTCAGAGAGATATGCGTAATAGACAAAACGAGTCTTAAGAAATAGCTATACGAATAAATAAGTAAGTAAATAAATAAAAACAGATCGATCAAGTAAAATCAGCAAATAAACTGTAACTATACTAATAATAAATAGAGTTATGAGAACAAGAGGAATGAAACTAGAAGCTAGACAGAATAAGTTCGTTAACAGGAACGAATAATTTACAATAAGTAACATATTCGAACAAGAATCTATAAACAAAACAAATTATATACACACATACTATTTCTGGTAAACAAATTAATAAGCAAAACGAAATAGATCATTCTAGATCAAATGAATAAACAAACAAACGCATATGCATATTAGTTATTACACAATTTATAAACAAAACAAAAATAGACTATCGCTAACTAAACAAGTAACGAAAACAAAAATATTTATAAGTCGTAAGCGAACAAGCCAAGTAAAGGAACAAATAAACGAATAAGAAACAAAGCAAATCATACAAATGAAAATATACAGATATTAATAAGAATAGCAACAATAACAATAATATTAAAATAATAAACAAATAAATGCGCAAGAAACGAACAAATAGGAACAAGCATGAGAATAGTACAGTAAGAAATTAAGAAATAAGAAAGAGTAAGATTATTAGGAATAACAATGCCTATAATAAACAGCGTATTAGAATAAGAATAATAAAACAAAAGGTTAGAAACAAGACGGAATGAGTCCGTTAATAGCAAACAAATTAATAAACAAAAGCAAACATATAATTAAACAATTAACGAAAACAATCGTGAAGGTTACTATTAAGCAAACAAATAAATAAATAAACGAAACTAAAGAAACTATACAATATATTTATACGTATAAAGATATATATATATATATATATATATATATATATATATATATATATATATATATATATTAATAATAACAACGATAGTAACAAACAAATGGGCAAGTAAATAGGCTCTACTCGTATCCATTCTCTCTGCTCGCGCAGCGAGAATATCCACGGGGGAGGGGTAGCGTGCTATCGACCCTCCGCCTTCCGTGCCCACGCGCCCGACGGTAAGCTACGTGCCACACAAAAGCAACCGCTGGCCCGCGCCTGATGCTAGGCCGCGCGCCGACAACCTCGTCGCACTGCCGCTAGGCACTGCAGGCAGCGATACAAGCACGCTCGCGCGTGGTATCATGGACAACGGGCCCACTCGCCTCCGCGGGGCATGATAGAGGGAGACACATACCGGTCTCGCGCTCCATCGAGCCACCCAACGTTCACGATTATAGGTCCCTACCTCGAGAAACGTATGCTCAATTGAACAAGACTAATAAAATAATGAATGACAGAACAAGACAACAAACAAAGGAAATTAATTAATAGATAAATAAAGTGAAGACGTTAATTACAGTAAAACAAGAAAAACAAGGTTAAACAAAATAAAATAAACAAATTAAATAAACAAACAAATAAATAAGACAAATAATAAAGTTAAAATAGAATGAAATGATACGAAAGGGAATAAAAATAAGGAAACTAATAAAACAAATAAGGTAACGTCGATATAGAACAAAACAGAATAAGAGGAAATATTAAAAAAAAAAAAAATAAATTAGAAAAAAAAGAGGGTAAAGAAAGGAAAAATAATAATAAAAATAAAACGAACTCTGAACCAATAAAATAAAAATAAAAATGAAACAAAACGCTGAATCAAATTAAACAAAAGAAAAAAATATATATATATATAAAATTTCGAACCCAAATAGGGAAAAATAAAACAAGATAGGATAGCAAATGAAAACAAATAAAACAAATAACAATAAAACCAAAACAAAGGAAATAAAACAGGAAATAGGAATAAGAGAGAGTAAAATAGGATAATAGAACAAATAAAATAAAAATAAAATAAAATGAGATTAGGAAAAGAGAAACGCACAGTTGATAAAGATAAATAAACAACAAATTAAAGAGGAAACGATTTATTCGCCTAAAACTCCCACTCCGAAATCAAAAAGAAGGAAAGGGGAGAGACCAATAGTTATATTGGACCCTTCTCAACTTCAAAAATTTTACAAGTTAAGCCCAGTCCCACTCGTCGGAATCTTCGTCGCTCTCCCCGGCGGGCCGAACTCGACGACCCCCAGGGACCCAAGCCCCCGACGCGAGCACCGTCCCGTGCAAAAAATATCCGCCAAATATTGGTAGACGAGGCTCGTCAAACATTCGCGCTATTCCGAAGTCCTCATCCCTCCAGGGGTCTTGCCCCTCGACACCTTCTCGCGCCGCCCTCCTTTCACGACGCCGGGACTCCCCCACAGCACGACAACGCTGTCTCTGCCACTCCTGAAAAGGAAAACGGTAAAATTAATAACTATGAAATAAAAGCAAACGAACGATAAAACAATAAAAGGATAAAAATAAAGTAAAAATCTGTAACAAACTTAGGAAAGCAATAGTAATAACAAATAAGAAATAGATATAAAGGAATAACAGATAACAAATAGAATAAATACTGAATAACAATAGAGATAATAATTAAGAAATAGATATAGGAAATAGTAGAAACGATAAATAAAATAAATATAGGAAAACAATAGGGATAAGAATTAGGAAATACATATGAGAGATAACAAAATAGTAAATAACGATCAAAAAAAAAACACAATGGAAATAATGGAAACAAAAATAAATATGGAAAATGATAGAAATAACAAATAAACTAATAGAGAAAAGGAAATACTGTATAATAAATCAATATAGAAATTAGCAGAAACAATAATAATGGACAGATAAATAAAAACAACAGAGATGATACCTAACTAACGAGCAGTAGCCGATAATAAAATCTATAACAATTCGGGGTAACAACCCTATAAAATAAAATAACTTACCCTGAATATGTAATGCACCATCGTCCCACAATTTATGTTCTGCATACTTTTCTCCCCTTTTTCTCCCAAAACAAATATATATATGATAAAATACACAAAATATTCGTGAACTATTGCGACTAATCCACGTAGCGTAATAAAATTCACAACGTGTAGACTACGCGATTGTGCAAGCGAAAATGAAACCCAGACATCCTGCTAGCAAAAACGCTGACCCACGTAAACTCGAATTTCAAGCAGGGAATACGCCAAGCCAAGGACCGCGTGCCGCGCGCTGGAAATTATCGCGGGTATCGCCTAGGGTTTTTAACGACAGCGCGCGAAAGGCGCGAAAATTTAAACATGCTTAATGCCTCTCCGCTCTCATACGACCAAATCGTTACAGGTCGGGAACGGGAAACGAGGAATTCTCGATCACCCCTATCGGGAACAACCCCGGAATTTTCTCCGACCGATTGAGATCGCTCCGGACATACCAAACATCTTGGAGGCTAATAACACATATCGATCTGGAAAATTTCCTGAAAAGAAAAGATTCCTTGACAAACGAGTGGTCCACCCTGTCTCGCGAATGCCAACTTCTGCAGAAGCGCTGCACTATCAAGCAACAAATCACCAGCATTCACGAGTCCCTCAAAAATCTGGAGAGGGACCTCCCGGACATCGAAGACCTCGTAACTCAGTACGAGGACCCTCACGACACCAGGAAAAAGCGCGCACCACTATCCTTCATTGGAACCATTAGTTGCGCTCTTTTAGGCACTTTAGATGCTGAAGATGCTGAATTCTACGACGAAAAAATTGAGGCCCTACAAAACGACACCCGATCGATTATCGAATTAGTCGCAAACCAAACGCACATAATCAAATCTAAATTCAACGAAGAACGTCTTCGTGCGTCAAACATGACACACATATTTTCGGCGAAAATTGGAAACATGTCTCGAGTAATAAACTTGTTAACAAATGAAATATACACCATAGAATATAATGAAAAACTGTCCGACGCAGCCGCGACTCTCGAGATCAGCATTGCCGAGCACGAACTCGACGCGACCGTACTTACCGACGCCATTTTATTCGCCAAACAAGACCTATTACACCCGCAATTGCTGACCCCCCTACAAATCTTGCAAGGCGCGAGAGCTATCCAACGAGAAAGACCAAATGCAGAATTTCCGGTCCCACTCAAATTGACAAATCTACCCGAACTATTAAAACTCTCGGACATCACGATCTACCAACAAAAAAACAGAATAATTTATATAATATCCGTTCCACTCCTGAATTTGGAAGGATATGTTCTACATAGAAACATGCCTTCACCGGTTTTCCAGCACGCTACCCCCCATGGAACCAATTTTGCATTCATCAAACCGACTTCCACCCACACCGCTATCTCCGGCAATTTAGAAACATACTTCCGGATAACTGACAACGACTTAAAGCACTGCAAATCGACCAATGACCGTTTCGTCTGCAAACACACCAACGTCTTATACCGGGTAGATCACAACAGCGACTGCGAAGTCAGAATAATCGCGGAACCCCATTTCCAAGATCTTGCTTCGTGTGACGTGCGATTGAAGAGTAACTCTCGCACGCATTGGTCTAAAATCCACCTCGCAAACCAATGGATTTTCTCGTGCGCAAGACCGGAAATCCTACGTATCAAATGCTATGAATCCGAACCCCAGACAATGACTATAAATGGCTCGGGCATTCTCCGCTTAAGACCCCGATGTGAAGGAAGAACAGACTCCGCCACTCTTTCGTCCACAGATGAAATAACCACTTCCCGTCTATCCGAATTCACGCCTCGCGCGACCCTCAACATATCTGCAATATGGGCCGCTGCAACCTATTCCCTAGACGGAGGAGTAGGACTCCAATCCGTCATTAATCGAGCCACAGATTTGTTAAAGCAAAGAAGGATGCACCAGAGAATTCACCGAGTCGAGACTATCAGTACCTACTCCTCAGTAGGCCTGGGAGGCCTGCTGCTCGTCTTGGGACTGGCCTGAAAATTCTCGCTCTGCTCTAAAATCAACTGTATACCGTCAATGGCTCGTCTCCTGCGCCGACGCAAAGATCATCACCGGAACGGCCGAAACCAAAGGGATCGGCCTACCATAGAGATCATCGAATTAAAGGACGACCCGCCGAAAGTAACAACGGCTGAGCCGCCTACAAACGACACTGCACGGGCAGCCTTGATGCCTTGCCCTCCAGCAGTGCCCAAGGAAACCCCGCGCCACCTGGAAATACTAACTCATTCCGAGGCCACCACGATGCCGTACCAACACCGACAGCAGATACCGTACTCCCAGCGCCTTAACATGGGCGCCATTTGAAATCACCAACCATAATATAAGTAAAGTATAAACCCTCAACCCTACGAGGTACGTCAGAATCCCGACAACCCACCTTAATCAAACCAAAACAAAACAAAAATATATATATATATATGTTTTCCTCACGGAACCAAAATACTATTTCGTAATTCACGTGTTTCAGATTCACCCATGCACTCATCTCCACCTGGCCAATGGAAAACTCCGAGACCTTCCTCCCCAGAAATAAGAGACGACCAATTCATCCATTCTGCAAGGAACATCGACACCAATCTCTCCACATCAACGAAAACAATTCCAGACTACAACCCTCCAAGGAAGCCATTCTTCGGCCCCTTAAAATCACCACATGCGATTCACACGAACAACACTTGAATTCCCGCCCAAATGCAAATACTTAACCTTAAGCTTAAACATAAAATCAACTTTCGGGTTGCTCTCCTCTATCCGAAAACTTGAAGGTCGTGCAAGGTGCCATGACGTGTTTTATCTGCTCTTATCGTTAGCTGAAGCATCTCTAGCATCAGCTAATTATCAGAGGGGGAGGTGTGACGTCCTGGCCCTTTGTGCCCTTATCACCAAACGTTACCCAACTATAATAGTAATCAATTCAACCGAATAATTTCACGGGAACAAATATTATATTGGCGCAATAATTATTCGCACGCCTGAACGGAAATCACTCTCATATTTCCGCTGAATAATTTCCTTTATTTTATATGAACTATTCTGAGAAAATCCTAATACCCATGATCGTCCGATCGACCGGACGACGATATCGGATTTCGCCGATGCATATCCGCTCAAGCAACGCGTGGGATCGCGCGATATACCTGCCCCCTTCCCTATTCCTAAAAATCCAGAATTGGCATTTTTATGACTCGCGCGTGTCCTGCACGATCAGCATTTCGGCCACCGCCTCGCGTCTTCCTCGACGATTCCCTCAATCCCCACATCAGTCTTTATTCAACCAACAAGACAGAAACATACAATTATAATTAAATAATTAAGTATATATTTCCGTAAGTTAATAAGTAACGCGTACTAAGTTTATAATTGTCATAAACAGTGACAATACTAAGAAGCAAACCCAACTACATAGTTGTGCCGAATAAATATAATTAATATACCACAAAATCAATCGTAAATAGTTACAAGAAATAATTCTTGTAACAATCGCGAAAATAAAAGAGCAATATTCGATTTCAATCGTTAATCAAGCAACGTACCCCCAACGAACATTAAATCCTCTTCCTTCCTTGCGATTCAATTCAATATATATATAAAAATAAGAAGATATTATCTATATATATGTATTGCGATCGACCGCGTTCGTAACATCGGATATCAATACAATAACAAGACACCGCTGACGTGATGTGTCAGTAACTGCATCGACATCTAGCGCCACCTATGGGCAAATTCCGGTTTCATACTTACACACCTGGTATTCATCTGTGTATGCGTATAAGTACAGAAATATGTGCAAAAAAAGTTTCAGGGTAATAACTACTCATCCAATAATTACTTTCCCTAAATCAAGAAAAGTCAAACAAATATAAGTCATATGTCGAGCAACTAATCAATAGAAATATATAATTGCAAAATGAAACCTTGCACTGTACTCTGAATTACGAACTCATCCGATAGATAATTTAATGTTAAATCCAATAATCAAATCCACAGAGAAACAAGTGAAAACTTATATTGTTAAAGAGATATAATTTAGAAATCAAAATAATATTTTCCTATGTCACAATCTAAAGGAAAGAAAGAAGCCAAACGCTCAGAGGCAAGACCCAGTTACATAAGGCCCCACCCCTCTTTCGACATTCCACGGGGTTTGCGCGGCGAATCGATAGACTTGGCTCTAGTCGCTACCCAGAGATCGCTCGAATGTCTCTCCACTTCAACCCCTCATTCCAGCCACCCTCCTTTTCACCCACCCCGATATTTCCCCTGCCTCCTCCTTGGAGGAAAGAGGGCGCGAAGGGGACTTGAGATTTCTTTAGTCATGCGCCGTAGTCATCCACCCTCCGCTCTTTTCTAGTCGACTATACGAGGAGGCTTATGCGACCACACCCTAAAAAAAATGCAATATGAAAAACCAAGGAAAAAACGATTCAGGTTCAATTTCACCAAGAATGTTTAAACGTTGTCACTTTAGAAATGATTAAATCGTCCAACAATTTATTTATAATAATATAAATTTAAGTTTAACACGCAAAAATATCGCATAAAAAGACTTATAAATAATTTAAGATCGCTACTTCATATATTTTATTTTTAAATAAAAATGGCATAATTAAAAATAGTTAACAAACAATAGAACGAAAAGAAAGAACAACCAATTTAACGAAACGCATAAAATATTAACTACAAAGGAAAAGAGACTTTATAAATGATAGAATAAGCGCGTAAAAATATTTATAATGTTAAAATTATTGTTACTATAAGGAATTGACATTGTCTACGAATTAGGAATGTAAAAAGCGTGGGGCACATGCATATGCCTGTATATGTGTTCAGGGATACCGACACACGCATAGGACCCACTCAGCGATCTACGCTAGCGCCCTCACCGCGCCCCAATCTCTAAGGGAAGCTCGCGAAAGCGGGAAATAGACTTCATAAGGGAAAATGCATCTTCTATCTTGCTCACACCATCCCCACCAAAATCGATCGGGGTGGCGTGGATCGCTGGGTATATAAAGCGCGGAAAAAGCGCTCTCGAGAGACTTCTCCGATTTTTTCCGACCTGGAAACTTCTAAATTCATCGTCCACTCCAAAACCATTCTTGAGTTGAACTTGTGAAATTTTCGACAAAGACGTTCTTGGTTCGGGATTTTTCCGAAACAATTCGCTTTTGGACTTAGAATTTTTCACTCGATTTTTCGAAGGAAGTTGGTTTTTTTTCTGTTTGGAATTTCAAGCCTTGAATTTCTGAATCGAAATAGAATCGACTTTCCATTTTTTTCCTCGAATTTCGAAACGACTCTTTGAATGTCGGAAAAGACTTTGGATCTCGTTTTATTCTATTTCATTTTACTTTGCTTAGTCATTATCTTCTGTTTAATAATTTTCATTTATTTCACTTTGACGACTGCAATCCACGAATTGTTGGAAAAAGTACAAATTGCGCTCATTGTTAAATAAATCGCGAAATTTTAAGACTGATCTTATTGTGCGAACCATTCTTTTATTCTTTAAATAATTATCAAAGAAAAATTAGACCTCAAAAAAATAAAATCTGTGCATCAACGTTTTCTTCGATTTCGTCATCTACCTGCCACGCCCTTGAGCACTCGCCGATCTCCTCATCGTTTCACGTCCGGATCATCACCGGTTACCAATGGTATCACCCTTCCCATCAGGAGAGCATCTGACCTTGTAAGTGAAGCTCTAATTATTTTCTAAAATCATTTTCGTGATTGTGCAACGTTTTATCTCCGGAAAATTATAATTCAGTGAACCTCATCTATTCGGACAGAAATTAATTAATTTCAATAAACCTTTGTCGTTTATTGGAGAAAGGCCCAATTTTACTCAAGTTAATCTTTACCTTCGATTATTCTCATGGCGTTGGCGACATAACTCTTTGAACAAAAATCGATTTTTAGTTAATTTATTAAATGACGTGGATCAAGGAAATTTATTTGGGAATATTGACAAAAAAATTATACGGCTCGTTTTTCCCCTATTTATTTTATTAATGTGAACGCCGGTATCTATTCGTTCTTACATTCGATTCAGTGCAAAAGTTCGCGAAAGTAATAAACCAGTGACGCGTCATAAAACCACGGAACGAGGTTTATCTGAGATTTCTTTTCTTCCGGAATTTTATCAAGAATTTAAACAATTAAATAAATTAAATCCAAGGAATTTTCCTTGCCCCAACGATTAAATTCAAAAAAAGTAAGAACCCTCTCTCTCTTTTCCTCTATTATTCGTTTAATTCATTTGATCACAAGATTCAGTGCGTTTGTGTAAATCTGTACTTCATCCGAGGATTCGTGTTCTTTGCTTTATTTCCCCACCGTGCGGTAACTTGGTTGGGACTAGAGTTGCGTCAGGTTGCACGCTCACCAAGCTTTCGTAGTCCTCCCCTCCGTGCGAAACTTGGTTGGGCAAGAGTTGCGTCAGGCTGCACGCTCACCAAGTATTCGTTTACCTATCCTTGTGCGAAATTTGGTTGGGACAAGGGTTGCGTCAGGTTGCACGCTCACCAAATATTCGCATTCCTTCTTTTTCCTCGGTGGAGATCTGGTTGGGACTAGAGTTGCGCCAGGTTGCACGCTCATCCGCAAATTCACCCTGGATACTCTTCCCTTAAATTCCATGAGAGTCAACCCCCCAGTACCGCGCAAAAAGAAAAGAACACGCAGAGCCGGACGAAGGTATCAATTACGCAAACTCGAGGCGATATATTCAAATCCGTGGCCAAAAAGGTTAAACCCTGTTCAAAGATCGGGATCAAATTTTCACGGAGTACGGGCATTGCCTACAGAAACAGAAATAACTAGAGAGACTCCAAAACCCAAAATTATTTCCACTGAAATCCTTAAACATCCGGTAATTATTTACAAATTGAAGCCGATCGATCTCCCCCCAATCACTCCGTCATTCGATAAAAGTAACGATCAGGATCCCCGTGGCAAAGTTAATAGTAAATTATATCGTAGCGAAACATCTGAAAATTCAATAGACCTCGACGCGATGGAAAATTAAACAGTGATTCCAAGCCCATTTCCCGAGTAACTTTCCGAGAGGTTAGACTCAAAAACAGGGGCAGACGTGTTCGAGATTGTTTCCAGGAGTAGTACTGAAATTTATTTTCCACGACTAGAGGGTCTCAATCAAATTCAGCACGTCATACGTCGAAAATCATTAATAGTTCGTGAAAACTCCCATTTTTGACGTAACAATTGAGATGGAAGTAAAATAGTCAGTTTGGGTTTATTTGGGTTTCATTTTTCAGTATTACCTCCTATAAGTATTCTCCAATATTGAATATACTAATTAATCTGACAATACTGAAATAAACTGATAAAGAACGTTAAAGCGAAAGATTTGCATAATTTATGTGCCTTTGCATTAACTCCACTCGCAATAAAATTTCTTTAATGTACGATAAATCCCGCAAAATAGAAAGACCAGCTCGTCAAAGTGGTTATTACGTTTGAATGTTTTATACTAAGGTCATCAACACTTTCAGAAGCCAAAATGATTATTTAAACTTTTTTTTGTAACCTTGAAAATGATTATTTTAGGAGAATCACCTAAATATCTAACGCATATGACAAATCACACAATACTTAATACTCACGTTTCACAGCATCCAATATAACGGGGTCAACGCTGACATCGCGTATTTGTAGTTCTTTGCCTTTATAGCTCAGTTTTTTTTGTTTGCCACGAGCCGTCAAGCAGCACAGTTTTTCCGTTCCTACGAGAAATAACGACGCACCAACTCGGTCAGTCAATGTCTGAATTTCAACATTAATCTGAGATCGGCCTGGTCCACGAAAACATTTGAGCATGGTTTAATTTCCTTCGGCAAGTTAAAAACAACGATGTATGATTTTTTCAGTGAAATTCCAAAAAATCTCCGTCAAAATTGGTCGTATCGAGGTGTAAAAAAGCGTTTTGAAGCTTGAAGTATCTAGTTTTAAGATCATTCAGCAAAAAAAATCGAAGCTACAGGTTTAACGCAAGCCTAAGAAATAGTGGGCAAAAAAATTTTGCAAATTTTCAGTACTTTTTTTGGCTGCAGTTACTTGGAAACTTTTTCTCCAGCTAAACCATCACATTGTACGGATAGCTTGTTTATTTAGCTTTAATTTGCTTTTTTTTTTCAGACCTCGCTGCAACCATGTTTCGCTGAAAAATCGGACTTTCAATGAAAAAAGATCCTTTTGTGGTTGTCGATTGATGTCTCAACAACCAATAATCGCACAGAAAAAAGAAGGGGGGGAGGAGGGTTTGAAAACTTGGATTAATGCTCTACAAGGTTCGAAGATGGTTTTTTGGAAAAACAAAATTTTTCCATCCTTGCGATGAATTTAAAAGAACAGGCGAAAAAGGGCTATTTATGGTTTTTTAGAAAATCAACGGCTAAATTAAAAATATTGACAAAATTACCAATGTTGAGCGTGACTTTTACAGCCCAATATATCCACAAAACCCTGTGAAGTTTCAATTTGATCTATCGAACGGTTTTTCTGTTTTGAGCAATAAAATAAAAAAAAATAAAAAATAAAGAATCATGTTTATAGCCTTAAACTTCATTAACAACCGGACTGGTCTTAAAAGTTGTTGAATAGATAGATTTTTTAAATGAAAAATTCTCAAAAAAATCAAAATGTGCATTCACTTTTGAAAAGACGATTCAAAGTTCAAAACCCAACAAACTTTTCCAAAAACACGTCGAATATTTTTGTTTGTTTTTTTTTCTGAGAATACCATGAAAACAAAAAGTTGGAGAAAAAAACACTTGATTTTGACCATTATTGAGGGAGTTGTGAGCGAAAAACCGAAGAGCGGTTTTCTAAAAATATTATATATTGTGAACGGATAATCAAAAAAATCTCAAAATCAAACGAGAAGGGTTTTGATGGGTACTAAAAAATATTGTTAAAAAATTAAGGAAATCCAAAACAAAAGTTTTTCAGACAATTATTTTTCAATAAATACACAAAACGGCAAGGATAATGAACTTGTTGCAAAGACCATAGAGGAAAATCAGGCTCATGAGTTGTTTTTCATAAATTTTTCAAGGTTTCATATAATTTCATGACATTTAAAAACTTTCACGACTTTTCACGTCGCTAGACACTCTGTTAATGTTTCAAAGTAATCATACAGTATTATTGAATCTATCAACGTCCTACTGCTTGCTAGACAGTTTTTGAAATAACTCAAGCTTCTTTGACTTCTCAACCGTTAATCAGAGTTTAAAACCGTTACGGTGAAGGTATAGCGGAGCTTTCCTTCTTGTAAGGATTCAGTGAAGATATAACGTATTATTCCATAATTATATGATAAATTTGTACATTTGACGATACCATCGATCATTGTAAATCGAATATACGGGACAATATGGACATGTGTGTTTACATATTACATATCGCAATCACATATTAGGGCTCCATTGGAAAAATATTACCCGAGCAAGATTCTTGTCCAAATACAACAACAAAGGAATGGATATATTTGACTACAATCTAGTATAAATAAATAATTGTGTACCTCGCCGGGCTTAGCCCCTTCTCTGGGTTGAGAAAGCGGAGACACCGAACGAGACCATATCGGCGAGTCTTTGGATGTTGATGGCCGTGAAAGTGCAGGAGAGGTTCGGATCAAAGTCGCATTACTCTTGTCTGATAAACATAATTATAAAGCCTAATTAAGATTATATAAGACGCTTAATATAAGCGTGTAAAAAATAAATGGAACGTCAAATAACAAAATCAAGTAGCTCTCTGACCACGGATATTCATGTGGCGAGAAAAAACAATAGACCCACGCTGCGGCACACTATTCATGTTATTGAACGCAATACATGAGAATTATTTTGAACCGATCGAGTTTTTGATTATTAATCGAAAGAAATGTTTATTGCAAACCAAATTACTCGACAGTCAGGAAAACAGTCAATTGAAAAAAATCGGTCTGTTTCATAATCCAGATAATGTTCTCTGAATAGCTATATAGACAGTTTTCGTAATCCTTTTAAAAAGACTATTTACTTTACAGAATTGAAATTGAATTTGATGCAAATCTAAAAAGTTACATTTTCGGCTACTACGTTCAACAGAATAAAACTTTTTCGACATAATAAACGACTAATCGAGAGCTTATTATGTCACGTTTGTAACAATAATGAGCGAACAAATTTATTTTTGATAGGAAGTTTTTTCAAATAAACAACAAAGAGAAGAAACTGAGAAATGTATTCTCCGAAAACTCGCATACATTTATGAGAGAAAATTTTTTAATTTAAAGAGCGTAGTTTAAATACAGTCTCCAAATTATAAATCCCCAATTATCAGGGTTTTGATTATGCTTATAGTGAGGATATTATTAATCCAATGTTACGACGAATACAAAGAAACTCCTCCTATGTGAAGTGTAAAATAATTCTTGGCAAATTTTGGTATATACACTGAGAGAAAAAATTACTAGAACCAATGAAATGTAGTTTTGAAGCCAATAAATAATTTATTTCATTATATGCCAAAACATATAAGATTCATTGCCTTATATATTTACTTGGTCAATTTATTTCAGTCAATTCCATAAATTGCTGTTTCAATAAAAGAATTTACCTGAATATAACAATTTGTTATCAATTATATGTAATACGTTGTTTGAATCAATAACACATTTTATCATTCAAAACATGCATGTTTTTTAACTGAGAAAATGAATTTCATGAATCAATAAAATGCGTGTTAATTAATTGTTGCTAAACATGTCATAAAAAATGTATAGACCTTACAAAATAATTCAATATGCATAGTTTACCGGCCTCAGAAAGAGATAAACAAAAAAAATAAAAATGAAAAACTGCGCCAATTCTCCGATCTAAATTTTCTGTTCGACCGGGATTCAAACCCTTGACCCTACGTAACATCCTACCTATCGTACCTAACTAGCTAGCACGCTACCTATTACGCTATCGACTACTTGAAAAAAATTAGGGGTTATGCAGATGCGAATTTTTTTCGGCAAGGAAAAATTGATTTTCTTTTGTGAAATCTTTTTTTTTCTTGAACACTCTGCCCGTTAATTCATATCGTGCATACAAAAAATGTTTGAATTAACTAAATCGGCAGTCAAATACGTCCAGATAAATATTTATTCGGTCGAACTAAGTAATTAATTTCTCGAATAATTCTGCGCTTCGGTTGACCGAAATGGCCGAAATGATAGTTCTTTGATTGAAGGGAATAAAAATTTAATTATTCCAAACAAATAATCTATTAGAATAAAATAATGTGTTACTCATTTTACTACGGCCTTCTTTTAAACTAATTACAATAAATTTTATATCCAATCAAAATAAATAATGAAAATACTACAGATATATTTTTAGAAGTAAAATAATGATGAATTTCTTGCAAATGAATAATTTTGTTTGAAAAAAATAAATTTGTATTGCTGTTGTAACGTCCTGGGTCGAAATTGGGACCCAAAATGGCGGGACACAAAATTTGTTCAAAAAATTTGCGAAAACAAAATTTTAGAAAATCGTGAGGTTTCTTCAAAACCTCACGAAAAACTAAAAAGTGACCAATGCGAGTCAATTTTCAAAAAGGAAAAAACTTGCGAAATCCGGAAAATCTTGAAGGACAAAAAATTAGCAAATCAAAAATAAGCGTGACCCGCATTGCCAAAATCCGCTTCAACACGGGTTTAAATGGCCAGAAATAGATTATGACCCGTTACGCCCCGAGCTCGAGGGGAGTTGCGCCGAGAGGCAGGCAACCCGCCAAACATCGAGCTCTATGCGGGGGGGAGGCCCGAGTCACAGGCTACCCGTCGAACACGATTGACGAAGTCCAGCATTGTAACACATGCACAACGGCTTACCAGCAAGAGGGGCGGGCGCAAACGCCTAGCATAAATGAGATACGCCCTTCTCGCTGGGGGTCCCGTTGGCATAGCTGAAATAATATATTAAAAGTAAGGAATCGTCGACTTGGCATTAGAGGGCCGGTATTCGAGTATTAAACACGATTAATACGCCCTTCTTTTGCCAACTCGTCGATACAATACAAAGTACCCATAGGAAATAAGTCTTACATTGTAACGGCTATAGGCTTAAGAGCGTGGGACTCAGTCCACGCGCAAAAGATAACAGCCCTTATCACTTAGTCAGCGTTCTTCGAAGTTCGGGGCGATTGCGACTCGTGGGATGCTGAGGCAGACAGGATGCAACATGATGCCCAAGGTGCCGAGGTGTGAGAGAAAAACTTCCCTCAAGCGCCGGCATCTCCCACTTGTCGCCAATCAAGGGGGCCTTAGAACTTCAATTCAATAAAAAGGAAGCCAGTCTTCTCTTTAAATTAATTAGCGACGGTCACGCAAGCACCGATTAATCTTGACGGGCCACGCCGCGATTCAATTCGTTCAAATTAATATTTTTGCCTTCGTAAAATACCATTGGGGTAACTCGTCACCGAGCGGGCGGTTAAACTGAAACCGATACAAAATACTTCGTGAGTGTAACAGGCATCTTTCGTTATTTTGAATAAAAATATAAAAGTTTGGGGATTTCATCGAGTTTAATTCTTTGGCGTAAACACCTTCCAATTCAGTCGGGCAGCGAACGCCGGGTTTTGACGGAGACGTTCCCTGAATCCTCATTGGGTAGTGCGACCCCTTGGATTCTCAATTTCCTCGAGTAGTGCGATTTCCTCGCATTCTCGAAATTTTCCTCGGGTAGTGCGATTCCTCGCATTCTCGAAATTTTCCTCGGGTAGTGCGATTCCTCGCATTCTCGAAATTTTCCTCGGGTAGTGCGATTCCTCGCATTCTCGAAATTTTCCTCGGGTAGTGCGATTCCTCGCATTCTCGAAATTTCACTGGGTAGTGCGATTTCTCGCATTCTCAACTCTCCCCGGGTAGTGCGATTTTCTTGCATTCTCGGATTAAATAACTCCGTCAACACCCGGGATCGCGTGACCGCATTCAGAGACTTTGTTCATATGACAGACTCTCCATGGGTTTTTAGCAAATGGGAAAACACCGGGGAGGGAAAAAGAATCGACAAAAGCAGATTGAAAAGATTTGCCTTGCGTTCCGCGAAACAATCGCGGATCACCCAGTAGAGATCAATCGAGTGGGACCGGCGTCCAATCAATTACGTATAGTGTCTGACGTGTTGGTGCGACAGGGAGGGGAAGTGGAACAAATAGTGCCGTTACCCAGCACAAGCTCGGCTCCTGAAGAGTACGACCCGGCACCGGTAGCAACTCCGACAAGTCCTCCTCCTCCTCCTTACACACCAACCCCGTCTACGGTAGGACCAACGCCGAGCGTAGCGACCCCGGTGCGACCGATAGGCGTAGCTACTGTGTTCCGCAACCTGTCACGCCTGTACATCAGCGAGGACCCGCCAGACCCAATTGGGTTGCACCAATTCGGCCAGGACCGACACATCGGCCGTACGTGCTGGTTGAGGAGGGGGACGACAGCTCCAACGCCAGTTCAGCATCGGGCCCTGGAGCACCTTCTGAGGCGGAAACAGAGCCTGCTGAAGACACCCCGATTATCACCCTCGATTAATCCCAGCAACAGGTAAGTGTTAAAATTTAATAATATAGAAAAATCATCACGCTCGCGCTCCAATCCCTGACGGGCACACTCTTGTCTAAAAGGAGCAATTTAACATATTAACAGGTTCGTCCCTTTCGTTTTGACATCCCTCGCGTAATCGAGGGATTGCCTAAAACCCCAGGACGTAACACTGTCATTTTTAGATGCGAAGAATCTCGTGTTTATGATGCAATAAATCTAATTAATCCAATGAATGCAAATTCAATAGAATGTATTTAAATAAAGATATTTTTAGAAGTAAAATAATGATGAATTTATTGTGAAGAAATAATTTTGTTAAAAAAAATTAATATTGAAGTCTGTTTTTAGTTTCAAATAATCTAATGTTTATGATGCGATCAAGGTAATTAATTCGGTGAATACAAATTTAATCAAATGTATCATGCATGTAAGTGTTACTATTAAATAAGAGTTCAATATAATGGAGTTATAGTTCTGTGAAACTATGTTATTAAATGAACAGAGATTCTAATGGTTCAACAAAAAAATAATCGAAATAATACTTTGATTTAATAAATAAATTCATGTTTTAAAATTCAATAATTTTTTATCTCAGTTGAGTAAACATTTCTTCATTTATCATATGTATACAAAACTTACCTTGATCGGAATCATGTCTGTGAAGGGCGACTTTCAATTTTCTAAAGGACAAATGTTTTTTTGATGAGCCCGGCAATGAATAGGACACCTCTGGCGGGGATTCCGGACGGTCTGTTGCATCCATATCGTTGTTGCGTTCAAGCAATTGCTCGTTGACACCTTCCATCGATTTCACGACGCAACTTCTCTCTCATCTTTTTTGCGATTTTATTTTCATTTTTCTCCGACAGCTCCTTTTTCTTCCGTTTTTCTTTCTTTGACGGCAACATACTATCTCCGTTGACGTCGAGCTCGATCGACTCGAGAAATTTCTTGTCTTCTATGAGACAATTATAGAAGTATATAAAACAATTCAAGTTCATCTAATAAGAAAAAGTGTATTAATATTAATCGCGAATTGTTTTTTTTTCAGGAAAATGACGTCATGAAACCCCAGCCAAGTAATGTATGCGCTTCGGCATTGGAAAAATATCGAATATTTAGTCGCGAATAATATTATGACAATAATTCAGTCATAAAAATTTCATAAAAGTATTTAAATTACTGCAACCGCAATTTGAACGGCGTACGACTAAGTCAAAGCTGTCGAGACATTTACGCGTATAATTTTCCATAATATAAGGTCACTCAGAAAATGGGCCTCAGGGGAGCAACAAAAAACCAAAATAAAAAAGTATACTTTTTGTACGTCTTCAAAAGATTTTAAAAAATACATCTTCCTTGTATAGAGCGCGAAAAACCCGTATGCGAGGAACATCGAACATACTCGAACATACTTCGAATTGAAAACAAATGTAAGTAAAAGTAAATACCTTTGTAATATCATTCGCAAAATTCATTTTTCAATTAATATTTCTTCCTTCTTCGAATTTCCAAAATTAAACCTTTTTAAAATATGAAATAAAATTTTAATCATTTGATCGATTTTTACCAAATTTAATAATGAACATCCTCGATAGCTATATTAGCTCTATGCAGAATTTCAGTACAACATCTCAAAAATTGCTCAATTCAGAGCGTTTTCGATATTTTTCAAAAAATTCAAAATTTCGTAAATTCTTAATCACTCGATGGTTTTGCGCCAAATTAAACACTAAACAGCCTCAATAGCTATACTTATTCTGTATTAATTTTGAGTGCATTATCTCAAAAATTGCAGACGCTAGAGCGTTTACGCTATTCTTGTGAAAACGAAAAGTCGGTCAAATCTGAACACCCGCTAGAATTGAAACAAAATTTTTTCATAATGAAGAGCAACTATTTGTCGACAAATGTGCCAATCTCTATCTCGATATCTAGAAGCGTTCTCAAGTTATTAATTTTTCACACATTAAACACACACACACACACACACACACATGCTCGCACGCACGCACATACACACACACACACAGAGAGAGAGAGAGAGGCGCTCGCGCACGCACGCACACACGCACACGTGTAGTTAATGGAAATAAATTCCTTTAAACATTAAATGTTAATGGTTAATTGAAATGATTTTGATTAGTCATTAAAAAAGTAATGATTAATACATAAATTTATTATAAACAAAATTCGCAACCCTGCAAGAGGGTTATCCAATCAAAGTCGATTTTTTTTCTGATTGGATTCGATAGCTGTTAGTACTTGTCAAAAAAGTGACGCTCATAAGAATGCAGCTTTGAAAAAAAAAATTCATCGGTCGCTCAAATGACTTGATGTTATTTTTTATTTTGATCAACGATCATGATATGGAAATTACAATTTTCCCTTGTCGCAACAAAAAATATAAGTGTTTGATGAAGCAGTGATTCACCCAAAATTTAGGTCCTCGAAAAAAAAAAATAATGGGCTCACAAGCCGCTTAGAATTTCATTATCATTTTTTTTTTTCAAGGACCGAGATTTTGGGTGAATTGCTCCTTCATTAAATACTTATATTTTTTGTTGCAACAAGGAAAAATCTTAATTTCTATATCATGATCGTTAGTAACAATCGAAAAAAATATCAAGTCATTTGAGCGACCTATAAAAAATTTTTTTTAAGCTTTAATTTTGGGAGAGTTACTTTTTTGACAAATACTAACAGCTGTCAAACTTCATCGAGGGAAAAAATTATTTAATGGTCAATGAAAATAATTTCCATCAACCATTCATGAAAATCAATTGCCATTGAAATTTAATTGTTGATGGAAATTATTTCAATTAATAAATTAGAGGTAATGATTACTGAAAATTTACATTCCCATTAACCATAAACATTGAATGGTTAATGAATATTATTTCAATTAATCAATAAGAGTCAATGATTATTGAAAATGTAAGTGCATCTAAAAAAGTAATGCTTTATTTCCAATCCTGTGTTACATCCCGACATTAATTTTCATGTTTGTAATTCAGTTTTTTTTATGGTTCATTATTTTTGATTATTTTATTTCATGAATCGATTTATAATTTCGCTCTTGTGTCTCGCTCTCACGAAAATACGAGGCGCGTTTTCCGGTGTCTTAATGAAATGCAGTCGCGAGTCGTCGGCTCGCTTGAGTTCTCGGCGACGTTGCGATTCGCGACCGTGGGATGCACCGACGGACCGGGACTCCACGCACAAAACAGCCGAATCAGGGATTTTTGCACGTGCGGCTGATATCAGAATCCCCGCAAAGAATCCCCCAGAAACTCTCCTTTTGCTCAGGAGAGGAAAAATATTCTTTTTGAGTCACTGGAGAAAGTCATTTTGCAAATCAGTCTCAGATTAAACTCGGAAGAGTCAAAACTTCGGGATCTCGGACTCCGGGTCGTTCTGTGTCCTCCCTGCGCCGCGCTGTAAATCTGATCTGCGTGTAGGCGAGATCAGTATCGCATAGTGGGCTATTGCGTCGCGAGCCCCCGTAAAATTATATCAATTATTCGAACTGTTTTTGACCGTTTTAATATTGCTAAAACTGCGAATCCGGAATCTCTGCTACCTCCCTGCGTCGCGCTGTAAATCTGATCTGCGTGTAGGCGAGATCAGTATCGCATAGTGGGCTATTGTGTCGGGAGAAACCGAGTGCAACCGTTAAATTATTATTCAAACTGATTGTGACTGTGACTGAAAGCATTGTAGGATTGGAGGCGGATTTAAGAAAGACCTGCTCAATCATCAAAGCA
Source organism: Alloplasta piceator (assembly GCA_946863875.1). NCBI lineage: Eukaryota > Metazoa > Arthropoda > Insecta > Hymenoptera > Ichneumonidae > Alloplasta > Alloplasta piceator. Next base: position 31,090,307 of record OX333077.1, on the reverse strand, counting down.
AACTTTGGATAATCAGCAAGGGTGAGCCAATGTGAGAATGTGTGGGTGTGTGGAAAATTAGGTTAGTGATATAGTTAATTACGTGCGGAACTTGTACGTGCATCTCGCACTCAACTTTCTAACGACTTTTCTACGACTAATAAACTAGAGTTATCTTAACCGATTTCTATTATTTCAATTATTATTATTATTTAATTATTTCAAACGATCACCCATCTCGCGCCGGGAATGGGCCTGTATAGGACGAGGCAAGGCACCCAAAAATCTAATGACGGTAAGTCTAGCGGGGAAAAATAAACCTCGCGTTACGTTCGTACGTAACACCTGCGACACATTTTTTTTCATGCTCTCTATTCCACAGTAACACGCAAATTTTCAAATTGATTAACCTATTTTAACTTTTGGAGCATTTCCCAGATTTCTATTTTGAATTTAATCAACATTTGTCTCAATTCACCAACGTAAAAAAAGTTTACAAAAAAAAATGAGACCCCATAGACCGAAATATATCAAGCGATTAATTCTTTATCACGTGCAGTCCATTCAAACTGACAGGTTCCGGTGAAGTGGCCTGTAACTGCGTAGTAAGGACCTGCAAAAAAAAGCGCCGCTCTTAAGCAGTCAGGAAAAGTATTAAAGAAAATGAGACGTCGTAGTATAAGATCCGTCGAGCAGTTTCGTCAGGATCGTGCACAGCATAGTGAAACTCAAAAATTAATTTACAAGAGAACCGCTGCATCTTAAGGGTTTTAACTAGCGTCAAAAAATTCTTTATTTGCTAAGTCCAATGATGGACCATTGGTTAGGTTTACACGTATTCAGCGAAAATTGATGTTCATATTCAAAAATCGGCGTTTTGACACTGACTCAGTCCCCTTAAGGCCAAGCTAAAACCCTTAAATAAGTCTTTGCGCCCTGGTGAGTGCGAGAAATATAGCTTATGGGGGTCGTGTGAGAGCAAGGAAGAGGGTCTCTGACCTCCTCTTGAAACTCCGAAACACTACAGGAAACAAAAAGTTTTTAATCATTAGACACGTTTATTTTTTTTCTACTCACCGGAAAACTGCAATATGCGCACGGCGTAGTCTTCCCCGCCGTGATTTATTTCAATTTCATCTTTTTTTTTGTATTTTTAAGGATTTTGGATAGAGGCTCGATACTCCATTTCTTCGATTCTATCGAAAATACGAGACAGTACATGTTTTTTTCTTTTTTCGACGAAATTTGGCGTACAAACCCGAAATGGAAAGATCGTGAAAGCCGGTTGAAAGTACCTCGAGATCCTCGAGATGTTGGAGCACAAATTCTAAATAATAAATTATTGCGTCAAATGACATAGAAAATTTTCCCGATGAAAATATTAATCCAACAGAATATCCATATGCTAGCGCTGGCTGATACGTGTTGGAAATTGTACGGTGCAGACAATATCGTTCTTTTGCTCGTGGCTCGCCAGAATGGCTTGTAATATGCAAGAGCGAATGAAAGCAGGAGTGCATCAGCCAATAACTTTAAAATATTATGTGTACGCAGTCGGTTGCGCGTGCGCAGAATGATCAAAGCTGTTCCCTTCTGTCTCGCTTCATCGCCGTCCCCACCACTTATAGGGAAGCAAAGGCCGCTAGCAATATAGGAGTATTACCAAGAAGACTAGAATAAGGAGAGACAACTCGAGGAGTGGGGGTGGCACAAAATACGTCGCCAGCAGGCTACCTCACTCCAGGACCAGCACTATGCGCAGTGTCGCACTTTCATATTACCGCGTGTACGCGGGTCGGTTTCGTATGACCCTCGGTCTCGCGCGAGACAGAATAATGGCGCAAAAAGTGCGCAGTAGTGTACTGCGCATAGTGTTATTCACGGAGTGGAGTAGCCTGCTGGCGACGTATTTTGTGCCACTTTCTCACGACTCGACAAGCAGCAATTGCCTTTCCTTATTCTAGTCTTCTCGAGTATTACAGATATGGGCTGCATTTGTCTTGGTTGCTTCGAGCGCTGTGGGCAGCACATCCTAAGGCTAGTTTCACACGCAGGCGCACTCTGGCTTACCCGTTGGTCAAAATGAATTCCGCGCGTTACACTGTGGCGCGCGAAATTCAGTTTTATCAATGGGTACGCCAGATTTGCAGCGCTCAAGCACATTGCGCCCCCGTGTGAATCCAGCCTCAGGCGTGCGTTCCAAATGACTCGCCGGGCGACTTTTCTTTCTTTTTTTCATTATGGGAGAGAAAGAGAGAAAAGTCGCCCGGCGAGTCATTCTAATTTTGGCCACCGCACTCGAGAGCTTGGCCGACGGGTTATCAATCGCTGATTGGTCGACCATATCTTTGCGGCAAAAGAGGCGGTAAATTTTAAATAAAGATTTTTAATCACTATCAAACTGTATAAAAATTCGGTTTTTTTCGAAGTTTAGACATATTCTAAGAAACGATCACGGTCGTACATACAGGTCTGGAAACTCGAGCCAAATTCAGTGGTGGGGGTATGAACGGTTTACGGGGTCGAATTTATTTCCCAGCACAGTCGCAACTTGTTGCCATCAGTCAGTTCGCGTTTGAGCATAACCTACTCACCCGTAACGAAACCATGTGTGAGCATGTGTGAGACAGAGACAGATACCCTCCGTCTCTCCCCCAAGCGCATTACTAACCCGCAGTGATTCTAGGCACCGGCGGGAATTGAAAGCCACCCCGTAAAACGTTCATACCCCCACCACTGGAGTTTCCAAACCTGTATGTACGACCGTGGAAACGATTAAGGCCAGAAATCCCTTTAGAAGCGTGAAAAATAGGTATTTTTCGTGAATTTTTTTAGAGGGGATAAAATAATCGAATCATTTTCAAATTTTGACATAATTTTCTTATAACATTCAAGTTTGGGAAGAATTTTTTTTTTTTTGGGATGACGAACAAAATGGCGGCGTTATTAAGGGTCTTCGGACGCCTGTTTTCCGTGACATCGAAAAGTGCTGCAGTTGTCACTCTTTTGCTGTTGATCTGAAAAAGATTTAACAAGTGTCATTTGTTTACTGACATATTAAGGGGAAGGATATACCTAAAAAATGATGACAAAGTGCAAAATTGAAAATTTGGGAGCCTTTTTACTCTAAAGTTAGAATTTTCGACCGTTTTTTCGACATATTTGACCCCAAAAAAATTATTTATTCACACGCTACCTTTCCAACTTTAGGTATAACCTTCTGATAATATTACGGAGAGTAATCTCCCAAAATTTCATCGAAATCAGTCGATAACTTTTTGAGCTACAACACGAGCATTTTTTGAAAATGTAGTTTCGAGATAATCGCGTTTAAAGTTTCAACATGTGAAAACTATTAATTCTAGTGACTTACCGATTAATCAGCGATTCCAGGCGCGTACAGCAGACCTTCTTCTTTCTCGAAAAGCTGATTTTCTTCCGCCAGCTGTTTTTTCCGGGCGGTACGAGCTTCTTTCGTCGCAGAAAGACTCAGCCTGTTTTGCCGTACAATTCGCGCCTCATCAGTGGTTTCGGCGAAAACTCTGCAGTTGGTGCCAACGACTATGTCCAACGCATTCATAATCCTGAAGATCGAAGAGAAGCCATCATTGAATATACCAGCAGCGATGTAGGCCGCAATTTCAACAATTTTTAAGCCAGAATGCAAATGTTTTGGAGCCAGTCGCCAGATCGTCGAGTTGAAGCTTTCATTTGCATTTTGGGTATGACCTCCCAAGCACCTTTTTAGCAAATCATCTCTGGACAAATCTTCATAAATTGGCAGGAGATGCTGTTTAATACTTTCGCCAAGTAACGGTGAAAGATCTTCCAATTTTGGATTTCTATTTAAGGCGATTGCTTTCTGCCATTTGCACCAGCTTTCAGGTCCAGTCGGGCAGTATTCGTGATTTAGCTCTTCCTTTGTTGAAAAAATGTGATAAAAAGTAGCCATAATCACTTTTTTCATATTTTCAACACTATTAACATTTCTTTGAATGCTCAAACCATAGTATTTCGTGAGTTTTTTCACAACTTTATCCGTTAACTTGCCTCTTCCGGAAAGTTTTTTTTCTATTCTCACGTTTCGGAGTCTGGTGCCCATTCTCTTCTCTACGTGGCCAATGCATTCACTTTTTATAGCGGTTACCTCGTCACCATAAGGATTTAGTTCTAGTATGGCCTTGAGTGTTTTTGAATCCCCATCACCTATATAATTGCCATACTTTACGCCAAATTTCTCTTCTGATCTGGAAAACATTTCTTTCATAGAATCAACCTCCATTTTTCCCGCGGAGCCATCGTGATTATTCATGCAATTTTCTTCGTGATCTTCGAACCATTCCTCATATTCTTCAGTATGAGTCTTATTTTTCCAGAACGTACAGCCTTGGCAGTAACTGCTTTTCACAACTAATTCGATCACTTTACCAGAGTAGTAGCCGATGAGCGTAGTAACACCATACCATGATTTGAACCCACACTTTTTCCATGTACCGTCACCAGAGACTTTCAGAATTTTTTCTCTTCTTTCATGCTCGACATTTTTTTTCACCTCTTCTCTAACAGCATTCTGTGTTGAAAAATCGAATGAGGCCTTGACAGCAGCATAAATATGCTCGATGATTTTAGTGTAGCTGCTTTGATTGAATCCAGTGCACCGGTCCATGAGATTGCAAAAGGTATTGATTCCTTGTCTCGCGACCCCCAAAAGTCTCATAACTAACAGGAGCCTTCGATTAATTTCGAAACCAGTATGAATCAAGGGTCCTGAATGAATTTCTCGATTGCCGCACCGACACGTAACGACAATTTTGAATCCGAAGCCTCTATGGCCTGACTCATTAAAATTTACCCTTTGTTTGCATACAGAACAAATTAAAATGTCTGATAGAGCCGTAAAAACTGTTAAAAACTCAATAATTCTATATGCGTGCAAAGGATTCGTACGTACATCCTCTGTGCACGCAGACTTTAGTTTTTTAGCACTTGCACTTATGTCGTTACTAGTACTCGGCCCGAAACTCTCCCCGCTCACATCAGTACATTGATATCCTTGAAATCTTTTTTTTCTCGTACATTTTCGAGCTATATTGCCACGAGTTCCTTTCGGGTAGTTCGGCATTTTACTTTGATAAACTCAACCGGTCGTGATAAAATTTCAAACGAAACTGAATCTGTGTGTCGGGAAACGTTTCGTTTCCCATACCCACCGTTTCACGCTACATAGATATATCTATAATGTCCCCCGTATAAAATTTCTCGAAACATCTGCCTGGTCGAAAAAAAGGTAAATAAAGGAGTATTGTAAAGCAACGGTTGCTCTGCCTCTAACGGTCCGAGCGTACGACGCTCTACCTGACCGCGCATGCTGTCGCTCCGCTCTACACTATATGCGATAACTCCGCAAATATTCATTATTTCGGGTTTTCCTTTGGTCAGTATATCCTTTGGGTATTATACTTTTGAAATATGTAAAAATGTTATTTGTGACCATTTTGTATAAAGGTCATGTTCAATCATCGCAAATATTAATATACAAGTTGCTTGCGAAAGTACGAGGCATACAATAGCACATGAAAAGTTAATTTAAATAAAATATCGCATTATTATCGTGTAAAATATTATAATAACAGTATGCGTAGTTGAACAAAATTCGTCGGACGTATTTTAGACTGTCACTGTCATTGAATACCGCGCTCAATAATTGTAAGGAGAGTCTTAACGTTAACATAATCTTAAAATTTGTTTCACAATTTTTATTCTGAGATGGCTTGATGGAATAAAAATAGAAGAATAGGGCCGCCATAATAAATGTAAGCAGGTAGTCCCACTATTCGTTTTTTTCGTTTCATTGAGTCGTTTGCGATAAAATGGGTTTAAAATTTTAGCTTCATCTCACTCGCACTCATGAGAGCGGAAAAGCAAAGGTACTATATAAAGTATGCATGAAATACAGTCGCAATATTTAAGCATGTGTTGACTGCCCTACCAGGTTGAACGACAGTAAACGACAGTCGTTCGTCTTGTGAAACGACGGTGACGACGGTTTCCGACGTTCCAGACCGCCGGGAACCGTCGTTTCACGAGACAAACGACGTTCGTACTGTCGTTCGGGTCGGTAGGGTGTGAACGTGCATACCATTAGCGCCATCTCTTGCGATCCCTCGTACTTTCGCAAGCAACTTGTACAGGGTGTATGAAAACGATGTGTCGCCACTTGGCCCAGTAAATCTCCAGCTTGAGATCGGTGGAGATCTATCAAAATTTGTAGCCGCAAAATTGACCTTGACCCTGAAATTCAAGGTCAAATTTTTGTATTGCCTTAAAAAATTCTAATTCTTAAGAGGAACAAAAGTCAGAAAGGAATCATAGGTCGGAGATGCGTCCTTCAACCCGAAACGACAATGTCAATTCGAAAAAAATCGAAAAAGTGCGTTCTTACAAAATATTGTTCACAGAAACACGGGATAAGAAGTTTAATAATTATAAAAAAAGCTTTTCAACGCAGACCCTTCAATATTTATTAATTGGAATCAAGAAATGTTGCAATTGCATGACGCTGACCACACTAAGGTGGATGAATCGGCATGAGATGGGTGACACTGATCTTTGCGATATCCCTTTGTCGCGTTCCCACTACGAGCATCTAATTCCCTAGCTCATTGTTGCCGAAAATCAATTAACACATAGTTCCGCTGAATTAACCTTGACCCTAAAACTCAAAGTCAGTTTTAAAGTCAATTCATCTCGTTGAGAGGCATCTAATTCTCGTAGAAACGACGAGTCAGGAATGAACCTTTCAATATCAAGCCGTCAAAACATATAAAAAATGTGCGTTTTTCATTTAGTTCGGAGGGATAAAATTCGGAACTGAAGAATAATTATAACGGCAATCGATATAACTAGAAAGACTTTATGTCTGGCACACAGCACGCCTGCTATTCTATGAAAACAAAGCTCTAGATGGCCAGGTTTGCGATAAACGAATTTGATCTTAACAATAGTTGTTGTCACCTACACATTTCAGAGTCATATTGTGCTTGTGTGACCGTGCACGAGTTGCTTAAGCATATTCATCAGCGGCAGACCATTAGCGTTACCCGAAATACACCACGTGGAGGTTATAAAAAAATCAACAAAAAAACTGTGTTCTGTCGTCGCAGTCCCATTGATCGCCATCATCGTCGAGGTCTTTATCATCGCAGTCTCGGTCATCTCTAGGATCGTCGCAGTTTAGGTCGGTTCTATCATCGTCGAAGTGTTTGTCGTCGCAATCCCGGTCATCTCTATCATAGTCAAAGTCTTTGTCGTTGCATTTTGGGTCAACTTTATCGTCGAAGTCTTTCGTCGCAGTCTCGGTCAATCCTATCATCGTCGCAGTCTTTGTCATTGCAATTTCGATCAACTTTATCGTTGTCGAAGTCTATCGTCGCAGTCTTGGACAATTATATCATTGTCGAAGTCTGTCGCCGTAGTCTCGGTCAACTCTATCATAATCGAAGTCTTTAGCGTTGCAGTCCAGGTCATTTCTATCGCAGTCAGTCTCTGTCGTGGCAGTTTTGGTCATCTCTAGCATTATCGAAGTCGTTGTGGTCGCTCCATCGGTGATCGCCCTCACTACCTGAATCTTTGTTGGCCCTATCACTGTCGTCACTGTCGTAATAACATGAATCGTGGTCGGCGACCACATCGTGGTCGTGGACGAGATGGACGAGATCAACGTCTTATGTTGCGCGCTATTGATCAAGCTTTCGGAAACTTTGGAAGAGCTCGCAAAATTTATCGTCAGTTACTTCTTGATCGGGCAAACGGTCATCCTCTACGGCCGGGGGCAATTCCAGATCGTCGTGAGTTTCAACGACTCGAAGAGCGGTTCAACGATCAGGAGAGGTTTGAGGTGCGGAACGCTGGATATCGAAGAGCCGGTCGTCCTCGTGTTCATTGGAACATTGAAGAGCGTGTCATTGCTCTTGCACGAGCTTTTCCCGTCATGGGTTTACGTCGAATAGCCGCTCGCGTTGGTATAGCGCACATGACGGTGCGTCGCATAATTCGTGAAGAGGGCCTACGACCTTACCGCGTCCAATCTGTTCAGGCACTACATCCTGGAGATCACCGCGCTCGTCGTAATTTTTGTCGATGGATGCTACAGAAACTGGAGGGAGATCCTCATTTTTTTGAACGCATTCTGTTTACCGATGAGGCGAGCTTCTCCAGCACCGCAATCGTGAACCGGCAGAACTCACGCATCTGGGCTGAGAGGAATCCTCGTGCGATGATGCAACGAGTTCACCAGAGACGTTTTTGAGTAAACGTTTGGGCAGGTATCATTGGGAACACCCTGATAGGTCCAGTCTACCTTCCACTGAGATTGAACAGTCGCAATTATTTGCACTTTCTGCAACGCGATATAATGCCGCGTCTGAGGGACATGATTCCACGACATGCTCGCCATCACATTTTTTTATGCACGACGGAGCACCACCTCATTTCGGTCTTCAAGTCCGTGCATTCTTAAACGAAATGTTTGGATCGCGTTGGCTAGGGATGTGCATGAGCGTCAGATGCTCGAGCGCTTGCTCGCTCAGCTTGAAAAAATGCCGCTCGAGCGAGCTCGAGCGTTATATGAGCGTTTATTTGGCTCGAGCGCCCATCTCGCTCGAGCGCTCGGTCCGCTCGAGCCGCTCGAGCGCTCGGTCCTCTCGAGCCGCTCGAGCGCTCGGTCCACTCGAGCCGCTCGAGCGCTCGGTCCTCTCGAGCTGCTCGAGCGCTCGGTCCACGCGAGTCGCTCGAGCGTTCGGTCCGCTCGAGTGCTTATTCGACGCGGGCGATAGGGATAAAATTGATTTTGTTAATAAAATTAACAATATTACTTTGAATGTTTTATTTATTTATTTATTTATTGGTTTGCTTATCCGAATCAAATATAAAATTGAAAATAGTAAATAACTTGAATAATCTATTATGAATTAAATGAAGTCTCTAAATATTTAATTAAGGTAGTAGTCTAGTCTAGAGAACGAAAAAACAAATTTATTTTCGAAAATGTTTTTTTCAGCTTCTTTGTTATATATTATAGAAAAACTTTTTCCAGGACATAATGTTATCTTTATAGAATAGAAAAAGGATGTTTCATTTCGTCTAGCGTTTTTTGTCCAATTTTCAGAGAGCGTCAAAGTCGCGTCCTCAAAAAAAGCTAAGAGAAGAAGCAAAAAGCTGTTGTCATGCCGAGAAATTCCGAATGCCGAATTACACTGAACTCCCGGTATTTTTTGACACTGGGGCTTGCGCAAAAGACCGAGGGAATATATAGATATAGCGCTCTGAACTCGACAAGCTTGAATGAGTGCTCATGTAAACATGACACATATAATGCGCCATACATGTATACGCACACACTCCTGAGTTTTTTGTCTTCACGTCGCGCGTCGAGCCATTTTTTATCAGTTAATAAATTAAATTAATATTTTCTAACAGTTAATAAATTAAATTGATATTTTTTAACAGTTAATAAATAAAATTAATATTTTTTAACAGTTATTAAATTAAATTAATATTTTTTAACAGTTAATAAATTAAATTAATATTTTTCAATCGTCCATTATTTTCATACAAATGAAATATTTCTTAACGACTAACAAATTTTGTAACAGTTTAGAAATATTTAAGTAAAAGTGCCAACTAAATATATTTCTTTATACAAAAAAACTTGTTTCCTCCGTGCAGTGGAGCTTTCGCCCCACTCGAGCCACTCGAACGCTTGTGCCACGCGAGCCGCTCGCGCTATTCGAGCCGCTCGCGCCATTCGAGCCGCTCGAGCGCTCGCGACGTTCGAGCCGCTCGAGCGCTCGCACCGTTCGAGCCGCTCGAGCGCTCGTACCGTTCAAGCCGCTCGAGCGCGCGCGGCGCTCGAGCGCTCGAACCTCTTGGATGCTCGAACCGAATGAGCGCTCATTCCTCGGCTCGAGCTTGCTCGAGCGCAGGCTGTTGCGTTCAAGCAGGCTCGAGCGCGCTTGTGCACATCCCTAGCGTTGGCTCGGTCGTCGGCCTGCTCCGCATCTCCGGCCACCACGTTCTCCAGACCTGAATCCCTTGGACTTTTTTTTCTGGGGAGCACTCCAGGCTATCGTCTACAGAGAAGGTCGAGCGATTAGGACGCCGGTAGATCTGAGACGCCGAATCGATGAGGGAGTTGCCAGGTTGATGCGAAACCAAGAACTTCTTCTCAGGGTTTCGAGAAACTTGGAGGCACGGTTGCGAGCGTGCTTGCGTAATGGTGGCCGGCATGTGAAAGCTGGAGAACAAGCTAGAATGCTTCGAGCAATTAGACATGATGGTTCGATTCTCTGGGTTCCTCGACGCCGCCGCCATCAACGACCGCGTCATAATGAAGCAGGAGACGACTAATCCAACATTGCATACGCACCTGACACACAGTCGTCATTGAAATGATTTGAAACGAATCTTTCGAAACGGACAACAAAACACAACGGCCCTTTTCAGGGCCAAGGGATACCAGGCAGACAACCTCCACGTGGTGTAGTCCGGGTAACGCTAATAGTCCGCCGCTAATGAAGATGTTTAAGCAACTCATGACAACAACTATTGTTAAGATCAAAATCGCTTATCGTAAACCTGGCCATCTAAAGCCTTGTTTTCATAGAACAGCAGAAGTGTTGTGTGCCAGACATCAAGTCTGTCTAGTTATATCGATTGCCTTTTTAATTATGTTTCAGTTCCGAATTTTATCCCTCCGAACTAAATGAAATACGCTTATTTTTTATGTTTTGACGGCTTGATATTGAAAGGTTCATTCCTAACTCGTCGTTTCTACGAGAATTAGAAGCCTCTTAACGAGATGAATTGACTCTGAAACTGACTTTGAGTTTTAGGGTCAAGGTTAATTCAGCGGGACTATGTGTTAATTGATTTTCGGCAACAATGAGCTAGGGAATTAGATGCTCGTAGTGGTAACGCGACAAAGGGATATCGCAAAGATCTGTGTCACCCATCTCATGCCGATTCATCCACTTTAGTGTGGTCAGCGTCATGCAATTGCAACATTTCTTGATTCCAATTAATAAATATTGAAGTGTCTGCGTTAAAAAGCTTTTTTTATAATTATTAAAATTCTTATCCCGTGTTTCTGTGAACAATATTTTGTAAGAACGCACTTTTTCGATTTTTTTCGAATTGACATTGTCGTTTCGGGTTGAAGGACGCATCTCCAACCTATGGTTCCTTTCTGACTTTTGTTCCTCTTAAGAAGTAGAATTTTTTAAGCTAATACAAAAATTTCACCTTGAATTTCAGGGTCAAGGTCAATTTTGCGGCTACAAATTTTGATAGATCTCCACCGATCTCAAGCTGGAGATTTACTGGGCGAAGTGGCGACACATCATTTTTACCCTGTACATTAGAATTTGCGATAATTGAACATGATCTTTATACAAAATGGTCACAAATAAGATTAATCGTTTCTCAGAATATATCCAAACTTCGAAAAATCCGAATTTTTGTACAGTTCAATGGTGATTAAAAATCGTCATATCAAATTTACCGTGTCTTTTGCCGCAAAGATATGGTCGACCAATCAGCGATTGATAACCCGCTGGCCAAACTCTCGAGTGCTGTGGCCAAAATCCGAAAGACTCGCCGGGCGACTTTTCTCTGTTTCTCTCCTATAATGAAAAAAAGAAAGAAAAGTCGCCCGGCGAGTCATTTGGAACGCATGCTTTAGGATGTGCCGCCCAAAGCGCCCAAAGCGTCCAAGACGAATGCAGCCTACGTTGTTCTAGTTTCCATTCTAAGGGTGAATTCAGATACGGGCGCACTGCGCTTGAGCGTTGCATAATCTGGCGTACCATTGGTCAATTTAAATTTCGCGGGCCACAATGCCACGCCCAAAATTCATTTTGACCAATCGGTACGCCAGATTATGCAGCGCTCGAGCGCGGTGCGCCCGTGTCAGAATTCACCCTTACGCTGCATGAGAAGTCACCGTCATAGATCGCCATAGCAAAAAACAAAATTCAAACTGTCTTTTGTTCCAGTCCTCCTCAGCGATTTTGTAGTGTTGAACGTAAGTATTTTTTCCAAAAGATTTATATTTTTATCCTTTTAAGCTATCCGGATATTCTGTTGGATTCAAATTTTCATCGGAAAAATTTTCTCTGTCATTTGACGCAATAATTTATTATTTAGAGTTTGTGCTCCAACATCTCGAGGATCTCGAGGTACTTTCAACCGGCTTCCACGATCTTTCCATTTCGGGTTTGTGCGCCATATTTCGTCGAAAAAAGAAAAAAACATGTACTGTCTCGTATTTTGGATAAAATCGAAGAAATGAAGTATCGAGCCTCTATCCAAAATCCCTAAAGGCACAAAAAAAGAAGATGAAATTGAAATAAATCACGGCGGGGAAGACTACGCCGTGCGCATATTGCAGTTTTCCGGTGAGTAGAAAAAAAATAAACGTGTCTAATGTTTAAAAAATTTTTGTGTCCTGTAGTGTTTCGGAGTTTCAAGAGGAGGTCAGAGACCCTCTTCCTTGCTCTCACACGACCCCCATAAGCTATATTTCTCGCACTCACCAGAGCGCAAAGACTTAGTCGAGGGTTTTAACCTAGCCTTAAGGGGACTGAGTCAGTGTCAAAACGCCAATTTTTTAATATGAACATCAATTTTCGCTAAATACGTGTAAACCTAACCAATGGTCCATCATTTGACGTAACAAATAAAGAATTTTTTGACGCTAGCTAAAACCCTTAAGATGCAGCGGTTCTCTTGTGAATTGATTTTTGAGTTTCACTATGTTGTGCACGATCTTGACGAAACTGCTCGACGGATCTTATACTACCACGTCTCATTTTCTTTGTAATACTTTTCCTGACTGCTTAAGTGCAGCGCATTTTTTTTCGCTGATCCTTATTACGCAGTTACAGGCTACTTCACCGAAACCTGTCAGTTTGAATACACTGCACGTGATTAAGAATTAATCGCTTGATGTATTTCGGTCTATGAGGTCTCATTTTTTTGCAAACTTTTTCTACGTTGGTGAATTGAGACATGTTAATTGAATTCAAAAAAGTAATCTGGAAAATGTTCCAAAGTTAAAATAGGTTAATCAATTTGAAAATTTGCATGTCACTGTGGATTAGAGAGCATGAAAAAAAATGTGTCGCAGGATTGGAAATGAAGCATTACTTTTCAAAATGCACTTACATTTACAATAATCATTGACTCTTATTGATTAATTGAAATAATATCCATTAACCATTAAATGTTTATGGTTAATGGTAATGTAAATTTTCAATAATCATTAACTGTAATTTATTAATTGAAATAATTCCCATTAACAATTAAATTTCAATGGAAATTGATTTTTATGAATGGTTAATGGAAATTATTTTCATCAACCATTAAATAATTTTTTTCCCTCGATTAAAATCACTTGATATTTTTTATCGATTTTTACTAACGATCATGATATAGAAATTTAGATTTTTCCCTGTTGCAACAAAAAATATAAGTATTTATTAAAGGAGCAGTTCACCCAAAATCTCGTTCCTTGAAAAAAAAATGTTAATGAAAATCTAAGTGGCTTGCGAGCCCATTAATTTTTTTTTTCGAGGACCCAATTTTTTGGTGAATCACTGCTTCATCGAACACTTTTATTTTTTGTTGCGACGAGGAAAAAATGTAATATCTATATCATGATCGTTGATCAAAATAAAAAATAACATCAAGTCATTTAAGCGACCGAAAAATTTTTTTTTTCAAAGCTGCATTTTTCTGAGCGTAACTTTTTTGACAAGTACTGACAGCTATCAAATCCAATCAGAGAAAAATCGACTTTGATTGCAAAACCCTATTGCAAGGTTGCGAATTTTGTTGATGATAAAGTTATGCATTAATCATTACTTTTTTAATGGCTAATTAAAATTATTTCAATTAACCATTAACATTTAATGTTTAAAGGAATTTATTTCCATTAACTACACGTGTGCATGTGTGCGTGCGTGCGTGAGCGCCTCTCTCTCTCCCTCTCTCTCTGTGTGTGTGTATGTGCGTGTGTTTAATGTGTGAAAAATTCAAAACTTGAGAACGCTTCTAGATATCGAGCTAAAGATTGGCACATTTGTCGACAAATAGTTGCTCTTCATTATGAAAAAATTTTGTTTCAATTCTAACGGGTGTTCAGATTTGATCGACTTTTTTCGTTTTCACAAGAATGGCGTAAGCGCTCTAACGTCTGCAATTTTTAAGATAATGCACTCAAAATTAATACCGAATAAGTATAGCTATTAAGGTTGTTTAGTGTTGAATTTGGCGCAAAACCATCAAGTGATTAAGAATTTACGAAATTTTGAATTTTTTGAAAAATATCGTAAACGCTCTGAATAGTGCAATTTTTAAGATGTACTGAAATTCTGCACAGAGCTAATATAGCTATCGAGGATGTTCATTATTAAATTTGGTGAAAATCGATCAAATGATTAAAATTTTATTTCATATTTTGAAAAGGTCGAATTTTGGAAATTCGAAGAAGGAACAAATATTAATTTTTATTTTAATTTTTTTATTTGCAGTCTGAGCATATAACTACTCAGATTTTGATGCGTATGAAATAGTATTTGTTAATGATATTTATTACATTATTATTAAAAAATACATTTCGCGAATGATATCACAAAGGTATTAACTTTTATTTACATTCGTTTTTAATTTTAAGTATGTTCGAGTATGTTCGATGTTCCTCGCATACGGGTTTTTCGCGCCCTATACAAGGAAGCTGTGTTTTTTAAAATCTTTTGATGACGTATAAAAAGTATACTTTTTTCGTTTTGGTTGTTTGTTGCTCTCCTGAGGCCTATTTTCTGATTCACCTTATATTATGCAGAATTATACGCGTAAATGTCTCGACAGCTTTGACTTAGCCGTACGCCGTTTAAATTACGGTTGTACTAATTTGAATACTTTTATAAATTTTTTATGACTCAATTATTGTCATAATATTATTCGCGACTAAATATTCGATATTTTTCCAATGCTGGAGCGCATACATTACTTGGCTAGGGTTTTATGACGTCATTTTCCCAAAAAAAAAAACAATTCGCGACCAATATTAATACACTTTTTCTTATTTAATGAACTCGAATTGTCAACGGATATATGCTGCCGTCAAAGAAAGAAAAACGGAAGAAAATGGAGCAGTCAAAGAAAAATAAAAATAAAATTGCAAAGAGGACGAGAGAGAAGTTGCGTCCCGAATCGATGGAAGGTATCAACGAGCAATTGCTCGAACGCAATAACGATATGGATGCAACAGACCCTCCGGAATCCCCGCTGGAGGTGTCCTATTTATTGCCGGGCTCATCAAAAAAACATTCGTTCTTCAGAAAATTGAAAGTTGCCCTTTGCATGATTCGATCAAGATAAGTTTCGTATACATATGATAAATGAAGAAATGTTTACTAAACTGAGATAAAAAATTATTGAATTTTAAAACATGAATTTATTTATTGAATCAAAGTATTATTTCGATTATTTTTTTGTTAAACCATGAGAATCTCTGTTCATTTAATAACATATTTTCACAGAACTATTACTCCATTATATTGAACTCTTATTTAATAGTAACAATTACATGCATGATACATTTGATTAAATTTGTATTGACCGGATCAATTACATTGATCGCATTATAAACATTAGATTATTTGAAACTAAAAAACGACTTCAATATTAATTTTTTTTTAACGAAATTATTTCTTTACAATAAATTCATTATTATTATACTTCTAAAAATATCTTTATTTAAATACATTTTATTGAATTTGCATTCATTGGATTAATTAGATTTATTGCATTGTTACGTCCCGCGATTTTCGGGATCTCTCATCGTCCACGGGTTGCCCATATCGGGTAATTCACGAGGAAAAATGCGGATGAGAGGGGAACACAGTCAAAGCGAGGATCCATTCATTTGGTGTGGCCATATTCCCACCCATTCTCTAAGGGTCGAATTACAAGCCATGGCGACAACGTCAACTCCTGTACAGTCATTCACCGACTCGAATCTCCGAGAAGAATTTCGAGCGAGATTATATTGCAGGGTAAATAAAACAATTTCTATCATCGGCTCGGAAAAACATCCGGCAAAGATATAAGACCCCGCGTAAATATCGATAGGGCCTTTGTGGGTCGAAGCGACGCAGGCATTAAACTCTTTGAAAGCGCGTGGCACTCATATTAGCCCGGCATATTATAGAAATCCATACGCATACTAGCGTACAGCCACACCGACACGAATATTAAATGAGGATACCCGAGCGTATGACCAGTGGTTCTTTCTCTCATTTTATTGGCACTTTAGGCCAGAGATCCTGAAAATTAATAGCAAAGGACAGTAAACTAAAGTAAAGTCAATTCTAAATTCAAAAATAGAAATTATAGCCTCCCATGCAGAAATTTCGATAGGGACACCCTACGTCCCATCAAATCCCTGTCGGGATTCGGCATGGACTCCCCAAAACGGGCGTCCCTATGGGGATCCCTATCGGGATTTGCTATAGATTCCCCAAAACGGGCGTCCCTATGGGGGTCTCTATCTAGGATTTACTATGGATTCCCCAAAACGGGCGTCCCTATGGGCGTTCTTATTAGGATTTGTTATGGATTCCCGAATACGGGCGTCCCTATGGGCGCTCCTATCGGGATTTGCTGTGGATTCCCCAAATCGGGACTCCCTATTAAAATCCAGGTTGCATCGCCATATGGCGTCACTCCCATTTACCATGTCCCCATAAGATTCCTATGTGGATCGAGTATGACGGTCGTAGGTCTGGATCATATAGATGGCGTACTCGTGAGCCGTGCGGGATTTAGTATTATTACCTGTGCGATGCCAGTGAGGTTATGTCGTGTGTTTATGTTGTGCTTTCAATATATTTGGTGATCTGATTCTATTATTGATGAACAACGAAATAAATGAGCGTGAGAAAACTCGCATTCGCGTACAACGATGTTGGAAAATACGTCGGGAAATTAATCTCGAACTGCAACGCCATGCCGAAGCACGTGCTTCAATTCCAGGTTAGGAACAATACAAGTTTTCCACCGTTTTGATAACGATTATAATAGTTAATAAATATTTATTATTCATTAAAAATAAATACTTGAGATTGGGAGCTTTGTAAAACCTTTCACAGACTTTAACAAAATACAAAAATTAATATAAATTCTAATAAAAATTGATAAATCTGCCTTAAAAATTATTTATTGATATGCATATTCTTTGCATAGCAGATAACGAAAATAGCGATTCGTCAATTGACGACTCCACATCCGTGAGGTCTGAATCGCCCAATGAAAATGTTCAACGGCTGGAGCTTTCACCTCACAGCAATAATGAACGTGAGCAGGAAGAGCACGCAGTTTTGGACAACCGTGAAGATGACACCGACGGGGATTTGAACGTGGATGATTTGAATCTCGATTTGATCGATCCTGAAAACGCTGCGAGAGCCCCGGATGGTCCAAGAGAAGTTGAAGAGTTACGTGAATGGGCTGTGACATGCGGAATTCGTCAGGTTCACTTGGACAAATTATTAAAAATTTTGGGACGTCGTCTAATCCCTGAGCTGCCGAAGAATTCAAAAACGTTCTTAAGAACAGAGCGCATGCCGTATGAGATTTTGGAAGTCATAGACAAGGATGGGCACTGTAATGGTCAATACATATATTTCGGTATTGCAAAGGAGCTGCAGAAATGTATTAATGAAATCTTTCATCCAGAAAGAATTATCTACCTGCAGATAAATGTCGACGGATTGCCGATTTTTTCCGCGAGTAAAATTCAGTTTTGGCCAATTTTGTGTAAAGTTGTCAGCGCTCCTGATGTTTATAAGCCCTTTTTGGTAACCTTGTTCTGCGGCGAAGCTAAGCCATCCTGTGTCAATTTATTTTTACGAGACTTTGTGACAGAACTGAATCAGCTCACAGAAAATGGTATCATTATTCGCGAAACAAACTTCACTGTCCGCATTCAATGTTTCATTTGCGATACTCCCGCTCGATCATTCATGAAACTGACAAAAGGTCACGGTGGATACAGTGCTTGTGAACGATGCACTGTACGTGGTTATCGAAAAGAACGTCGTACTGTGTATACAGATATTGACTGTCCCGAGCGGACCGATGAATCTTTTCGTAGAATGGAAGATAAGGATCATCACAATGAAAAATCGATTCTCCTCACACTTTCACCGCCGATCAATATGATCTCATCCTTCGTTTTGGATTATATGCATTTATGTTGTCTTGGGGTAATGAAGAGGCTTTTGGTTCAGATCTGGTTGGGTGGAGATTTGAGATTCCGTCTAAGCCCGAGAGTGAAAAAGGAATTATCGCGAAGGATTGAAGCTCTACGCAACGACTTTCCCTGTGAATTTCAAAGAAAACTGCGCGGCATACAATATGCAGCTTTACTAAAAGCAACGGAACTTCGCTTATTAATGCTGTATTGTGGCCCCATTATACTGAAAGGTTTGCTACCAGAAAAAATGTACAAGCATTTCTTGTTGTTTCACGTGGCATGCAGAATTTTATGTGATGAAAATATGGCACAAGAATGTAACTTGCGAGCAAAATGTTATCTTCGGAAATTCGTTTTGCTTGTTTCCCGCATCTATGGAGCTTGCTCAAGTGTCTTAAACGTACACAATCTTATTCATCTTGCTGATGACGCGAAAAATATGAGGTGCAGCTTATCGCGAATCAGCGCTTTTCCGTTTGAAAATTTCCTCGGAAAGCTCAAGAAACTTGTACGCACGCCAAATCAACCGCTTGCACAAATATGTCGGCGTCTCAACGAACAAAGTCTTCTCAACATAGAAAGAGCAATGCCCAAGGATCGAGTGGAAGTAATGGAGAGGAATCGTGAAATTATCAATGACATCGTGACCGTTCGGAAACTTAGATATACAGAGTTCATTTTAACGACTAAGTCACCGAAGAACATCTGTATGTTAACCGATAAAACAGTAGTAAAAATAACGAAGATTTTTTACTTGCAACAAACGCCGGATGATATCCAATTTGAGGGGGCTATTTGGAAGGTGAAAGGAGATATTTTCAGTTATCCGGCTTCATCGCATAATTTACAGATGTGGGAGCTATATCCTGATACTTCAAGAAACACAGTGACTCTGTCCTTAAATTTTATAAAACGAAAAATGGTGAAATTAGCTCTTCCAATGCATCCAGATGCACAATGCATGCGAGTTTTTGCAATCCCTTTCCTTCACGATTGACTTAATCAACCATTTTAGATGGATAAATAAGGATATTTTTACAAATATTATGGTCATCTGAATGGGAAAAATGATGCAACAAAAATAAACGATAAAACCAATAACTAATTATATATGTTATAATATATCCCAAATCACATAGCGGCGTATCTATATCTATATGGGTGATTCCAAGTCAAATCGACCAAGAGTTGGTCAGAACTTTTCAGTTATAATAAAACAAAGTTCTATCACAAGAAAAAAAATAAAAATTGTTTTTTCGAAAGTTATGCACGATTCAAAATTTTACAATTTCTTAAATCATTTAAGTTTATTGTTTAAATACCTCGAAAACGATTATAATTACGAAAAAATCGTTCTGGATTCGTCTTGAAGAGTATACTTGTGGCTACGAAAAAAAAAATATTCGGAAAAAATAATTTCAAAATTGATCAATTTGGGAAAATTTTGAATTTTTCAAAATCCCGCGAACCCGCGATCAACATTACATTTTTGGTTAATTTTTTTTTATATAATATCTTGTACTGTTCTTAAAAGATCCAAAAAATTTCAGGATGATGTTTTTTTGTTTCAAAAATATAAATGTTTTAATTTTAGTAAGAAACAAATTTGTTTACCTCTTAGTTGAGTAAAGTTGAGCAATCATGGAGTTTTGTAATTTCGAGCAGTGAGAATTTCAATTAATGACATAAGAATGTAAAAAACAGAAACATCATTTTAATTTGTATACATGTATACATGTTATTACTTATACATGTATATTAAGTTTACGCTCAAAACCCTTTACCAAATAAATAAAAAAGCAAATTAAAATTATGTTTCTGTTTTTTTATTCTCATGTCATTAATTGAAATTTTTACTGCTCGAAATTACAGAATTACATAATTGCTCAACTTTACTTAAAAATTGACAGGTAGAATAAAAAATTTGTTTACCAACATTTAAAAATTCATATTTTTGAAGAAAAAAACACCATTCTAAAAATTTCAGGATATTTCAAGATCAGCAAAAGGTATTATATAAAAAAAATTAAACAAAACATATAATAATAAAAAAGATAATCGAATTTAGTAAAAATAGCGTTTTGGACAGAATGAATTCGGCTTTGTTTCCAAAACGCATTTTTTAAAATTCGATTACCTTTTTTTTCGCAGTTTCTTTTTACTTCTATAGTGCGGCAAGAAAAATCGCCTGGTGTATTCAAACTTTTGAGCGGGAGTGTAGATACGCAAAAGCATCCTTTCCCGCGCTTTTGCCGGCATCAGCCCGCATTTCTTCATAACCTCATCGTAGTTTCGACCGGCGGACCGGCATATTACTCTCACCAGCGAACATATATTTTCGCTGCTCTCACGTACGTTTTTGTTTTAAATTTATTATCTTCATTTTCGCCGATTTCATTAAATTTCACATCTATCATATTTTAGAACAAAAAAAATCTCAGCGTGAAAAAAGTGTATTTTTGCGGTTACTTCGACAGCAACGAATGGTCAGAAATCAAACGTAAGTATTTTTTAATAATTTCATATATGAAAATATAATATATAATTATACAATAATATAATACGTATGCAAGAAAATAAAATAATCGTCTATAAATGCCTGCATACATCTAATATAACATAGGCCATTTTGCATGATTATATATGATTTCACGTTTTTAGGTTAATCGCTGAATCACCACCTGTTGCCGAAATTGACGATGCAATCTCACAAAAAACCGAGAAAAGGTGGAAACGTAGAGGTAGAAATCCCCGTCCACCCGTTTCAACTAATACAATTTTGCGAAAATGGTGAGCACGACTTACTCGATATCGATGTCGTGCCACACTCATGGCTATTGTGGGATGCACACAAAAAAGTGTGTGCGATTCAGTATCCGCCGCCACCATATACACAACAAAAATGTAACCAGTTACAACGATTGGTACAAAAAGAATTGTTACCACTCAAGGATTGGCCAGTTCGGGCCGTCCAGATTAAAGGAGGTGCACGTAAGTAAAAAAAAATTCTATAACCTTTTTAATATTGAGGATGTCTACACAGCCTCCGAAGGGCCATAAAGAGTATGCATAGACATCTAGATGTCTATGTAGAATCTCCGTAGGGCCCTCCGGAGTCTGCATAAACATCTAGATGTCTACTTAGACTCTCCGTAAGGCCCTCCGGCATGTTCATAGACATCTAGATGTCTATGCAGACTCTCCGTAGGGCCCTCCGGGGTGTGCATAGACATCTAGAAGTCTATGTAGATTCTCCGTAAGGCCCTCCACAGTGTGCATAGAAATCTAGATGTCTATGTAGACTCTTCGTAAGGCCCTCCGGTGTGTTCATAGACATCTAGATGTCTATGTAGACTCTCCGCAGGGCCCTCCAGAGTGTGCATAGACATCTGGATATCTATGTAGACTCTCCGTAAGGCCCTCCGGCGTGTTCATAGATATCTAGATGTCTATGTAGACGCTCCGTAAGGCCCTCCGGAGTCTGCATAAACATCTAGATGTCTATTTAGACTCTCCGTAAGGCCCTCCGGCATGTTCATAGACATCTAGATGTCTATGCAGACTTTCCATAGGGCCCTCCAGGGTGTGCATAGACATCTAGAAGTCTATGTAGATTCTCCGTAGGGCCCTCCACAGTGTGCATAGAAATCTAGATGTCTATGTAGATTCTCCGTAAGGCCCTCCGGTGTGTTCATAGACATCTAGATGTCTATGTAGACTCTCCGCAGGGCCCTCCAGAGTGTGCATAGACATCTGGATATCTATGGAGACTCTCCGTAAGGCCCTCCGGCGTGTTCATAGATATCTAGATGTCTATGTAGACTCTCTGTAAGGCCCTCCGGAGTCTGCATAAACATCTAGATGTCTATTTAGACTCTCTGTAAGGCCCTCCGGCATGTTCATAGACATCTAGTTGTCTATGCAGACTTTCCATAGGGCTCTCCGGGGTGTGCATAGACATCTATTTATATTTTTTTTAAATCTCGAAAACTATTATAGTTGCGAAAAAATCGTTCTGGGCTCGTCTTGAAGAGTATACTTGTGGCTACGAAAAAGAAAATTTTTAAAATATAATGAATTTGGAAAATTTGGAATTTTTTAAAGTCGTGAAAATCCACTTTCAACATTAAAGTTTTGGTTCAATTTTTTAAATATGATACCTTGTACTGATCCGAAATGATCGTAAAATTTTTAAAAAGGTTTTTTTTGTTTGTTCAAAAAAATGAATTTTTGAAACAAAAAAACACTATCCCGAAAATTTCAAGATTTTTCAAGATCAGTACAAGGTATTATATAAAAAAAAATTAACAAAAAATTTAATATTGATCGTAGATTTACACGGTTTTTAACAATTAGAAATTTTATATTTTTGAAAAAACAACACCTTTCTGAAAATCCTGAAATTTTCAAGATTTTTTAAGATCAGTACACGGTATTTTATCAAAAAAATGTAACTTAAAATTTAATGTTCATCGTGGGTTTACACGATTTAAAATAAATAAAAACTTTATATTTTCGAAAAAACAAAAAACAACTTTTAAAAAATTTCAGGATCTTTTAATATGAGTACGAGGTATTATATTTAAAAAATTGAACAAAAAATGTAATGTTAAAAGTGGAGTTTCACGATTATTGAAAATTCAAAATTCTCCAAATTCATCATTTTTCAAAAAAAAAATTTCGGAATTTTTTTTTTCGTGGCAACAAATACACTCTTCAAGCGAATTCAGAACAATTTTTCAAAACTATAATAGTTTTCGAGATATTTAGAAAATCACTTGGAAAGATTTAAAAAATTGTAAAATTTTGAATCTTGCATAACTTTCAAAAGATATTTTTTTCCTGTGGTAGAACTTTGTTTTATTGAAAACTTTTAAGGGGCGGGGGGTGGTAAGGTTAATTCGTAAGAAAAAAAGACATGTATTTGTGAATTATTTGTGACGACACACTTAAAATCTCTTTATTAAAACCTGTGGCACATTAAAGTATGACTTTTCAAGAATGTTGTGCAAAATTTTCACGAAAAAATATTAGAAAACACGGCAATGGTAGCAATTATTCGGACATGTCTCCGAAAAGAGTTCAATTGCGGTGCCCCTCATAACTTGGTGCTGGATCATCTGAAATCAAAAAATCAAAGTTCATTCGTTAGATAATAGTTGTCCCCAGGTAACGAATGAACTTTGATTTTTTGATTTCAGATGATCCAGCACCAAGTTATGAGGGGCACCGCAATTCTACTTTTTTCCGAGACACGTCCGAATAATTGCTGCCACTGCCGTATTTTTAAATATTTCTTCGAGAAAATTTTACACAATATTCTTCAAATGTCATACTTTAATGTGCTATTGGTTATAATAAACAGATTTTAACTGCGTCGTCACAAAAAATTCACAATAACATGTCTTTTTTCTTACGAATTAACCTTACCCCCCCTTAACCAAATTTCATCGACAATGAAAGGGGTCAATTTGGCATGGAATGACCCATACATATTTTCATGTAGTATTGTTTAGGACGATTATTATTTCGTATCCATTCAATTTGACGTGATGCAGTTATATCCATTGTATTGAGCTCAAGACGAATTTTGAAGATTCGTTCATGTTTTAGGTGACAATGAAAGTGATGAAGAAAATGTTTGTGCATTGCCCAAGCATGGATCAAAAATTTCGCGCAATAAGCAGCATCCTCGTCAGTGTGCCTCAACATCTTCAAATGTCAACGATGGTTATTTCATGACCGAAAATTTTACATCGAGTGAGATAATCGTACCAGGCTCAACATCGGAAGGTATGTTTTGATTGACGTATTCTATATTTATAATTTATTATCCGACCATAAACAAAAAAATGTACAAATTCGAATTTCTACATTGCTTCTCCATTCTTGTTAATTAGAATTCGTTGCTTATAAAATTATATGCCAATTTATAAGCAACGAATTTCGATAAACACGAATGAGGAGGCAATGCGGAAATTCGAATTTGTCGATTTTTTTCGTTTATAATTTCGAATTCGTAGTTTTTTTTGCTTTCTTTACAAAGGAAGCCATAACGGCTGATGCAGAATGAATGTGACTCAACCTCGAAAATAATGAGCAGCGTCGTATTAAAATAACTATGTTCGTAATTTAATTTGATTACAATACTTTTTCAGTTACCTCGGACTTGTCTGACGGTAATAACAACGCACGTGACGAACGCGAAGCAAGATCCACTGAGGTGAACAAAGAAATAATGGACATCCAAAAAGAGGGAAAAGGTCAATCGAGCGTTAAGAACAAAAACGTTCGTGATCAGGAGAAAGAAAAAGATTTATCGCCAGGTATGGTTTTTACCCAATTTACAACATGAAATCTTATATGTCATGATACGTTATCTTATGGCACATAATATGGGAATAAAATATATTTTCCATTATATTTATGAAAATTATATTTTTCAGATACCCGCTTTTTATTGGGGGTGCTCAAACGTTTGAGCGCCGATGTTCAAGCCAATACGGCTGCGATTAATGCACTCAGCGATGTTCTGATGGATAAAGAAGTTCTCGATGGAAAAAAAACCGTAGAACAAGTTGACAAGGACAATAACCTCGATTTGCCGTTTCAGGATGTTGACAGATTTCGCGAATTTGACATTAAAGTTGGAAACGTACAAGACGTTAAACAAGATCTGGTCAGTTTATTACAAAAAATTGACAAATATGTAAATGAAAAATTAAGCCATATATTTTTTTAAAGTCTTTGTTGTCGACTTACTTATGTCAGCGTACATTAGAATTTCTAAAAATACGGTAAAATTTAATTTTTGAAATATGTCGGGAATGTTTCACAGATCTTGTCGTTCAAGCAGCTGCTTGATCGCAATAACAACGCCACAAAGAGCGTCACAAATATATTGAGGAAATTTTTTACGCGTGAAGTTGCATCGGGTTTCACTGCCAGGAAACAAATCGAGGGAAAAACGTTGTTAAAAACAACGAACTTTGGGAGTTGTATGATCGGTACGTATGCAACACTTTTCAGAGTTTTTTTGTTGGTCTAATATAAGGTAAATGCCCCAATTATTGAACAGTTAAGGATCTGAGGATTGAATTCGGCGATAAAAAAATATAAAATGAAGAAAAAAAACCATCGCTTTCATGTTCAAATGATACTTTGATATTTCTACTTTCGAAAAGTCACCCTTTAAATTATTTTTAAATGATTTCAAATGAAAAAAAAAGAATAACAATGTGAAGCATGCAAATGTCCCAATTATTGAACACTGCAAGTGCCTATGTCCCTAGTATTGAACAGGCATGTCCCAGTTATTGAACACTCGAGAAATCATTTTCCGTTCTGATAATATTATTTTGGGTACAATATTAAGAAATAAAAGCAAAATCAAACTTTTAAATAATCTTTTAGTAATGATGTAAAAATACAAAAATATGTATTAAATAATTGATTAAAATTATTTTTTAAAATTGTTATTTGTAAAAAAAATTCTGAGGAACCTGAAACCGCCTTTTTGAGATGCGACAGTTTTTGAATTTTGTATGCCTTTATGCATGAAGTGGCGCGTCTTAGCAAAAACGATAAGCAGTTACCACGAGACGTCAAATCGGGTCACCGTTGCTGATTACATAATTTTTTTCTCTATTAATTGAATTTTTTTTTCACAAATGAGCTAACATTTCGATACCTAAAAGTTCCATGTATGTACAGAAATTTGTATAAATAAGTAAATGCATGCAGGTGAATGAGATATAATAAAAATACAAGATAGTGTTCAATAATTGGGACCTGTTTAATAATTGGGACATTTACCTTACACGGAAAATATCTGTATAGTCACAGGTTTTTTGAATTTCAATATATTTTTTACAGACGCGCTGGTAAGCTTTCACACTCTCCAGGACGGCACTCCTATTAGTCGCGATGTTGTTTGGAAGTCGGCGGGAAACGCTCTGGCAAACGTCAAGGACTGGGACGGCCGGCAATGGAGAAAGAAAAAAACTATTACAAATCCATGAATAAGTATTCGTACGTGAGTTTATCAAAGAAAATTTCATCCAAAGTTACCAAGACTGACTAGTGTTAATGAAAACATTTATTAAGTAATGTTATGCAGTCAGCACCTACATATTTATTGTTCTTCTGTCGATTTAATATAATAAATAATAATGTCAAATTTCATATCTCGTGTGAGTATTCATTGCAGCTGCGATCATTCCTAGGTCGCTGAAAGATTCTGTCAGGGATATGTCTAGGATCCCTACAGGATCCTGGTTTTGTATCCCCACAGGATCCCGGTTCGGTATCCCTACAGAATCCTGGTTCGGTATCCCTACAGGATACCGTTTGGTATCCCTACAGGATCCCGGTTGGGTATCCCTACAGGATCCCGTTTGCGTATCCCCATTCGAATCTAATGGGCGGATGTTACAAACACGATTGGAATCCAATCTGACGTCGCATTAGATCCCGATGGGGAGGCCGGGATGCGCGCCAGAATCCCACTGGATCCCTATCGAAATTTCTGCATGGGCTGGGTCAGGCCCGTCGAAATAGGAAATAAATTTACTTTTAATAAATGAACGCAAAAACGTAGAGGAAAAATTCCTCTTGAGAATGTCGAAAGTCGAAGCTTGAATATTTTGACAACGTTCGGCTGTTGCAAGAATTTATTAGGGTGAAAAAGGAAAAATGAAAAGGGACAAGTAGGAAAAAAAATGACGGAAGAAAAAGAACACCCCTGTGTCGTGGAAAGAGTACACGTGGCACTCCAAAATGAGTCACGCTGCGTAGAAAAAGAAAAGAAATTGCTTGAAGATAGCGCGCAGTTCAGTGCAACCCGATATCTATTTATTTCAAGCGTTAAACTTGAGATTTTCAAGCAACGAAGAAATATCAAATATATTAAACATCCAGGGGTAATAAATTTGTCAAGCCAAAAAAATAAGACCACCCGAGAAACAAGTGGGACAGCGATGAGAGAGGGAAAAGAGTCTTTGTTCAAGGATCCGAGGAAATTTCCTCGCGCCCCGCGGACGACACGAGGCCCGCAACCCCCTTGAGTTGTTTCGTTCTCTCTCGCACGATGGGTCGCTACAGGGGGCACACGCCATATACAGGCACAAGGAAAAGAAAGAATTAGAAAACTCAAGAGGAATTTCACCCCAGAAAATGCGTGCGAATTGTTAGTAATTATAGTAAGAGTATGCATGAATGAATGATTTATTCCAGGCGAATCCCAACAATTTATTCCGAATGACGGAATTTACATTGAAATTTTATTTTAAATCACGAAATTCAGATAATACAGATTTTATTTCCAAACGATAATTCGCAATGGTAAAATTCAAATAAAGGTTTTGATTCGAAAGAATGAAACTTTTATTTCAAATGATAAATTTTTAAACATAAAAGTTTTGTTTTAAATGCTAATTTATCAATTTTATCTCCTAATTTCTATTGAAGTAATTAATGAAGATCGAAATATTTAAATGTGAAAATATTGTTATAATAATTTTATTGGCGCACCTTATTTCATTGGAATCCTTTAAAAATCAGTTCAACAAATATAGCAAATTTACAATTCGGAAGTTATAAAATCACCAGAACTTTTAACAATTATAAACCTACGAGAATTAAAATATAAAATAATTCGTTTAAATTGTTAATCGTAAGACTCTCCCTCTCTTGCAAGCAAACTATGGGAGGAGTTGAAGAGAAAAGAGGAAATGCAGAGCAGTAGGTAAAAGAGGGAGAAAGAAAAATGAATTCGTCATAGGAAGAAAAGAGAGAGTCATAGCCGAAAATTAGGCCAATCACGAGTATCGATGAGTGAGAGAGTCCGAGTGGGCATCCGAGAGTGAAAGAGAGCGAGAGGGATGGTTGAGACCTCTGTAGCGGGGCCGAAAGGGCAGCGAAAGCCCAGGCGAGGGCGGGAGTAAGTGAGGAAGAGCATGAAAGGAAGAGACCCCTTGACTCCCTGTATATACGAAATACACGTGAAAACTGAAATTTGAAAGTCGCAAATTAGAATAAAATATTCGGATTATGAAAGTATGGAAGAGTGAATGAAATTCAGGATAAAATTAAGTTCAAATATTATCCAATTATTGTAAGAATTAGGATGACCAGCGAGGTGGAGGGAATTACCAGGGCGTGAACGTCTTAGAAGTCAAGGGAAAATTTGCCCCTTCCCCAAAACTAAGCAGTCAAGGATATAAAAACGCGTGTCGCAGGGCACAATTACCGCATTGATTTCGAAGTTTTTCACGACTTAACATCGTCCACGACTCTCCGCGTTTTATTCTTCGCATTAATTTTTGAGTCGTTGCCATCGTGAAATTGTCCTCGAACATTAGATTTCCGTGCAAATCAATTATTATTTCCTTTGGTTAAAAATCTTTTATTATTTTCTTTCATTCAAATCCGGCTACGGTTTCATAGACAATTTGCGTGTGCGTATTTATATATTTTATTTTACTGTGAAACAATTTGCGGGCGCCTATATGTAAACTTATTTTGTTTCGAAACAATCGTGTGCGTCGAAATATTTTGTCGCAACTTAATATCCTGTGTGTGTAACCCTTTCGTGGTGATTCGTGAAAAAAAAACCAAAGAAAATAATAAATATCTATATATATATATTTCTATATATATATACATTCATATCCACGAAGTTCTACGATTCATTGTGTTGTGTGAACTACACCTCTCCATTCACTCCGTCGATCTCTTGGGTCCATCGAACTCGACGGGTGGACCAGCAATTTCTCAGGACGTCATCTCGTACGTGGACATCCGCCAACGTCGCAGCACGACTACCATTTCTCACCCCCCAAGAGAACAACGCCAGGTAAGGAAAAAAAAAGTATTAAGCTAAGTTTGAATTCGAGAGGACATTCCCTCGGCTTTGTGGGAAGACGAGTCCACAAAGCGTATTTTCCTCCCCGAGCATCGATCAAACTATTGTTAATCCCACACGGACAATAAATTTCTACTCTAACCGGTGAACGGTTCGTTTCAGAGGAATAGTTCAGGTTCCAATTTTGATAATAAATTTTGTTTCAAAGTTAGACTAATTCAAAACCCTTAAAATCACAATTTCGATTTTAACTTCGATGGAATTGGTCAAATATCCATTAAATGGGAAGACAGTCCGACCCAAAATAAATCGGAAAAAGTTGCGCAACCAGATAAAAAAATGGAAACAGATCCTTCGCGCGGACTTGAGTCTGGAAGTTCCAAAGTGCTGTGGGCTCGAGTTCAAAGACGGATTGAAACCAGAAAAACGTCCGGATATTATTATTACAGATTGCACATTGAACATAAGTTACCATTACGATTCCGTTTCCGGAAAGTTATTACATTCCACAGCCTCGCAACCGAACGCTATCGAGACAATTACCCTTGTTTAGTTCAGATTTTTCCTTTATTTTCTTCCGTCATTTAAATTCAATTCCAAGAATCAATTCCGTTCTACATCTTATCATTACATTACAAACCGTCGGCCCCCGGCGAATCAGTTGTTGGTACAGGCTACCATACCGGCCAGTAGCTGATATCAAAAGGCCCCGAAGGTTACACAAAAATTACACACGAACAAATCCGAAGGTTCTGGCGGGTTAGATCGGCTGACCCAGGCAACCTTGCCAGTCAGTCACTAACCCCGAAGGTGATTCCCTAGGATTACACATAGGCTCAGAGACCCGGATCGCACAGTCGTTGGTACAGGCTCCCATACCGGCCAGCGGTTGCTGACGTGAAACCTCTCAGAGCAACACTACATCCGTCAATTCAAAAACCACCTTTAGACATCCCTCATTTATTTCCTTAAGGATATCTATCTGCAGGAAGATGATTTTCTACTTGCGGATGGTTTTGGTTGGCTGCAGAAAAATAATTTTCCGGTTCAAGTGGATTTTTGAATAAAAAAATCATTTTCCACTCCAAGTAACCTTTCAATGATTTATATTTTCCCACTTTTAATAATTCTAAATGAATATTTTCGGTCTCTTGTATTAGTTCTGAACGTTTGGAGAAAGTAAATCTTCATCGGTGATAGTTTCTTTTGTTGGATATTTCCAGAAAAATAATTCCTGCACGGAAAGTCGTTGCGCTACCGATCAGAAAAAAAAATCGCTTAACGATGAATCCTATCGTTGAATTACGAATCGCGACCCTGTTAATGATCTTTTGTTTACTCATCCTGGTTGCTTTAACGTGCTGGGTGCATTTTAAAAATCAACAACTCGTCATCCCCATTAAAATAGAATCGCGGCTAAGATTCTCCCCGGCCGAAATGACTCGCCCCGTCCATCCTCAGGAAATCGATACAACCGTCTAAACAAGATTTAATCTAAAAAGGTCAAAATTAATTATTTTTACCCGAATAAATAAACACATTCTCACGGCCATCCTGAGCAATTTTCCTCAAGGTTCGGCTCGAAAAGGCCACTTGTCCAGCAGAACGCTGCTATTTCGAAAAACGTGTAAAGGAAGGGTTTTATCTCTTCTTGACCGAGATGAAAAGCTAGCCGGCTGAGACGTAACAGCATGATAAACACGAGATTCTTCGCATCTAAGAATTTATTTTTTTCGAACAAAATTATTTATTTGCAAGAAATTCATCATTATTTTACTAGTGAAGGGAGGAATCGGCTGCGATTCGGCCAGTGGTTCCAAATAAAATAGGACAATTTTGTATAACGTTTCGATCCTTATTCGGATCCTCTTCAGAATTATTATCTCTGAATTCGTAGGGGTAATTTTTGATCTTTTGATGAATCTTGGATGATATTCATTATGAATTCATTATGTCAAGACAGGTCGTTTTTTTGCGATCTTTGATGTCTATGATTTTCGTATTTGATATTTTCCAAGATTCATTTTTGATCAAAATTGACGGTTTGACAAGATCATGTAATGAAAATTGTCATTTTCGATCAAAAATGAATCTTGGAAAATATCAAATACGAAAATCATAGACATCGAAGATCGCAAAAAAACGATCAGTCTTGACATAATAAATTCATAATGAATATCATCCAAGATTCATCAAAAGATCAAAAATTACCCCTACGAATTCTGAAGAGGATCCGAATAAGGATCGGAACGTTATACAAAATTGTCCAATTTTATTTGGAACCAGTGGCCGAATCGCAGCCGATTCCTCCCTTCACTAATTCTCTATACGGCCGCATATCTAAATCAACACTTGAATCTCTATTTTACTTCTAAAAATATATCTGTAGTATTTTCGATATTTATTTTGATTGGATATAAAATTTAATGTGATTAGTTTTAAAAAAAGCTGTAGTAAATTGAGTAACACATTATTTTATTCCAATAGATTATTTGTTTGGAATAATTAAATTTTTATTCCCTTCAAGCAAAGAACTATCATTTCAGCCATTTTGGTCAACCGAAGTGCAGAATTATTCAAGAAATTAATTACTTAGTTCGACCAAATAAATATTTATCTGGACGTATTTGACAGCCAATTTAGTTAATTTAAACATTTTTTGTATGCACGATATGAATTAACGAGCAAAGTGTTCAAGAAAAGAAAAAGATTTCACAAAACCAAATAAATTTTCCTTGCCGGAAAAAATTCGCATCTGCATAACCCCTAACTTTTTTCAAGTGCATAGTAGTAGTCGATAACGTAATAGGTAGCGTGCTAGCTAGTTAGGTACGATAGGTAGGATGGTAGGTAGGGTCAAGGGTTCGAATCCCGGTCGGACAGAAAAATTAGATCGGAGAATTGGCGCAGTTTTTTTTTTGTTAATTTATCTCTTTTTAGGGCTGGTAAACTATGCATATTAAATTATTTTGCAAAGTCTATACATTTTTTATAACATGTTTAGCAACAATTAATTAACACGCATTTTATTGATTTAAGAAATTCATTTTCTCAGTTAAAAAACATGCATGTTTTGAATGATAAAATGTGTTATTGATTCAAACAACGCATTACAAATAATTGATAACAAATTGTTGTATTCGAGTTAATTCTTTTATTGGAACAACAATTTATGGAATTGACTGAAATAAATTAACCAAGTAAATATATAAGAGAACGAATCCAATATATTTGGGCATATAATGAAATAAATTATTTTTTGCCTTCAAAACTATATTTCATTGGTTCTAGTAATTTTTTCTCTCAGTGTATATGCCAAAATTTGCCAAGAATTATTTTACACTTTACATAGGAGGAGTTTCTTTGTAATCGTCGTAACATTGGATTAATAATACTAGCCCAGTCAAATTAGACCGAAAAACGAGGTGAAATAGGAAAAATTCCGAGTGGCGATTTTCCTTCGGGAATCGTTGGGGGGGGGGGGGGGGGGGGGGGGTCTCTGGCAGTCTACATTTCGGTTTTCGGGAGTCGCACCCGTTTGCTTCGTCCGCCATCTTGAATTGAAGGGTGTTTAGGATTAAATTTCTTACAATTTTGGTCCTTGTTAATTTTTCGCTATGATAGATATTTTACGATTTACACCCGAAAAGGGAGAGTGAATTTTTGTTTACTGAATAACTCGTTGATTCTTCATTTTACATGGAAAATGGTCATCACCGAAGTTGTTGGAAATCAACTTTTCCATAATTTTGGTCCCAATCAATTTTTCGCTACGATCGAAATTTTCCAATTTAGACTCGAAAAGAGGTCGGGGTGAATTTTTGTTTACTGAATAACTCGTTTATTTTCAATTTTACCCAAAAAATATTCATCCCCGGAGTCGTTTGGAATGGAATGTTCTACAATTTTGGTCTCCATCAATTTTTCGCTGCGATATATATTTTTCGATCTATACTCGAAAAGAGGTGGGAGTAAGTTTTTGTTTATTGAATAACTCGTTTATTTTCAATTTTACCTGAAAAATGTTTATTACCGAAGTTGTTTGGAATGAAATGTTCTACAATTTCGGTTTTCATCAATTTTTCGCTGCGATATATATTTTTCGCTCTATACCCGAAAAGAGGTGGGGGTTAATTTTTATTCATTAATTAACTCGTTTATTTTCGATTTCACACGAAAAATGGAAATCACCGAAGTTGTTTGGATTAAAATTTCCTGCAATTTTGTTTTTCATGAATTTTTCGCTACGGTCGATAATTTTTCATTTATACTCGAAAAAGGGTGAGGATGCACCTAAATATTCTATTATCTCGTTTATTTTTTTCGCATAAACGATGATGCAAATTCAATTCGCAACGATATAACTTGATGCTAATTGAATTTTGATGCTGACCTTTTTTCGGATTTTTGGGACGCACGCTTACGGTAAAGGGCAAGATGGAAGTAAATGAACTGTTCCTCGAACTGTATAATTTGCACGATAAATAAAATGAAACTTCATTTTTTCAGAAATGTTTGGAAAACTTCAAAGGTACAATTGCATATTTTTCAGTCGTTTACTTGATGGTCCCGCCAAGTTTAAGTTGTCGGATTCTTCATCCCCAGTAGCGATGACTTCCTCCAAAAGTTCACACTGAAACAAATGAATATGGTATATTGTAGGCGATTTGTATAGCAAAAATTATTTCCAGTAACTCCGACCATATTTTTGTTGCCCGTTACCATAGTTTTGGTTACAGGGAACGAAAATAAAGTGTGATTTACTATGTTCTTGCGATTTAGGCGCCACTACTAGTTTTTAATACTGATTACTACAAAATATGTAGAGCGCTACTACATTTTGGATTGCTCGGCCACAATGTATAGTAATTCCAACTAAAAATTTACATGATTTTACTAAAAAGTATGGAAATTTCTGGAGTTACCGTAGTTGGGTCAGTGGTGGATCGTTTTGACGGTAGGTTTTCTGCACAATCGAAGCCGTCTTTATCGAGCAGCTCCCGAATTGTAGCGACGTTCTCGCATGTTTCTCCGCTACAGTTGAAGCACAAGACGGAACATTTAAGACCTGCACCGAATTTTGCATTTGCAGGAAATTGTTTTAGCGAAAATTCTGGTGCTGGATCGGCTGTTGTTAAAAAAGGCTCTAAGCCACGATTACATTTCTTCCACCCCCACTCCGTAGCGTTGACTTCGTGCTCCATCCACATTTGCACCAGGAGGTACCCCCGATATGTATGCTAATCCGCTGCTGCCGAGGTAGGTGGAAGCGTCGCACAATTGAATTGGCTCCGCGTGACCGATTTTTTGAAGTTGCTGAACCTGAGATCGTTCAGCATTTTTACATTTTTATCGCCTCCAAACAAAGTTATGAGGAAACATTTCCCAGCTTGAGCCAAGCAATGCCTGTGGATGTCTGCATCGCGGAACAAGCTCAGAGCTTTGTCCATATTGTCGTTGATTTTTAGAGTTTTTGAAAATTTTAATTTTCCAATATTGAATATTGAAGATGTTGTATCATATCCGCTGAAGGCATGGAGGAATAAAAGATGTTCAGCCACAGACTTATCATATTTGAAGCTCGCCGGTGAATATAATTGTTCTAGAGTCTGTGCTCTGCCAGGTTTTTTGAAAAAAAACGTTCTGCAAATGATAGCCTGAGGCAGTCAGAATCACGAGGAGATCGATGTCTTCGCCAATGATGGTTACTTCGTCGTAACGCGCTGCTGCTTCAATTACCGTTCCTACAATAAAAGAATCTGCGTCTGCCGGTGCCTGCTGAACATCGACGTCAGAATCCTGCAAAGCTTTTCTTATAATATTAATGAGCCTTGCCTTGTTCTTGTCGTTTCCCAAAATTTTTTCTTGCGTCGTAGAGGGAAACGAGGTCGCGGTAACAATCATTCCGGGCGAACGATGCTTGGCTGCGCGTCTCCTTCGTTTCCAGCCCTTTAAAACGATTCTGATAATAAACATTTTTCAGGTAAAATTGAAAATAAACGAGTTATTCAATAAACAAAAACTTACCCCCACCTCTTTTCGAGTATAGATCAAAAAATATATATCGCAGCGAAAAATTGATCAAGACCAGAATTGTAGAACATGTTATTCCAAACAACTTCGGTAATAAACATTTTTCAAGTGAAATTGAAAAAAAACGAGTTATTCAATAAACAAAAACTTACCCCCACCTCTTTTCGAGTATAGATCGAAAAATACATATCGCAGCGAAAAATTGATGAGGACCAAAAATGTAGAACATTTCATTCCAAACGACTTCGGTAATAAACATTTTCCGGGTAAAATTGAAAAAAAACGAGTTATTCAATAAACAAAAATTCACCCCCACCTCTTTTCGGGTCTAAATTGAAAAATTTCGATCGTAGCGAAAAATTGATGAGGACCAAAATTATAGAAAAGTTTATTTTCAACAATTTCCGTGGAAACCTTTTTCCATGTAAAATAAAGAATAAACGAGTTATTCAATAAACAAAAATTCACCCTCCCTTTTCGGGTGTTAATCGGAAAATATCTATCATAGCGAAAAATTGATGAGGACCAACGTTGTAGGAAATTTAATTCTAAACAACTTCGGTAACGACCATTATTCGTGTAAGATTGAAAATCAACGAGTTATTGAATAAACAAAAATTCACCTTTAAATTCAAGATAGCGGACGAAGCAAACGGGTGCGACTCCCGAAAACCAAAATGTAGACTGCCAGAGACCCCCCCTAACGATTCCCAAAGGAAAATCGCAACTTGGAATTTTTTCTATTTGAAATTCTAATTTGACTGGGCTATATCCATACTATAAGCATAATTAAAACCCTGATAATCGGGGAGTCATAATTTGAAGACTGTATTTAAGCTACGCTCTTTAATTAAAAAAACTTTCTCTAATAAATGAATGCGAGTTTTCGAAAAATACATTTCTCAGTTTCTTCCCGTTTTTGTTTATTTAAAAAAACTTCCCATTAAAAATGAATTTGTTCGCTCATTATTGTTACAAACGTGACATAATAAGCTCCCAATTAGTCCTTTATTATGTGGAAAAAGTTTTATTCTGTTGAACGTAGTAGCCGAAAATATAACTTTTTAGATTTGCGTCAAATTCAATTTCAATTCCGTAAAGTAAATGGTCTTTTTAAAAGGATTATGAAAACTGTCTATATAGCCATTCAGAGAACAGTATCTGGATTATGAGACGCACCGATTTTTTTCAATTGACTGTTTTCGTGACTGTGGATCAATTTGGTTTGCAATAAACATTTCTTTCGATTGATAATCAAAAACTCGATCGATTCAAAATAATTCTCATGTATTGCGTCAAATAACATCAATAGTGTTCCGCAGCGTGGGTCTATTGTTTTTTCTCGCCACATGAATACTCGTGGTCAGAGAGCTACTTGATATTGTTATTTGACGTTCCATTTATTTTTTACACGCTTATATTGAGCGTCCAACATGATCTTAATTGGGTTTTATAATGATGATTATCAGACAAGAGTAATGCGACCTCGTTCCGAACCTCTCCTGCACTTCCACGGCCATCAACATCAAAAGACTCGCCGATATCGTCTCGTTCGGTGTCTCCGCTTCCTCAACCCAAAGCAGGGCCTAAGCCTGGCGAGGTACACAATTATTTATTTATACTAGATTGGAGTCAAATATATTCATTTCTTTGTTGTTTTATTTGGATAAGTATCTTGCTCGGGTAATATTTTTCCAATGAAGCCCTAATATGTGCGGGCAAATATGTACACACATGTACATATTGGCCCGCATATTCGATTCACAATGATCGATGGTATCGTCAAATGTACAAGCTTATCGTATAATTATGGAACAATACGTTATATCTTTACTGAATCCTTACAAGAAGGAAAGCTTTGCTATACCTTCACCGTAACGGTTTTAAACTCTGATTAACGGTTGAGAAGTCGAAGAAGCTTAAGTTACTTCCGAAACTGAGTGTATTCTTTGTAGCCGTGTAGCAAGGACGTTGGTACATCCAAGAATACTGTATGATTACTTTGAAACATTAACAGAGTGTCTAGCGACGTGAAAAGTCGTGAAAATTTTTGAATGTCATGAAATTATACTAAACCTTAAAAAATTCGAGAAAAATAACTCATGAGCCTGATTTTTCTTTACGGTCTTTGCAACAAGTTCATTATCCTTGCTGTTTAATGTATTTATTTAAAAATACATAAAACAAAAATACACGATACATAATAGTCTGAAAAACTTTTGTTTTTGATTTCCTTAATTTTTTAACAATATTTTTTAGTACCCATCAAAACCCTTCTCGTTTAATTTTGAGATTTTTTTGATTATCCGTCCACAATATATAAAATTTTTAGAAAACCGCTCTTCAGTTTTTTGCTCACAACTCCCTTAATAATGGTCAAAATCAAGTGTTTTTTTTAAGTTTTTGTTTTTATGGTATTTTCAGGAAAAAAAACAAACAAAAATATTCGACGTGTTTTTGAATAAGTTTGTTGGGTTTTAAACTTTGAATCGTGTTTTCAAAAGTGAATGCACATTTTGATTTTTTTGAAAATTTTTCATTTCAAACGTCTATCTATTCAACAACTTTTAAGACCAGTCCGGTTGTTAATGACGTTTGAGGCTATAAACATGATTCTTTATTTTTTACTTTTTTATTTTATTGCTCGAAACAGGAAAACCGTTCGATAGATCATATTGAAACTTCACAGGGTTTTTGTGGATATATTGGGCTGTAAAAGTCACGATCAACATTAGTCGTTTTGTCAATATTTTTGATTTTGCCGTTGATTTTCTAAAAAACCATAAATAGCCCTTTTTCTCCTGTTCTTTCAAATTCCTCGCAAGGATGGGAAAATTCGTTTTTCCAAAAAACCATCTTCATACCTTGTAGAGCATCAATTCAAGTTTTTAAACCCCCTCCCCCCGCTCCCCCTTCTATTTTCTATGTGATCATTGGTTGTTGAGACATCAATGGTCAAACACAAAAGGATCTTTTTTCATTGAAAGTCCGATTTTTCAGCGGAACATGGTTGCAGCGAGGTCTCAAAAAAAAAGCAAATTGAAGCTAAATAAATAAACTATCCGTTTAATGTGATGGTTTAGCTGGAGAAAAAGTTCCAAAGTAACTGCAGCCAAAAAAAAGTACAGAAAATTTGCAAAATTTTTTTGCTCACTATTTCTCAGGATTGCGTTAAACCTGGAGCTTCGGATTTTTTTTTGCTAAATGATCTTAAAACTAGATACTTCAAGCTTTAAAATTCTTTTTTTACACCTCGGTACGACCATTTTTGACGGAGATTTTTTGAAATTTCACTGAAAAAATCATACATTGTTGTTTTTAACTTGCGGAAGGAAATTAAACTAGGCTCAAACGTTTTCGTGGACCAGGCCGATCTAAGATTAATGTTAAAGTTCAGACATCGACCGACCGAGTTGGTGCGTCATTTAATGTTGCTGCTTGACGGCTTGTTAATTGTGCTGCTTGACGGCTCGTGGCAAACAATCAAAACCGAGCTATAAAGGCAAAGAACTACAAGTACGAGATGAGAGCATTGACCCTGTTATATTGGATGCTATGAAACGTGAGTATCAAGTATTGTGTGTTTTGTCATATGCGTTAGATATTTGGGTGATTCTCCTAAAATAATCATTTTCGAGGTTACAAAAAAAAAGTTTAAATAATCATTTTGGTTTCTAAAAGTGTTGATGACCTTAGTATAAAACATTCAAACGTAATAACCACTTTGACAAGCTGGTCTTTCTATTTTGCATGATTTATCGTACATTAAAGAAATTTTATTGCGAGTGGAGTTAATGCAAAGGCACATAAATTATGCAAATCTTTCGCTTCAACGTTCTTTATCAGTTTATTTCAGTATTGTCAGATTAATTAGCATATTCGATATTGGAGAATACTTATAGGAAGTAACAATGAAAAATGAAACCCAAATAAACCCAAACTGACTATCTTACTTCCATCTCAGTTCCATTCAATCTATCTTACATGGTCGAGTGGTCATCCATGCAAATGATGAGCGTGGTCAATACTGATGAACGCCAAAGTCACGCACGAACAGCGCGTCTTTGTTGTTTGTATATTAGTATGAAGCAATTACATCAGATTTTTTGTATTATTTTTAATGATCAAAAAAAATATATTACAAGTAAATATAAAATAATATTCGAAGAAAATGTGAAAAAAATCGATTTCTTTTTTTTTGACCGAATGTGCTGCACTAAACGGATCAACTTGAAAATGGTACCGTCTACAGATAAGCAATGAATGAGTTTTTGGTGAAAAATTCTTAAATATCACTCGAAAGGAATATATTTGAATAATACGACAAAAACTTTTCGATTTTTTAAATGAAAGAAAGATGATGAAAAACTTGCAAAAAATTACTTTTTAACGTCTCTTATCGTTAGTTGTTGACTAACAAAATGTTATAAAAAAATATCCAGTAAAGTATTCGCTTTTTTTGAAAATTATTTCGTAACTTTTTTTTATTTGAAAGCTGAAAATTTAGAGAATTCTTTTTTCTTTATTGGAAATCGATGAGCCATATGGATGTTTAAAAATTGCTGGGGTAAATTTCACACGCTTATTCAGCTATAATGCGGCCCTTTGCCTTATAAATTTGAGAAATTAAATTATGCGATTTGATGAGTGCAACAACCTTAAATATTTCTAAATTACCCCTGATTTCGAGGATCTATATTGTCGCAAAATAGTATGCAGTGTTTATTCATTGGCTCCTCCACTATGTTGAATGTCGTTTTGTTCTTACCATCGAACAGATATTAATGATATTTCTTTCTATGCTTCAGAATATGTGGATAGAAAAGGACCCTATAAAATAGACAGTCCAGACTTTATAACGGTTATAAATCGACAAATAGACAACTTAAGAAGGTCACGGGCAAAAAAACAACGGCTCGAAATATTAATCCTCAGCGATGATAGTAGTAGTAGCAGTGACAACGCTTAAGCGCTTTTCGTCGTTTTTCGTCGCAGTGCTCTTCACAATTTCTTGCGTAATTTACTAATGATATTAATAATGGTTCTTATTTGTATCGTTGTTGTGCGAGAGGTTTTTGTTATTTGTCAGGATAATATACACTAGTGGAAAAAATTAAAGAATAAAAAAATGTTCTCAAATTCTTAGTGGTTTTTAACAATGCTGTATCTCAGTGAAAAATGGTCGTATTAAGGTCTAAACAAAGCATTTTCCGGCTTGAAGTTTCTAGTCATCAGATCTTTTAGCAAAAAAAATTTCGAAGCAACAGGTTTCACGCAATTCTAAGGAATACCAACAAAAAGAAATTTAGTAAATTTACATCACTTTCTTTTTCGCTGTAACTTTTGGGGAAAAATTCTTCCAGTTAAACCATTATATGGACCGGATAGCTTGTTTATTCAGCTGCAATTTGCTTTTTTTATGACCTCGCTGCGACCATTTTTCGCTAAGATATCGGGCTTGTACGAAAAAAGATACTTTTCTGTTTGACCATTGATGTCTCAGCAACCAATGATCGCATAGAAATCAGAAGAAGCGTTTCACAAAGTTGAATCAATGCTTCACAAGGAGTGATGATGGTTTTTTGAAAAAAAAAATTTCTTCATCCTTGCCATGAATTTGAAAAAAAACAGAAGAAAAAGTGCTATTGATGGTTTTTCGAGAAAATCAACGGCCAAATGAAGAATATTGACAAAACGACTAATGTTGAGCGTGAATTTTACAACTCAATATACCTACAAAATCCCTGTAAGGTTTTAATTTTATCTATCGAACGGTTTTTTTGTTTCAAGCAATGAAATGTTCAAAAAGAATTGAAGGTTCATGTTTCCGCCCATAAACGTCATAATCATGATTAAA
The DNA here is from genome assembly GCA_946863875.1 of Alloplasta piceator. Lineage (NCBI taxonomy): Eukaryota > Metazoa > Arthropoda > Insecta > Hymenoptera > Ichneumonidae > Alloplasta > Alloplasta piceator. The sequence continues at coordinate 31,049,255 of OX333077.1, read as the reverse complement.
GGGGAAAACAATTTTTTTTTGCTTTTTTCACATTCTTATCGCAAGAAGAGGTTAAATCGAAAGAAAAAAAAATTGGAATAATTTACGCACTTTTTATTTTTTTATTTTGTCGATTTTTTTTTACATAAATTTGAACGCTCTTTGCGATAAAAATGTGAAAAAAGCTTAAAATTTTTTACTTTTTTTAAAATGATGATTATGAAGTGTTTAGGGGCAATAAACATAATCCTTATATTTTTTTGAAAAACAGAACTTTAAAAAAATGAAAATTGAAATTTTTTTTAAGATTTTTTCAAAAATCGAATTTTAACGCTGTTTTCGATGAAAATGGGGGAAATGCTCGGAACAACATTTTTTTTTTTCATTTTCATAATGATTATGAATTGTTAAGGGGAAATAAACATGATCCTTTAATTTTTTTCAAAAATTCGATTGCTTGAAACAAAAAACCGTTTGATAGATTAAATTAAATCTTTACAGGGTTTGTGTGGGTAAACTGAGCTGTAAAAGTCACGCTCAACATTGGTCGTTTTGTCAATATTTGGATAATATGGCCGTTGATTAATATATATATATATATATAAATAGCCCTTTTCCTCCTATTTTTTCAAATTCATGGCAAGGATGGAAATTTTTTGGTTGTTTTTTTCGATGAACCCTCATAAATCCTTGTAGAGCATTAATTCAAGTTTGTGAAACGCCCCTTCTGATTTCTGTGCGATCATTGGTTGCTCAGACATCATTGGTCAAACACAAAAGTATTTTTTTTTGTCCTCAGCCCGATATCCCAGCGAAAAATGGTCGCAGCGGGGTCTCAAAAAAGCAAATTGAAGCTGAATAAACAAGCTATCCGATCCATGTAAGTGTTTAGCTGGAAGATTTTTTCCCCAGAAATTACGGCAAAAAAAAGTGATGCAAATTTTTGATGCAAATTTTGGGTAAAAATCAACTTTAGAGACCCGTACCATCGCACCAGTGTAAGTTACACGTACGTTGTCCCGGAAAATTTTGAAAATCGTTGAATTCTACGTAAGTTGCGACTAAAATCAATGCGATAGCATAAAATGCCGCGGAATGGTAATTTTTTTAAGAATAAAGTTTTCCATTTACGTGTATTTTAAATAAGAAATCTTCTCACGCGAAGTTCGTGTACTTAATATTAATATTGAGGGCTGTAACTTTCAGAGAATGTTATTTCAGACATATGCAACAAAGTTTTTGGTGGGGAGTGAAAAAATAAAAAAAAGTCCAATATATATTAGGGCGATTTTTTTTTGACTTTTTTTTAATTTTTCACTCCCCACCGAAAACTTTGTTGCATATGTCTGAAATAACATTCTCTAAAAGTGACAGCCCTTAACATTAATATAAAAAATACATATATCCAGGGCGTCCTGGCAGAACGAGTCAAGGTGGTGCGATTCAGCGTCAGAACGCCGATTTTCGAATATAAATATATATATATGAGGCATTCGATGCAGTTTCGAACGGTCAAAAAAATATTTTCGTATATCTTTGATGAAAATGGTCATTTTTTAAACTCGAAAGATTCGAAAAAAAATCCTTCACCGTTTACGTAAAACTACAATTTCAGTAGAGGAGCTATGCCGGTTCGAGCACACTTTACCATGATACTTAACACAAATAAACCCAAACCATCGGTAAGGTAGGGACTCAAACCCACACCGTCGCTAAGGCAGATTTCTGTACCGCGGTCGGTAAGGTAGGTATCCAAACCCAAACTTTTCGCAAAATTCCTATTTTTTTGTAATCCAAACCCAAACCCAAATAAACCCAAACGGAAAAATTCCTATTTTTTTTTGAAACCCAAATAAACCCAAACTGAAAAATTCCTATTTTTCAAAACCCAAATGAACCCAAACCAAAACATTCCTTTTTTTTTAAACCCGAACCACATTTCAGTGGTCTGATCGTTTTTCATCGTTGGTTCGCGTCCAAGCTAAAAATTTCACCGACTTCGCCTCGCTGTCGCTGAATTTTGGCCCCTCCGTCGCTGCACATTGAAATTTTGGCCTCGTCGCTGAATTTTGGCCCTCTCGTTGCTGAATATGGGTCTTTTGACCTTGGCGTAGCATGAAATCATGATTTCGGCTTCGACGAAGCTGAATATTTCAATATTGGCCTCGGCGTAGCTGAATATTGTCCTCTACCTAGCGGAAAATCACAACTTATAGCTGAATATTTCAGTTTTGTACACTGCAGAAAAATCATGACTTTGGCATCTACGTACTGGAATTGGGCATCTACGTACCTGAATTTGGCCTCGGCGTAGGTGTTTTTGGCCTCAGCGTAGATGAATATCAGAATTTTGGCCTCGGCGCAGCTGATTATTAGAATTTTTTGCCTCTGCGTAGTTGAATATTCCAATTTTGGCCCCGGCGCACCTGATTTTGGCCTCAGCGTCGATGAATATTAGAATTTTGGTCTCGACGCAGCTGAATATTGGAATTATGGCCTCGGCGCAGCTGAATTTTGGCCTCGGTGTAGCTGAATATTGGAACTTTGGCCTCGGCATAGTTGAATATTGTAATTTTTTTGCTTCAACGCAGCTGAATATTGGCCTCGACGTAGTTCGATATCAGAATTTGAACACTGCGTAGCAGGAAATAATAATTTTGAGCTCTACGTACCTGAATATTTGAATTTTCGCCTTTCCGCAGCTGGATAGTACAATTCTGGCCTCCCCGCAGCTGGATATTATAATTTTGGCTTCTCCGCAGCAGATTGTCACAGATTCAGCCTCGACGTAGCAAAACATAACCTCGGCGTAGCTGAATATTGGAATTTTGACCTTGGCGTAGTTCAATATCAGAATTTTGGCCTCTGCATGGTAGAATATCGTATTTTTTTTTAAACTTCACGTACGATATCGCAATTTTCACGTACGATATTTTCACGTACGGCCACGTGTATCCAACCACGTGTACGGCATCATGATTTTCACATGTAATATCACACTTTTACATGTCGGAATTTAGATTCTTCACGTAAATTCATCCATTCACGTGGCCGGATTCGACCGATAAAGTATTGCGAGATATCGAAGAAAATGCTGACTGCGGCAATGAGCAAATTGAGGTTATGCATATGACTGCTGACATGTAGTTCTTTGATTCACTGATGGAATTATCCGAACCCCCTTAATTTGCTCATTGCATATAATACAAGGAAGAAATAATGAGAATTTATGTATTTCATATCTTGAATCGCGAAGTTGTAGAAATAAGTTGTTTGAATTTTCCGGCGGTGATTTTCACGCCTGCGCGGACTGGTCATGTTTCTCGCTGTAATGCGCGTTTGTGAGCGACGATTTCGTGTGCGCGTGACGATTCCTTTTGTGAGCGACGATTATCGACCCACGTGCCGCCGATGTTTCCCCCACGCGCGTTTTCTGCCTATAAAAGAGAGCGCGGATTCCGAGAACGGCACATTTCGCCATCCGTCACCATGGAGGAGCCAACCATCAAGGTAAGTACTAATCTTCTGAGAACCGTTTCCCCCTCCCTACTCTTTCCGGAGCTTCCTGTCTTACGCTATTCCAAGACCTATACGTCCTTCTTATAGCAAGTCCATTTCACGCTCTTCCAAGCCCGATTCGCCCTTCTTCTACCAAGTCTACCACGATCTTCCAAAACACTTACGCCTTTTTTACTCTAATGTCCGACGCTCCACCAAGACCTTTACGTCCTTCTTATACGAAGTCCATTTCACGCTATTCCAAGCCCTATTCACCCTTCTTCTACCAAAAGTGCCAAGCTCTTCCAAAATACTTCCGCCCTTTTTACCCTAATGTCCCTCGCTCCACCAAGACCTATCCACCGTTTTTCCTCAAAGGCTGACAAACCCGAAACTTTTAATTTTTTTTCTTTTTCAGATTCGACCAAACCATCCGTGCTGCTCCAGGCAGCACAAGGGTGATCCCCGCTCGCGAAGAACGGCTCCAATGTCTCCGAAGCTCCCTCCAGGAGGGGTGTGGTCGCACATCTGGCAGGTAAGGCTGTTAAACTCCCCTCCCTTCATCTTCCTGTGTTATTTTCAATTTCTAATCTTTTTTTACCTTCCTACAGAGATATCTTTATATGGATGAGGCGGTAGCATGGGCCAGTATTGCCAACCCACCACCACCACCGCCGCCACCCCGACCACAACCACCACCACCACCACCACCATCACCGCCGACACCACCACTACCACGAAAATCAACGCCACGACCACCGACACCTCCACCGCGACCACCGACACCATCACCACCGACTCCACTACCACCGACACCACCACCATCACCAATCTCCCCACGGCCTCCGACGCCAACGGTACCTACGCCACTGACCCCACCACCACGGACACCACCACCATCACCCATCTCGCCACTACCCCAGACACCGCTGAGACCGACGACGCAAAAAGATGCGTATGCCCTATTGGTCGAGGATTTGGCACTCTCGGATGACAGTGGCAGTGATGGCCAGGCAGGCCCCATGAAAAAAAAAGGATCGGTCGTCGGACAAGGAAATTCGACGCGTAAAAATAATTCCTCCTCCGGCGACCGACCCTTCTTTGGGAAGAAGGCGACGAAAGCGTGGCGCCAGGTCCACGGGAGTAGGCTCTGTGCGAAATGCGTCCACTCTTATGGTCCGTAGGCCATCACTGCCGTCAATGCTGGAACTGTCAACCGGGGGTCTCCTCACTAATCAGGACCTTAGGGCGTACGCTCTTAAATTGACGGCATCGAAGGAGAAGGAGGCGGCGAGGATGCGTCCACGCCCCCATACCCCTCTTTCTCCTTCCAAAGATCCAACGGCGAGAAAGAGCACGTGCCCGGCGAAAATGGAGGTGCAAAGACGTCCTCTTTCTCAACCAGCGAATTTCAATTGCTGATTTTCATTTTTCATCCGCTTTTTTTATTTTTTTCTGGTCCGTTTTCTATTTTCTTTCGTTTCGTATTCTTTTTTTTTGTTTTCATATGTGATTTGTATTCTTTTTGGTTTTTTATTTTTTTCCAATTTTTTATTGTTTTCTCCATTTAATTTTTCGTTTTCTGGTCCTCATTGTTTTTTAGTTATTTTTCCAATGAAGTTAAAAAAAAAATGTGTACATTTATTTATTTCATCGAATAAAATCAGGCAGTACAATCGAGTGCGTATCGGAGCTCGCGGCATCCTCGGTCGGCAACTTTGGATTCTCCTTCGAGTCTCTCTCGGTCGGTAGCAGCGGATCCTCTTTGGGGTTGGCATCAAAGCTGATACTTCTCGAGTTAGAGTTGGTATCGTCATCATCCGTGAAATCCTCGTTAATGGCATCATCGCGATTGCGTCGTAGAAGCCATGTTTTCAGTGCGGCTGTGTTGTAAGCGGCACAGTGTGGTCTCCACGTGTTCTGGTGATCGGTGCATGAGGTATTTGCGTTCTCGCGCAATTCCGTCAGCGATGGACAGCCGAGTTCATCGAGATTGGCTAATTGGTGGCGGAAGAGGTGCTTTCTCAACCATAGCTTATTCTTCGCACCCTTGACGTATACCTTGCCAGCTCCTTGTAGCAACTTGTAGAGAATCTCGTGGGCTTCCTCGTAAGATATATCGCCACGATTTCAGTTGATGCCGTGGTAATTGTGCTGCAGCCGGAGATTCACGCTCTTGTATTTAGCAGGCAGGGCGTTCCATAGGTGAGGCAGCTCGAAGAGGTAAACTGATGGTATGGAATCAGCTCCGAGAGCAACGATTGCCATCCGCTTATTGACAAAAACATTAGCAGGACCCTTGAAACCTTGGACGTCGACCACGAATTCCCTTGTCGAAGTGATGCTTGTGGCTGCAACCACCGCTCTTTTATACCCTTATCCCCACCAGAGCCAGCGTTGACGATATTTCATCGACCAATCAGCGTCGACTACGCTGCCCCCCACCAATTGGTAAATCAGTATAAATGGAGGGGCCCGTGCCAGAGCAATCACATTCGACTGAGTCTTCTCTTGATTCAAATAGCCAAGAGAAACTCTATCAACGCCACCAGAGTCAAGAATATTTCATGATCAGCAACCAATCAGCGAGGAGAATATTCCATCGGCCAATCAGCGTCGAGTTCGCTACCCCCCCCCCCCATTCACCAATTGGTAAATCAGTATAAATAGTGGAGCCCGTGCCAGAGCAGCCACATTCGGCTGAGTCTTCTCTCAACAGCCAAGAGCAGCGAGAATGTCTGCTGCTGATTGCAAGGATATCATCAAGACATGGGAAGAAGTCTTAGAGGCGGTGAAAAATGGAGGTCCTGCAGTGATCGGAGAGTCAGTGAAATGCCTAGATGCCGTGAGGAAACAATTCCGGTTGATAAAAGCAGTCGTGACATCGGAGAAACAACGACACCTATTCATCGACGGCTTCCTAACCGGAGTTCGGATTGAATTGACGAGATTGCTGAAACATGGCAAAGGTATACGAGAGAGGCATGCTGACAGAGTCGTGTGTTCCGACATCAAATCGTCATTCAAAGATCGCATCAGGACAGGCGTCATCACTAACATGGACCATGTTGACGTAAAATTCTTCCTGCAAGAATGCGCCAACGATTTCCAATCAAAAACTCGACATGTCCTCAGGCGAGAGAGGAATCCTGTAAAGGTTGATGTAACGCTCACAGTGAAATTTAGGTTGACGAAGGATAATGAAGAAATTATCGAGACACAAAGGCTGAACCAATTTACGAAACAACCAAGCTGGCCGAGTGGTTCGCCGAGCACGTACAAGATCCGATGCAGCGAGAAGTCGAGAAATTCGAGCACCAAGGCTCTAGATGGTCGCTCCACTCTAGCGTCAGCTTAACGCCGAATATTGGCAAATTCAATCCAATGCACGGCAGCTCTTACGTGGAACTACCCGATAAGATTGATAAGATAGAGGCATGTATCAACGTACGAAACACCGATAATATGTGCTTCAAGTGGGCCATACTCTCGGCCTTACATCCCGGGCGCAACGGTGAACGTGGTTCCAAATATCGCAGATACGCGGCGGAATTAAACTTCAACGGAATCGAATTTCCCGTGATGCCGAGCCAAGTGGCGAAATTCGAAAAACAGAATGACATCTCCGTGAACGTGTACATTCTATAGATGAGACAACAGTTCAAAACCGTACCCATTCACGTGACATCTTCGAAAAAAGATCGGCACGAAAAACTTGCTCCTCGTGCAAGATTATTACGTCAACGAGGATGCGGAAGAGAATGAGGGTGCAGCTGTCAAACCTCCAAAATTCCACTATGTTTGGATAAGGAGCTTGTCTTGCTCGGTCTCGAGAGAAGTATCTGGGCATGATCATAAAGTTCACATCTGCGACCGATGCCTTCACTACTTCCACAGCAAAGCAAAGTTGGCCGCTCATGAGATTAATTGCAATAGAGTCATCAGGTGTAAGGATAACATGCCAAGATCGGGGATCACGATACTGCGGTTCAAGAATCATTGCCACAAGGAACCCGTTCCATTTATCGTGTACGCGGACTTTGAATGTCTTCTGAAACCCACACGCGACGCGAATGCCTACCAAAAGCGCGAGGCATTCAACGTGGGATACTATTCCAAGTGCAGCTACGACGGCTCATTGTCAAGATACAGCAGCTACCGGTGGCCGAAGCCCGCCGAATGGTTCGCTTCGGAGCTACGGCAGCTGGCTGAGAATTGGAAGTCATCCATGCGAATCCAAAGGCGATGGAGCCATTGTGGTTGGAGCAGCTGCGACAATTTCGTGGAGCCAAGGTATGCCACATTTGCGAGGGAGCGCTAAGCATCGACCGAGTTCGGGATCACTGTTATCTGACGGGAAAGTAATCTCTACTACTTTACTCTTCTCTTTATACTAGGATAAGGATCTCTACCACTCTATTTCTACTCTTTATACTAGGATAAGTTTTTGAATTGACAAAAATATGCGTCTATTTGCAGATACCGAGGACAAGCGCACAACGAGTGCAACCTCAACTACCAGGACTCGTGGATGATCCCGTTGGCGTTCCACAACCTTCCGGGATACGCCTCGTATTTCATTATCCGGGAAATCGCTACCTCTTCCGAGGGGCAGGTTATTCTACTGCCGCAGACGAAGGATCGATATATCTCCTTCACAAAAAACATAAAGGGCAGTAACGTGAGGTTTCAATTCATTGACTCACTGCACTTCATGAATTTGTCACTGGAAAAACTGGCCTCGTACCTGGACGATCTGAAGATCACGAGACGCGAGTTTTCGCAATTCTCTGCCGACAAGTTCCAGCTCCTCACGAGGAAAGACGTATTTCCATACGAGTACGTGAACTCGATTGTCAAACTCGATGATAAGGAGCTGCCGCCGAGGGATGCTTTTGCCAGCGCGCCTAATGACAGCAACGTCTCCTCCGAGGACTATGAGCATGCTCGTGAAGTGTGGAAAGAGTTCGGTATCGGGGACTTGGGCGGATACTCGGATCTCTACCTGAAGACGGACGTGATGCTCTTGGCCGATGTTTCCAAGAATTTCCGTGAAAACTGCCTCAAGGCCTACGGACTCGATCCAGCCCACTACTATACAACACCAGGCTTCACATGGGATGCCATGCTCAAGTCCACGAAAATGGAGCTGCAGCTCCTCACTGACGTGAACATGCACTTGTTCGTGGAGCTGGGTATACGGGGTGGAGTGAGTAAGTGCTGTAACCGGTATGCTCGAGCCAACAACAAATACATGAGCGACTACGATCGGACCCAGGCCAACAAGTACCTCATGTATTTCGACGTAAACAATCTCTACGGCTGGGCAATGATGGAGTACCTGCCTTACGGTGGCTACAAGTGGGTTGAGAATGGCGTCGACTGGGACGTCAAGGATGATTCGCCGATCGGATATATCCTTGAGGTTGATCTCGAGTATCCGGTGAATCTGCATGATGCGCACAAGGATTTGCCTCTTTGTCCCGAGCACAAGAGTGCACCAGGCTCCAGGCACACAAAGCTCATGACAACGTTTGATTCAATAAGCCACTATATTTTTCACTACCGTAGCTTGAATCAGGCTCTCAAGTACAGATTCGAGCTGACACGGATCCATCGAGTCTTGGAATTCAATCAGCGACCATGGCTCAAATCCTACATCGAGCTCAACACCGATCTCCGGAAGAAGACTACCAACGACTTTGAGAAGAATTTTTTCAAGCTCATGAATAACGCCGTGTTTGGCAAAACGATGGAGAATGTGCACAAACACGTGGGCGTGAAACTCGTGACTCACTGGGAAGGATGCTACGGGGCTGAAGTACTTATCGCGCGTCCAAACTACAACAGTTACACAATCTCTGAGAAGAATCTCGTTGCTGTACAACTGGCACGGACTGAGGTTCATCTTCAAAAACCAATCTACGTGGGACTGTGCGTGTTGGACTTGTCAGAGATCCTCGTCTATGATTTCTGTTATGAATTATTGCTGAAGAGAGCTGAGTTTTAGGCTGGATGCAAGCTATTTTACACCGATACGGACAGCAAGATGTAAAGCGTGCGAGTCGAGGATGAGGATCGTATGAAAAAGGTGAAGGGGATCAACATAAGTGTGGTGGAAGGCACCATCACCTTCGATGACTTTATCAAGTGCCTCCGCGATCGATCCACGCTGAGCCAGCTCCAATCCACCATACTATCACGTGAACGCCGTGTCCACAGTGAGAAACAGGTCAAGGTGGCCCTCAGTCCGCACGATGACAAACGACACTTGCTGCCTAATAGTACCGATACGCTGCCTTAGGAGCACTACGAAATCCCGAAAAGCCCGCTAGAACTCGTAATTCTTGAGTAATGGTGGGGGGTAATACCCCACCACTACGACGCACTGTGGGGCCAAATCTCAAAAAGCTGGCCAAAAGTCGAAAAATAAAGTTTAAGTTTCGGTAATTTTTATTTGTAGGTTAGGTGGAGAAAGAGTCCAAAGGTCAAATTCTTGGCATCTGCGGGCCCTAGCCCTTATACCTGCTTTTGTACGCCAGTTGAAAGGGAGCCCTCGAGTGAGCTCGACGCGTCGTGCAGTAAATGACCATTTCAACGCTGTATTAAACAGGACGCCAAAACTTTACAATATATCCGATTTGAATTTTTTCGAATGGAATCAACAGCTGAAAGTGAGTAGAAAATCATCGTGTAACTGAAAATTGATAATAATAGTTCATGCGATAATAATAAACGAATCAGTTGTACGAAAATTCACGGAAAATTACAAGTGAAAATTCTAAAAACGTAGAGAAAAGTTGATAAGTTCCACAGTGTTCCACGAGCTGACCTATCACATATTGTAGATGGATGTATTATTGAATGAAAAACATCGAAAATGACTGCGCTTAGCTGCGCGCGTGTCATTGCTACGAGTTTTTGCAATATAAAACATAGTTTTCTGAATTTCGTACATTAACGACGCGGAATGTCTTTCTTGAATTGAATCTTTTTCTTGAATTTTATTGCGGTCTTCATTGTACACTGAAATACATTAGCACCCATCCAAGTAGTGTATCGCGGTCGGTCGCGTTGAAGAGCACCATATCTATATATGAGGGATTCTCTGTCAACTCAGCCACTTTTTTTCGATCATCTCAGATGTGCCCTATAATTGGTTATATTAAAGTGCTACTAATTTGTGAATTCCTTCACATTTTTAAATTAAAAATTTTACAAATCGCTGTTTTCTTTCCGAATGAATATATCTCGGAAATTTGAAGTAATTGAAAAAAAATGTCTGCACATAAAAGTTATAGTTTTGTGTCAGCATTTGAGCGGAAAATTTGAAATACTTTTTACGTTCCGGTAATGCTGATTTTTTACCAAAAAATAGAATGATTATTTTCTTATTCGAAAAAAGGCCACTTTTTTTTTACTGGAAAAATTGGTCTTTCAGTATATCTGACGATATCGCGAAAAGATCACTAGAATGACACGGATCGAGGTTCTAGGGTGAAAAAATGAAACCACACAAATTAATTTTTTTTCTACCGAAACCTGTGGCTGAGTTGACAGAGAATCCCTCATATGCCTCTTAGTTTTATAGTTAAGCCCTAGAGGGTAGAAAATATCAGAGAGTTTAATGTATTGAGTTCTATGGTTCGTAATTCTTTTTTATGCATATTTTATTTTTATTTTCGAATAATATTTGAAAATAAATCATAGAAACGAGGTTGACGATAGAATTATCCATCTATATAGATATTATATTTTTCAATTTTAGAATTAGTCGCTGATGAACGTGGAGGATGTGGCTCAACAAGGAAGGAAATTTTTTCGATCACGAAAGGTCACCTGACTGGAGTAGTGCCTAAAACGTATGCAATAATGGAAAATTTTGTGTCCACAAAATTGCAACGCCCCTTCGCTCTATTAGACAATGCAAAAACTGCCCTCCGCAACTTGTTGCACCTTTTGCATAAAAAGTGGCAGCACGCATCAAGACATGAAGAGAGATTTCTGCAACAATATTCTGAGTAGTTAAGCGTGTTTGTTTCTTTCGAAGAATCAAAAAAATCTTCGGAAAAATCTGCAAATTTGGGTCGGCCATCTTCAGAATTTGTAGTCTAGTGACCGGACAAAACGAAGGAGGACTGAAAAATTACGAACAAAAAATACCACGGACAAATTAACGTATGCCACTCAAATTAGCCTTCGATCATCCGGAAAATCAGATGCTGCCAAAATTGTCCGTGATGTGGGACTGGGGAGCCCATCTCGAGCTAAGAAGTATAAGGAGTCCACAGATACCATTCGAGAAACGACTTTATCTGCGGATGCTGCTTTGTCGCTCATAGTCGAACTAAAATCATCGAAACGGCAATATCAGCAGCTCCGGAATAGAAGCAAAGAGCAGAGCTGTGATTCATTTCTGCCATATAAATTGCTATATAAAGCCAAGCTCAAATGTTATCCGCCTAAGTCAGATATTTCTGTTAATGACTTTAGTGCTGAGGTAAAATTGCAAGCTTTGCTGCATCACACAGCTGATAGAATATTATTGACACAGATGGATGTTGTCAAAAGTTTTTTGGCTGAAAATGTTTGCAGCTTGATTTTTATTTCTAAGTGGAACTGCGATGGCACTTCCGGCCAAAGTGCGTACAAGCAAAAGTTCACCAATGATGATGAAGTCCGATGCTAATTTTTTTTTTCACATCAATCGTTCCACTGCAGCTTGTATCTGACGACCAAGAAACAAACGCAAAGCTTGTTGTATGGAAAAATCGGAGGCTGTCATCTCCTCGTTTTTGTAGACCAATCAGGATCCAATTTTTTCACGAGAGTTCTGAAGCCACTAGTGAAGAAATGGAGTATATTCAACAGCAAGGGAAGAATCTTATGCCTTTCGAAAAGATCGTAGATGGAAAAGAAATAAGTGTTTTTTTTAGACTGGCTTTCACGATGATAGACGGTAAAGTTTGTAACGCTATCACGCATAATAAATCTGCTCAACGATGCTATTTATGCAAAGTAACTTCAAAAGACTTCAACAATATCGACGCAATTCTAAAAAAGGAAGTCTCTAAAGATCATCTACAGTTTGGATTGTCAACTTATATATTCACAACTTATAAATATCCGAAAAACCAACATACAGAAAGGTTTCCGTATGGAATTAGGTCTGATAGTCGATCAACCAAAGCCTGGTTTCGGTAGCTCGAATGATGGAAACACCGGTTGAAGATTTCGAAAACTCAAGCATTTCTGTTGCGATAACAGGGATAGGTGAGGACTTAATTAAGCGAGTCCATGTGATATTGCAGACAATTTCAAGTGGTCATGAAATCGATTTCCTAAAATTCTAAGATTATGCCCTACAGACAGCTCGGAACTTTGTGCAATTATATCCGTGGTTCTACATGCCAACTTCGGTACACAAGATATTGATTCATGGTGCAGAAGTGATAAGCTCAGCAATATTGCCGATAGGGCAGATGTCTGAAGACGCCCAAGAGTCTACTAATAACTACATTAAAAAGTTTCGTGAAGATTTTGCGAGAAAGTGTTCCCGAGCCAAAACAATGGAGGACATTTTTTTACGGTTATTATTAATATCCGATCCCTTTCTTTCGAGTTTGCGCGAATTACCTCGAAAAAATACAAAGTCGTTCCTTCCAGAAGCACTTTCATAGTTAGTTGCGCCACGTATACCAGCAAGTACAGGAAGTTTCAGCGATTTAATGGATGAATCAACTGATTGTGCATCATCTGATTCTTCAGATGACGATCTCTGAACTTTTAATCGATTGATTGTATGTTTATGCTATTATATTTCAAATATGGATATATTTTGTACATTCTCTACAAAAGTGATTTATGTCAAATGCGCGGTTTTGTTTTTATTTCAAATTTTAACTTCGGATTCGTAATGAACGCCTCCGAAAACCCCCGAGTACTGACTTTCGGCCGAATTTATAACGCTTCCGGCTATTTTCCAGCTTTTTGGGACTTCAAATCCACCATTTTTTTTTTAAATTTTGACTGCGGAACCATAATCACGACCCCAAAAACCTTCGAGTACTGACTTTCAGTCGAATTTATGACGCTTTCGACTTTTTGCAAGCTTTTTGAGACTTCAAATTCGTCATTTTGTTATTATTTCAAATTCGACTTCAGATTTATAATTAGCGACCCCAAAAACCCCCGAGTACTGACTTTCAGCCGAATTTCCAACGCTTTCGACTTTTCGCCAGCTTATTGGGACTTCAAATCTGCCATTTTGTTTTTATTTCCAATTTTGACTTCGGATTCATAGTCAGCGACCCCAAAAAACCCCCAAGTACTGACTTTCAGCCGAATTTGTAACGTTTTCGACTTTTGGCCAGCTTTCTGGGATTTGGCCCCACTGTGCGACGATGGAGTAGGGGTGCTGAGGAAACGCTCAGCCAATAGAAACATTCGAATCGGCTGATAGAGTAGGGATAGCGGATATATTAACCGCGCTCGCAGAGCCATTCTCTTCATATCATCGCCACGATGGACAAGCTTAACAAGATCGCTAGTCTCAATAGCTTTCTCCCCGTGAAGTGACTTGACGATCTGGAACTCGATCGAGTCTACCGAATCACCGATCTGCGTCAAGTTGAGACGAGATATGGGCTGAAAATCGTCATGAATCTCGACAACGAGCTTCAAGTATTCATGCTGAAACTCATCTCAAGTGTCACGTCCCTATTTCGCCAAATTTTCCTTTCGCGAGAACGGACGTGGACTCACGGTCCCACGTTAAAGCGCTCGCGTCAGCGGATTCCTGAGACTTGTGTGGTATGTGCACGCGATCACCCCATGTGTCGCGAGCCACAGTCAGCGCCTTCCGATCACCTTGAGCGAGCTTGCGTATGCCTCTCAAGGGCGTGCACGCGCCGTTTCGGGAAAAGCCGACTTGCAAAAATCCTCGCTCGGCTCGTCAACGTTCTAAGGACCGTTGCCGAGACGAGCCAGTACCTCGATAACCACCGACAGGTGAATCGGGGAAAATTACTCCAGTCTTCAGCCAGTAATAGCGGCATAATACCCCGCGCGACCGTGTAGATTAATACGCTCGCTCGATTTAAACTTGGTGCGTCACGGGGGTGCTCGCGTGGACCCATGAGTCTCGGGCTGCTACTATTCAAATATATATAATATTCAAACATATATATACTATTCAAATATATATATAATATTCAAACACATACAATATCCAAACAAATATATCATCCGAACAAATATCTGGAAAAACCAAACCATTCAACAAATTCGAACATTCGTCAAATATCAACGTTTCTCAAGACGACCAGTGCGACGGAGAATATCGAGTAAACATCTATACATATCCGTGCGCCGTGAGTGACCGCGACCTACGAACGCCGCAGCGAGTGCGAGTCAACCCTTCGCGCCTTCGGGCATCGGTGCGCGTGAAGGACTCTTTAGAGACTGCTAGTGTGTGTGAGAACCTATAGAGACTGCTAGTGTGTGTGAGGACCTATAGGGACAATAGTGTGCGCGCGGGAGCTACTGGGAAACGCCAACGCTCAGCGCGAGGCCCAAGAGGTCTCCCCTTATCAGCGGGCGCGGGGACCCCTCCAACGCTGTGTCGCACGCCAGCCAGAGCTCCGGCTAATGTAAGTCAGCTGTATTCTCACGAGCGACGGCGCGCGCGAGATTGTAAGCGCTGTCTCTCTCTCTTATGTTCATTCGCCGTGCAGACGAATCTCTACCCGCCTTTTACGTATCGTCTCACCCGTGGTGAGCCGGTACAATAAACGATATATATATATATATTCTCAATATTACTCAAGATGCATTTATTCTTTTACTGACGAGACCCTCTCCTCTCGGCGGTGGTCGGGCCCGTATGGGACGACGTGGAGGCGCCCAATACCTTTTTAACGATTATTTCAGGATTACTTCGATATACTTGAATCCTTTCTATCCTTGAAACGTGCCTCTCGGTACGTAACAAGCTTTGGTGGCAGCGGTGGGATCTGCCTCCACCACGCACTTCCGAGAGAATAGATGGTGTCGTCAGTGTTATGGACGTATATATCTCGAATTATTAGCCCATGAAAATACAAATCGGCAAAAATATTTTTTTTTCCTTTTTCTTAAATTTTCCGAGATCATTTGTTAGAATAGACCAAAATTAGAGATTCCCACTTTAATAATCTCACGGGTAAAATCCCCTTAAACAATAGAATCTGGGATTGATAGACTGTTTTCCTTTGCATTTATTTTCCCCTCTGTTCGTCATTTTAATTTTATTTTATTTTATTTTATCAGTCCGTATCCCTCACGTTTATCTGTGTCTTTTTCCTTATCGCATTTTGTCTCTTCCATATCTAGGGAAATTATCTGTGATAACCGTGTGGGCGGACTGTCGGATTTTCCCTACCTATTTACCATAAAGGAAATCCCGGGAAATCGAAAAGGATGAAATCGCAATTAAGTAATGTGACAAAAGGAGGAATATTTTAATTTTGCAACTCTAAATAAAATACCTTCCATTAACTGTACTATAATATGTCAACCACGAGTTTACCTTTAATTCCCTAATTATTTCTAACTCTATTATTCCATCCATTTTTTTTTTATTAAATTCATTTTTTTTAATAATTCTAATGGATTGCTCATTTCGAAATTTCAATTTTTACTAAATATCATGGTCGATTTGTTCTGACACCCTAAATTATAACCTCGTTAACTCTCCCTTGCCATTAACATATTTTACCTGAATTCATCTTATTATCCCTCATTTTTTTTCCTGCTTCGTTATTTTGCCATCCCTTTAATTTTTTCGTTGTTAAAATACTCGCGCTCTCCGGCTCGTTCTACCGAATCCGGTTACGAATAAAATCGCCATCATGGCGGATCCAGACATTTCCGTAAAGTTGGCCGATTCAATGGCCAATATTTCCACCATGATAGGTACTATAACGTTGACCGGCCAGCTCTCGAGTATTCGGGAATTCGATGGTACAAACATCCCCCTGAGGGATTATTTACAGGATCTCCAAAACTCGGCTTCCCTTATACCACCGGAATCCGCGGGCCAATTCGTTGCAGCTGCCATAAGCAGGCTGCGAGGTGAGGCGCATGCATGCGTACAGGGGGAGACAATAAACACCGTCGAAGGGCTTATCGCGGCCCTTAAGGAGGGACTCGCCACATCGCGAAGTTTCGATGACTGCTTAGCTGATTTCATGCGGATACGCATGAAACAAGGGGAAACCGTCAGGGGACTCTATAATCGCGTCAGAATCCTGGTCAGCGTATCGCGAGCCGCGTGGAAAGCAGATACGGGAACCGAGATTCCCGTCGCGTTGACTCGCGTTCTCGATTCAACTGCGCTTAAGGCGTACAGCCGCGCGTTACCAACGCGTCTCGCGGAATTACTGACCGTCGCGCCCCCAGCCTCATTAAAAGCGGCAGTCGAACTCGCCGAACGCGTGTCGGAATGTAGCGTTGATTCAGGGACAATCGGAACACCAAAACAGGCCTCCAAGGACGCCCGGGCGCTAGTCGCGAAGGAAGAGCCGAAGAGATTAGCATCGCGTTCCCCCTCGCCAGCGCCCCGCGGCCCACCGTTTGTTAAATATCGAGGGTCGAGCCCTTACCCGTCTGAAAAATTTAATCCGCCCGGAATACTGAAACTCCGGGAGCGGGAGGCCTCTCGTTCGCCTAGCCCCCACCGCGAGAGAGACGAGGGGGGGTGCGATCGTAGGTACTGTTGTATCCAAGGGACGGGCTGCTCTTGCTGCCCGTGGAATAAGTGGACCCCGCGCTCAGCGTGCGGGGGCGGTGGCTGCAGCCAGCGTTACTGCTGCGTGCGTAACGGGGGCTGCGCTTGCTGCCCGTGGACTGAGTGTGGGCTACGCGCAGCCAGAAATCCGCGAAATTCTTCTGTCAGCGAGCCACGGGAAAATTCCCGAGAGCCCTCGCCCGGAAGACGGCAGGAAGGGCCCCGCACAAAAGAAAGCGAGTCTTTAAACTCCCAAGGGGCTCGTCGCCACGATGCGACGAGCCAAACGAATGCTCGCGCGGTGGCCACGGATGTCCAGAGATCGTCCGTGAGTTTTCAGCCCCCTCAAAAGTAAACTCGCAAAAAGGAAAGCAGACACGGGCGATGGTTTCTCATTCCTTGTCGGAGACGGACGACGATATGGAATCCCCGGTAGTAAAATTGTCGGCCCCCGAGCTTGCTCACGGAACCGATAATTTTTATTGCGACTCCGGATCCGATTTAAATTTTATCAAATTGCAAGCCCTCCGCGAAGACGTCCGTTACGACCCTGCGAAACGCAAAGCGTATAAGGGACCCTCGGGAGAAGAGTCCCAATCGTTGGGCACAATAATCTTAACGATTAACGGAGTCCCACATCAATTTCATGTTGTAAAAGAATTCGCGACGACAAGTAACGGGCTAATTGGTAAACCGTACATGCGAAAAGAACGCGCGGAGTTATCTTTCCATCACAACGCTCTCGTAATTGCGAGCGATCCAATTCTCCCGCGTATGTTTCTCACCTCCGATAGGGCTAAGACGAATTTCTCCTCGGTTAATGAAAAAATATTCACGATTAAAGCTCGCGCGCGGTGCCCGCTACCTATCGAGGTGGCTAACGCCGAAATCCGTGAAGGTTATCTACCCAGGATCGCCGCGATGGATGGTTTATATATAGGGGACGCGCTGATCTCCCAGACGCACGGTGTTTGTCACGTGCTCGCGGTCAATACCCTCAATCGCGACGTTAACATCGAGGTCACACCCCAAGAAATTATTCCGTTCGAGATATGCGACCCCGATTTTGACTTACGGTTTGACGATGACGACTCGACGGACGAGGCAACGGTGCCCCCACTCGACCGAACTGAAGCCGTGATTCAGGCTCTGCGCCTGGACGACCTCAACGAGGTCGAGCGTAAGCATGTTTGCCGTATCGTGGAAGAAGATCCGTGGCGATTTCATCTGCCCGGTGATAAGCTTCCCTGCACCGATCGAGTCGCGCACCGAATTCCGACCATGGACGATCTGCCCATTAATACTCGACAGTATCGCTTCCCTTCGATTCATCGAGACGAAGTCGAGGCCCAAGTGGGAAAGACTCTCGATAACGGAATAATCACACCCTCGCAATCGCCTTACAATTCACCGGTGTGGATTGTGCCGAAAAAACCCGACTCGCAGGGTCGGCCGCGAATGCGAATGGTGATAGATTTCCGTAAATTGAACGAGAAAACAATATCCGATGCGTACCCATTGCCTAATATACTTGATATATTGGACCAATTGGGAGAAGCGCAGTATTTTTCAACCTTTGATTTGGCTAACGGGTTCCATCAAATCCCGATGGACCCAAGGGACGGTGCAAATACGGCGTTTTCTACCCCCAATGGGCACTATGAATATACTCGAATGCCTATGGGACTGAAGAATGCCCCTGCGACCTTCCAACGATTGATGGACAATGTATTGCGAGGTCTCCAAGGGACGGAATTGTTCGTATACTTGGATGACATCGTCGTTTTCGCGCGATCGTTGGAGGAGCACGGGAAAAAGGTGCGTCGCCTCATGCAACGCCTCCGAGACGCGAATCCTACTCCCCAGCCCGATAAATGTAAATTCCTGAAAAAGGAGGTCGCATATCTCGGCCACATCATCGGACGGGATGGGCTATGCCCTGACCCACGTAAACTCGAGGCGGTGAGGCGCTTCCCCACCTCTCGAACGGCTTAAAATATCCGCCAATTTCTAGGTCTCGCTGGATATTATCGGCGCTTCATCGAGAACTTTTCTGGTCGTGCGAAGCCTCTCTCCGACCTCACGAAAAAGGGAAGAGTATTCACGTGGGGCCAAGAGCAGCGTCGGAGCTTCCGAGACCTGCGCAAGGCCCTGTGTAGAGAGCCGGTGCTCGCATACCCCGATTTCGACCGCCCTTTCACCCTAACGACCGACGCGTCCGATCTAGCACTCGGAGCCGTGCTCGGTCAAGAAACGGACGGGGGCGATCATCCGATCGCCTATTACTCACGTATTCTATCAAAGGCCGAAGTGAATTACGGCACGACCGAAAAGGAGTGCCTGGCCGTGATTCGCGCCCTGGAGAATTTTCAGCCTTATCTTTACGGCCGAAAATTCAAATTAATTTCCGATCATGAACCCCTTAAATGGATCGGATCAATGAGCGATCCAGGGAAAAGATTAATCCGGTGGAGATTGAGTTTGCAAAACTACGATTACGACTTTGTATATAAACCCGGGCGATTAAATGTCAACGCGGACGCGTTATCCCGTAATCCGATAAATCCCTGGAGTTCGGATTCCAGCGATGCTGAGGCCGAACCACCATCGGCTTAGGTGTTGCCGATAAGAGGGGGGAAGCGCGGCCCCGGTAGGCCAAGGTTGCATTCAGACCCTCAGCTATCGCAGCCAGCATCTAGCCGCGCTCCACAGCTGACACGGCCGAAAAATCCAGGAGCACTTACACCTCTGGATGCAAGCGCTATAGCGACCCGCACCAGAGCACGGAAGAACCCTGAAGCTCCTCGTCGCGCGCCCCCGCGGTATGCCGAAACCTCGGACACGAGCTCGGCCGAGGAAGCGCGTCCGGTACAACGGCTTCATCGAAGTATGTTGCCCGCTCCCCTCCTACCTCCGAAGCGTCCTTCTAGGCTCAAACCTAGTGGCGGCAGGCCCCCTGCAGAGCAACCAACCCCTTCCTCGGCGGGCGAATCGCAGGAGGGCAAGGTCGAGGAGGACCCACGCACGTTGATAAATATCAGCCCCCCCGTGAGCTATACAGAGGGGAGCACGCCGCTGGAGGAGATGGTAGAGGAACATGAAAAAACTTTGACCCCTGCCCTCGAGAAATCATTTCGGAAATTTGATGAGTCATTGCGACAACTCGAAGGAAAATACCGGGACGGAAACAATCTCCAAGCTGCGGAGGAAGGAACTATTTTCCTCGATCACGTCTCCGATGGAGACGAGGTCGACGAGGATACGCAAGATATCCTTTCCGAACTCGACCCGTACGACGTTGAGGGTGGAAATGATAGCGAGTTAGAACGCCGAATAAAACAATTATCCGAACGCACGCTGGCTGTCACCGAGACAGAGTTACTCCGGCGTACGAGCCACGTGGGTGCGAGACGATCACGCGGCCCGGAGTTAGAGAGAGGTCGATAGTGGGGGACAGCTGACCGATCGCCCCGCCGCTGCTTCTACCATGCTGCACGACGTAACGTACGAGGCTTCCCCTGGCTCGCACGGTGGCTCTCTCCCTCGCCCTTCAGCCCGCACAGGCAAAATGCCTCCACATGGCAAGAGAGACCCCGATGCCCGAACTCTCCCACTCCCCACTCCTGGGCCCTCTTCGTCTCTCTCGCCGGTGCGAGAGGAGACCTCCCCGCGCCAGCACGTGCTGAGAGAGCGGCCATCATGGAAAGATGACGTAGCCGCTTCCTCTGACCCCGCGCCAGACGGCGCGAAGACGGAGAGCACAATAGAACAGCCGAGAAGGCACGAGGTCACCAGCTGCGACTTGTACCCTCTCCTTTCTCCACGCAGCGACGAAAGGAAAATAGAGAGAAAGCTCGAGGAGGGAAACACGCACGAAACGACTGTTTCGGGAAAACCCTCAATAAAAGGGTCCCGCGAATGTTTAACCTATCGTCG
Organism: Alloplasta piceator; assembly: GCA_946863875.1. NCBI lineage: Eukaryota > Metazoa > Arthropoda > Insecta > Hymenoptera > Ichneumonidae > Alloplasta > Alloplasta piceator. Next base: position 31,028,074 of record OX333077.1, on the reverse strand, counting down.
CGACAATTATATTCTTTTTCTGTCCGCAGACGGAGAGGTTTCGACGCCTGTCGGAAAAATATTGTCCGATTTGGACATTATAAACCCTCTCTCTCTCAAGAATAAAAATATGAATGTTGGACAGGTTGCCTCAACGCCTTATGGACAACATCAGGTATACAGCGTGATTATAAAGCGCAAATACTACGAGGAAATATCACAAAAAAATATAGAGCTCGGCCTGACGACCCTAAGAGAACATCTGCGGGGTTCGGGCACGACGACTATACGAATCGCCCGTTACGGCGACTTTACTGACAATTTACCCCCTGGGGTATTCCTGCAAATAATACACGACATTTTCGACGACTCTGGAATCGCGGTAACAATCTGCTATGGGAAAGTGATATTGCCCCCGCCCGAGGATCGAGCCGAAATCCTGCGGGAATTCCACTCGAGCCTCATAGGGAGCCATAAAGGGGTGACAAAAACTTACCATAGAATTCGAGAAAGATTTTACTGGCCTACGCTTCGCAACGACGTCCAAAATTTTATACGACGTTGTAAAGGCTGCCAGGAAAATAAGCTGGTAAGGGCAAAGACCCGTGAGCCGATGCTCATTACGGACACCCCCGCTGATACCTTCGACAAAGTCTCGCTCGACACTGTAGGGCCCCTGCCGACCACCCCTCATGGCAATAAACATATCCTGACAATGCAGGATCACTTGTCAAAATATTGCCTGGCAGAACCTATACCCGACTTAAAGGCGACTACCGTCGCCGAAGCGATAGTGAGGCGACTGTTCAACCAATTCGGTGCCCCCCGAGCGATCCTAACGGATCGGGGAACGGCGTTCGTAAACGGGTTATTCCGCGAGATCTCGCGAATTTATAAGGTCAAACACCTGACCACGTCGGGCTATCGGCCGCAAACGAATGGCGCCCTAGAACGAAGCCATATCGTCTTGGCCGAATATATAAAACACTACGCGAATGATTATGACGATTGGGACCGACTATTACCCTTTGCCGAATTTTCTTACAACACTAGCGTGCACGAATCCACCAATTTTACCCCCCATGAAATCGTTTACGGCAAATTGGCTCGCCAACCCAGCTCTTTCCCCATTGAAAAACTCCCGACTACAAATTCCTTCCTCACGGAACTTATCAAACGGCAATCTGAGATACGGGAGCTGGCCGGAGAAAATTTAATTCAATCCAAAGAACGTTCAAAGACCTATTACGACAGGAAACGTCGCGCTTTCGAAGGGAAGGTGGGGGATAGAGTTTATGTGTTGAAGGAACCTAGAAAAGTAAAATTCGACAGTCAGTATCACGGCCCTTACACTATCAAAATGATCTCGGATAAGAGTAACCTTATCTTAGAAACCGAAAATGGGCGGAGGTTCCGTAAGCACGTCGATAAATGTAAGATAGCTTACGAATAAACTTAAGAACAATGTACGCGAATAAAAGAAGAATGAATGTTTATTAGCCGGCACGAGAATCCAGCACCGAAGATACGCAGACCTCCATTGAAGACCGCCTAAGAAGAGGACCGGCCGCCATGAAGATCGTCTTATTCCTCGGAATAATAGGATTTGCCCGGGGTGAACAGACCAGTGACGTATACCACGTCACGCCTCTCAAAGACTGCCCTGGGCTCTACAACGAGCGTCTGCCCCCACTCCAACACCAAGTGGCAGACTGGAGAATAACCATTTTCATGGAAATAACAAGGGTACAGCGTGACTTTCCACAAGACCTCAAGGAAATGCACGCGATTGCTGGCGAATGCAGCCGATATAATTCGCGACAAGCCTGCGATGACCTGCTGCAGCACGACTATCTGGCAACGCGGTTTCTGCGTGCTATGACGCTGCGAGACGAATTGATCGATCTCGCGGAGCGGTCGCGAACCAGACCAGACCGAATGCAGTCGCCGCGCGCCGTGCGGAAGCGCTCGGTCCCCTTGGCGATAATTGGCTCAATCAGCAAATCTCTTTTCGGCACTCTCACGGAAGATGACGCAAAATACCTCACGAGCCAAATTGACCGCCTTTACGCCGACCAATCCAAGCTCACACACTTGGTCGGGGAACAAATGCACATAACCGCCTCCAAACTGCAAGAGCTCCACAGCGACCATCTCGAGGAGGCCAACCGAGTAGAAAGATTATTAGAAACTATCGAACAATTGAATAAGGACTTGAGGAGCGCTGATCAACGCGCCGCACTTTCTCGGTATAATAATTCGCTGATGCACTATGCGTTTAGGGTGGGGACAAAAATAGAGAACTATATAAACACCTGTCGTACGTATATGCGAGTGATAATAGCAGCACGGGAGGGGCGACTCGAGGCCGAAGCATTGGAACCGAAGCAGCTGATGGCCGTGGCAAAGGAAGCCCAGCTCCAAGCGGCGGGGTATGAGTTCCCCCTTCCACTCGAGCACTTGCGACCGGAGACGCTAGCCCCTCTCGTACGCACCGACCTCGTGTACGACAGTGACCGCATGATTATCGTGGTCCATATTCCCTTGCTGGAGCACCAACTGTTCGACTTCTATCGGATGCGCCCATGGCCAGTTTCGCAGCAATTTAAAGAAGAGAGGGGTACGGCCCTTGTCATCCCAGCCGCCCCCTACTTGGCACTATCCACAGACTATCGCTCCTTCTTTATGGCCGACGCAACTTACTACGACTCTCGTAAATTCGTGGAAAAGCGATACATCTGCACGAGAGCCATTCCAATACTCGACGTATCGACTGCAGAAACGTGCGAGCTGCTCATGCTAATTCGCCCTACGGAGGAGGTTCTGCAGAGATGCGACGTGCGCTTACACCCCCACCACGAGGCACATTGAAGCCACCTCTCCGCTCAAGGAGGATGGCTATATTCATTGCCTCATCCTGAGACAATGCAAATCAATTGCTCAAACCGTCAAAATATGCGCGTGGAATTGGAGGGAGCAGGAATTCTTTATTTGAGCCCCAATTGCATCGGAACGACCCATAGCATAACATTGACGAGCTTACGCACAAACGAGAGTCAAACAGTGTTTCAATACCAACCAGGCATCACGTTGAACGTCTCAGTCATCGCCCCAGTACTCGGGGACTTCGTCGTTCAAGAGGGTATGAGGAATTTATTTACCCGGGAAAGCGATAAGAGCCCCCACGTGCGCTCGAATTTGAAATCAACCACCGTAGGAGAGTCGCTGTACGAAATCGAACGAAGAATACGCGACATTGGAACCCACAAGCGAGAGCGAGACGGACAACGTTTCCTTGCTCTCAGTGGCTTTGTGAGTCAAGGGGCTATGCTGCTTGCTATAGTGTGCTATCTCGCTCGGGCCAGGCTAGCGCTGCTTTTCTCTCTTATACGTGGAGCCTTGTCGTGCGGGAGGAAGGAACGCACACCAACGGGACACATTGTCGAGGCTGTTAATTCCGAGATAATATACTCGGCGCCTGAACGGAACTCTCCTACCCGAGAAATGGGAAATATGACACCCCCGATTACGGGCCCAAGAGCTCGCGCGTCCCCTGCCCCGCGGTCCCTTCCTCGTCAAGAGCCGATGGTGCCATAAACATACCAACGAAGAGAGAAGAAAGGAAAAAATATATACATATATATATATATATATATATATATATATATATATATTTTAATTCAGTCGATTTATTCTAATCTTTATCTGTATATCTATATATATATCTTTTGCTTTTGATTTCATATCATTGCTGTATATTTTTTTTTGTATAACGTTTTTTCGTTATTTCATTTGTTTCCAGGTTCCTCGAGTCGTCCCGAAGACAGTTCCTTCAATGCCACCTTCTTGGTGGTTCAATTTTATTGCACACGCGAAAGGCGTGCGTCGTAAGCGTCGGCGAGCTCGCGAGGCGCTCGACGTCCTGTGGCAAGACGATGCTACGTCTCGAGAGTACGATGATTGGGACCCGGAAGCGGCCCCGATGGATCTTTTTGATTTGAAGATTCTATTCAGCGAGAACCTTCATTGTCGTATTATTGAAAATTTTCGCCGCGCGTGGCGCCACGATTTTTGAACAGTCTAAATAAATGAAACAATGATTATTTTTTCTTCAAAAAAAAAATTTATGTTTCCCGTTTCTTTTTTTCCTTAGTTGTAAGTTTTTATTTTTTCCAAATACCAAGCAAAATTTTCTTCTCTCTTTATTTATTTATTTTTTATTTCCATCTATTTATTTTTCGCGGTATCCTAAAATTCATTTTGGGTAAGAAAATTTTCGTGTATGACATTTTTCGTAAGATATTTTTCGTTTCTTGCACGAGTATGTGCCCTTATTATTCGCTGGATCGGTGTTTGCCGGAGTCGGAGAGGTAGGTATCAGCGAAATACGAGGCGGGCCTCCGTCTGTTGGCTCGTCGTAACCTCTCCTTTCCCCTATACTCTTCGTCTCAGTGCTCGACGTAGTGCTTGAGACGAGTTATATGGATTCTCTGTTGCTTTTTTCCGCGACCAATAATGTAGGTGACGGGTGATTCTTTACCCATTACCATGTAAGGCCCAACCCATTTTGGCGTTAATTTTCCTGACCGTCCTTGGCGAACGACTGGGCTCGATAATAATATTTTATCTCCCACCCTGAATTTTTGTTCTTTTGTTTTTTTATCATAATATTTTGTTGTTTTTAACTTTTTTCCATTAAATTCTCTTTCGCTTTCTGCCATGCGGTTCTCAATTTTTGTTTGAGATTTTGCAGGAAATTATCATATGTGTATTGTGTGTTCGGTGGTGTTTGAAGCGCGGTCGGTAGCACTGCGTTTCTCCCGAACACCAGTTCGTGTGGCGAGAATCCCGTTGCTGTGTGTGGCGTAACGTTATGCACACACATGGCATATGGTAGCCATTCATCCCAGTCTGTTTGGTCCTTATTCACAAATGCCTTTAGATATTCCGCCAATGTTTTATGCGATCTTTCTAACGCACCGTTAGATTCTGGATGGTACGCTGTGGTTTGTATCTTTTTTACTTTGAATAATTTGCATAAGTCTTTGAATATTTCACTTAAAAAATTCGTTCCCTGGTCTGATAAAATTACCTTGGGTGTTCTATATTTGCAAATTATTTCTGTCGCGAGTCCTTTAGCGACGCTTTCCGCTTCCTGATTTTTCAAGGGTATGACTGCGCTAAATTTGGTTAGCAAATCCTGGAATGTCAAAATATATTTGTTTCCATTTTCGGTTTCGGGTAATGGCCCTACTATATCGACAGCGCATTTTCCGAATGCATGCTCTGGCGTGTCGGTAATCATTAAAGGTGCACTTTTTCTGTATGCCGTTTTGTTCCGTTGGCATTTATCACACTTGGCGACGTATTCTTCTATTTCTTTCTTCATTCCCGGCCAGTGGTATAGTCTTTTTATTCTATTTAGCATGCGTTGGACTTCTTGATGACCGCCCAACGGTGTGTCATGATATTCTTTCAAGATAAGTTTTCTTTCGTCCTCGGTGGGGCTAGCATGTGCCCAGTTATCATCGCATTCTTCACTACAGCTGATGTCGCTATCTTCCGATTCGTAGTTTTCGTTCACTATTTCTTTCTCTTTCTCTCCTTCGTCTTTTGTGTTCTCCTTTTCCTCGCGTTGTTCGTGCTCCGTCTCCGAGTCGGTGGCGGGTGGGGGGCTCGCGCTCTGTGGTGTTACCTTGTGCGGTCTCCCTCTTTTCCGCGGCCCCCCTGGCCCCGGGTGTCCGGCGGATGTCGCGATCGCGCGGGCGGCCTTGCGCGGCCTTCCCCTCCCCCTTTTCTCTACTATTGCCGTATCACTCGCTCCACGTGGCTGCTGCAATCCGAGTAGATACAACCGGCTAAGGGCATCGGCGTTTGTATTCATTTTTCCAGCTTTATATTCGACTGTGTAGGCGTATTCTTCAAGTTTTATTCTCCATCGCATTAATCTCGAACCTGGGTCTTTTATGCTAAATAACCAGGTGAGGGGTTTATGGTCTGTAACGATTGTAAAGGCAGTTCCATATACATAAGGCCGAAATTGAGCTACCACCCATACTATCGCGAGCATTTCTTTCTCCGTTGTAGAATAATTTATTTCAGCTTTGTTCAACGTCCTACTCGCATAGCATATGGGTAAATCCGATCCAATTTTCCCTTGTGATAATATGCCTCCGATTGCTTTGTCTGATGCGTCGGTCGTGATAACGAAGGGCTTCGAAAAATCTGGGTACTGCAAAATTGGAGCAGTGATGATTTTTTCCTTTAACTTTTCGAATGCAAGTTGGCATGTTTCCGTCCAATCGTATTTTTTATCTTTTTTTATCAGTTCCGTGAGAGGTTTCGCAATTTTTGCGAAGTCCAAACTGAACTTCCTGTAGTATCCTATCAGTCCCAAAAACGATTGTAATTGCTTCACGTTTTTTGGAGCAGTGAAATCCTGTACTGCCGATATTTTCGAGGGGTCTGGTTTTACCCCTACCTCCGTTATGATGTGTCCCAAATATTGCGTTTCTTTTTTCAGGAATTGGCATTTTCGAGGTTGTATTTTGAATTTCGCCTCTCTCAGCCGTTCGAAAATTTCTTCGAGTCGATCGTTATGTTCTTTGAACGATCTTCCGTAAACGACAATATCATCTAGGTATACATAGCATTTGATACCTTGTATTCCTGCTAGTACAGCGTCCATTAATCTTTGGAACGTCGGTGGCGCATTTTTCAAACCGAAAGGCATGCGATTGAATTCGTAATGCCCTAACGGAGTTGAAAATACTGTTTTTCCTTTGTCTTTTTCCGCCATTGGTATCTGATGAAAACCCGATGCGAGATCCAGAGTCGAAAAATATTTTGCTTCTCCCAACTGGTCCAGTATCTCTGTAATATTAGGCAGTGGGTATGAGTCGCCTTCGGTGACGTCATTCAATTTTCGAAAATCAACTACGACCCTTTTTCTTATTATGCCGTCAGCACCGGTTTTCTTCGGCACCACCAACAAAGGCGCGTTCCATTGGCTTTTGCTCGGCCGAATAATTCCTTCTTTCAGCATTTCCTTCGTTTGTTTCATCACTTCCTGTTTGTGTACTTCTGGGAGTCGATAAGGACGTACTTTGATCGGGAGAGTATTTTCCTTTACGTGTATTTCGTGCTGTACTTTGTTTGTGCCATATAGGGATTCACCCTCTATATGAAATACGTCTGCATATTGTTGGCAAAAATTCCGGAGATATTTTTCCCCTTCCGCATTGAGATGTGTTTCTCTCGTAATTTCTTTCCATATGTTTTCTATACGTTCATTCGCATAGTACGAGTTGACTGCATTTATTACGGCCGTGGGCGCTCGAATTTCTGCTGCGTCGGCAGAGTCTCCTCTGTCCTCCTCGAGCTCGACCTTTGGTCTCTCTATTTCGAGCGAATATTCGTTTGTATTGCGTATCACGGTTAAACAACAGTGACCGTCACGTTTGACAAACCCTTCGCCGAGTTGCACGCCCTTTTCCAAGGTTCGTCCTGATATGATTCCTTGCTTCGGGCCGGTTTCCTTTGCGCAAATTAAAATTTCCGCTCTTGCTGGTGGGGACAATTTTTTTGATCCGTTGATTAAGGGCATACAGTGCCCATACATTTTAATTGTGTCTCCATTTAAAATGTCGACTTTATGTTTTTTCATAAAATCTATTCCCATTAGCCCGTCAATTCCTAATGGTACATCATCTCCGAGAACAAAAAATGGGTGATTTATTTTTGCCGTAGGAGTCTCCAGCTCCAGCATGATTTTACACAATGCTCGAAACGTCGTTCCAGTGACTCCTCTGAATTCAACGATTTCGTCTATTATTTCGATGCTTTGATCGAGCACGCCTTTTTTGATGACGCTGCACTGCGCGCCTGTATCCCCTTTCAGTGTGAGCATCCCGCTCTTCGCGTGCATTGAAGGGACAAAGAAGTCGTTGGCTGTTTCCTCGGCCGTCGGAACGTTCACATTAAAAATTTTTCCATACATCCTTGCTGCGGATCGTATTTCTTCGTCTCGAACGCGTCATCTTCAACGTCGCGTAGCGTACGTACCATTGACCTCGCAGCTGTGCTTGTATTGTTTTTCTCGGGTCTGTGGGTTACCATTCCGATATCGAATGAGCTGAGGGTTTTCTTTTCGATTATTCCGTCCCGTTTTTCGTTCTGCGGTTTATCTTGTTCTTTCTTTTTCTCGCGCGCGTTTGACTGCCTTTGATAGTCCTTTTTTGGTCCTTGGTATTTTTGCTGTCTTTGATCTCGTATTCGATGGCGACAATCCCTTTGGTAGTGTCCTAGCTTCTTGCAGTAATGGCAGATCACCTCTACCTGATTCATACCTCTCGATGGTGCTGCCGGAAGGCTCTGTCTTCCATAGCCGGAAGTTGTACTTCTGCAGTCCTTGGCCAGGTGCCCTATTCTGTTGCACTTGTGGCATTTTTGTGGTTCTTTTGTGTGCGTTTGACGGTAGATTGAATCTCCTCCTTGCATCGATTTTTCCTCTTCTATTGCGCCCTTGAGCGCCTCGCTAAAAATCGGTGAATCCGCGGGCCTTAATTATTACCTGATATTCCCTTTTTAATCCTCTTTCGAAATTATGCAGAGCTAGTTGACGTACATATGTTTCGATTGTTTGTTTGCCCGCGGCTGTAGCTTCGTTTATCGTACTTGCGTCAATTAATTCCATCATTATTCCCTCAAGCCGTTGACCGTAAGCTAATACCGTTTCTCCGTGTTTCTGCTTACACGTATTAAATTCGACTTGCAACGCAGCTACTGTACGTCGCGTGCCATACAAAGCTGTCATTTGTTCTTTAAATTGTCGGAATGAATTTATCTGTTTATATCGCGTATCTTTTCGGGCTTTTCCTACGATTTTTGTCGCTAATACTGATTCTAGCAACGACGCGCGATCTCGCACGGCCACGCTTTTATCGGCATAACCAAACGCTTCGATTATATCGTCTACTTCTTCCGGTTTCGATCCGTCAAACCGGGGTATGAGGCTACGGGCCTCCTTAAGGGACATGTATTCCGCATTCTCTGGAGTTTCTTGTCTAGACATATTGTTCGTCTGTCCGTCGATATTTAGCAATGAAAAATCTATCGGGTTTATTTCTCGACCGCGTTCTGTTTCTACTACGTCAAAGGGGTCGCTATTCTCTACTTCAGGGTCGCTGTCCTCTAATTCAGGGTCGAGTCCAATCCCAGTGACTCTTCTTTTCTATAAATTTAGTACGTCTAGCGGGTACAGGAGTACGTCCAAATTCTTCAGAACTGTCTGTTGCCCTACGTCGTTTTTTTGAGTTTTCGGTTGATTCTTCTACTCGATCGTAATATAATGAACGATCAAAAAATGATTCTAGCGATCTCGAAATTGACTTATTTCCGCGTAATTTGAGTCTGTCTACTCGTCGTCCGACATATGACGTTAAAAAAATTGCTGGCTTTGGCGAGTTACAAAAATTTTTTGTTCCATCACTTACATTTATTATAAAGGAAATGACAACCGAAGTTGCCATCCCTGTGTGACCTCGCTTTTAAAGGCATACACGGCAGCATAAAATCAATACGAGACACCCCACTTGGAGGTGCCTCACGCAAACCATCTCTACGCACCGGCTAGCCACCACCGGACGACATGCCGCATTTGACATCAGGAATTAGCCGCTTGGTTTCTCAGGAAACTTCACGTTACCAGGGAACGCCTCGCGGAGGCTCCTTGTGCAAGAGGCTACCACGAAGGAACGTGGTTACTCGAGCTCTGCCGCGCTGCTACCCTCGTTCTCATGGCAGCAACTTGGCCCACTTGAGGCCATTAGCTACCTCACTTTCAAAACGGTAGCTAGACTCCTTCCGGTGGACCTATGACTGGGCCGGTCGTGGGCGTCAAATTCCACCGCAGGATTAAGCGCAAACGCCGACCGAACCTAGCGTATTTCGTTCAAATCGCTTATCCAGGCCTCCCATCAAGTCGCTGCCCGCCTTAGCGACGAGCAGCTTCGGTTGACTAATTGAGCGGGGGCGTCACTCCCCGACAAGAATAACCGCGGGACAAGACCACGGAGCGCCCGATGTTTGTGTGAGAAACATTCGGAGCGCTTCAGTGTGGCCTCATCCGCCTGACAGCCAAGTCTCCCAGGACCGGATCGTGAAAGGCACGCACGGGATGAACCAACAATGCTTCCGTGGAAATACTGCGGTTGACCTGTAACGTACACAGACCGTTCTCGTACTTGCCCCCGTTCCATCACTTACATTTATTATAAAGGAAAGGAAATGACAACCGAAGTTGCCATCCCTGTGTGACCTCGCCTTTAAAGGCATACACGGCAGCACAAAATCAATACGAGACACCCCGATAGGAGGTGCCTCACGCAAACCATCTCTACGCACCGGCTAGCCACCACCGGACGACATGCCGCATTCGACATCAGGAATTAGCCGCTTGGTTTCTCAGGAAACTTCACGTTACCAGGGAACGCCTCGCGGAGGCTCCTTGTGCAAGAGGCTACCACGAAGGAACGTGGTTACTCGAGCTCTGCCGCGCTGCTACCCTCGTTCTAACGGCAGCAACTTGGCCCACTTAAGGGCAATAGCTACCTCACTTTCGAAACGGTAGCTAGACTCCTTCCTAGTGGACCTATGACTAGGCCGGTCGTGGGCGTCAAATTCCACCGCAGGATTAAGCGCAAACGCCGGACGAACCTAGCGTATTCGTTCAAATCGCTTATCCAGGCCTCCCATCAAGTCGCTGCCCGCCATAGCGACGAGCAGCTTTGGTTGACTAATTGAGCGGGGGCGTCACTCCCTGACAAGAATAACCGTGGGACAAGACCACAGAGCGCCCGATGTTTGTGTGAGAAACATTCGGAGCGCCTCAGTGTGGCCTCATCCGCCTGAGAGCCAAGTCTCCCAGGACCGGATCGTGAAAGGCACGCACGGGATGAACCAACAATGCTTCCGTGGAAACACTGCGGTCGACCTGTAACGTACACAGACCGTTCTCGTACTTGCCCCCGTTCCATCACTTACATTTATTATAAAGGAAAGGAAATGACAACCGAAGTTGCCATCCCTGTGTGACCTCGCCTTTAAAGGCATACACGGCAGCACAAAATCAATACGAGACACCCCACTAGGAGGTGCCTCACGCAAACCATCTCTACGCACCGGCTAGCCACCACCGGACGACATGCCGCATTCGACATCAGGAATTAGCCGCTTGGTTTCTCAGGAAACTTCACGTTACCAGGGAACGCCTCGCGGAGGCTCCTTGTGCAAGAGGCTACCACGAAGGAACGTGGTTACTCGAGCTCTGCCGCGCTGCTACCCTCGTTCTAGCGGCAGCAACTTGGCCCACTTAAGGGCAATAGCTACCTCACTTTCAAAACGGTAGCTAGACTCCTTCCTAGTGGACCTATGACTAGGCCGGTCGTGGGCGTCAAATTCCACCGCAGGATTAAGCGCAAACGCCGGACGAACCTAGCGTATTCGTTCAAATCGCTTATCCAGGCCTCCCATCAAGTCGCTGCCCGCCATAGCGACGAGCAGCTTTGGTTGACTAATTGAGCGGGGGCGTCACTCCCCGACAAGAATAACCGTGGGACAAGACCACAGAGCGCCCGATGTTTGTGTGAGAAACATTCGGAGCGCCTCAGTGTGGCCTCATCCGCCTGAGAGCCAAGTCTCCCAGGACCGGATCGTGAAAGGCACGCACGGGATGAACCAACAATGCTTCCGTGGAAACACTGCGGTCAACCCGTAACGTACACAGACCGTTCTCGTACTTGCCTCCTCCATCACTTACAGTAAGATGAGAAGACGCATGATGATCTTGACCCTCTTTGCGTTGGTCGTCTGGACTACTGATTGCCTTCTTCAGCGATGTCGTCGCTGGATACCAAGTGCCTCTTCAGGGAGTCTTCGGTTCGGTCGATCGTCCTTCCTTCCTTGATCCTCGGATCCTTGGTCCTCGGTCGCCTGGAGTCTTAGAGTATCTTCTCTCGTCCAGTTTCTCGTACAATCGATATTATATCGATTTTTCGAACTGTTGGCATCCCACCGCTGCCACCAATGTTGTGACCTCGAATTTCGACTTGACTCGAGAGGAGGAAATGAGATCCGGAATTGTGGGGTATTTGCCAATGCAAATGAAATTGCTCAGTTCGATGTAATGAAAAGTATTCGTACTTTATTGAGGAAACCAATATGAATAGTAATTGAGTAATTGTGAGTGAAGTTTAAAGATCGACCAACCGCTTCGAGAGTTCCTCGAAGACTGTCGAATTTTGTCGTGAGCTGGAGGCTCACGATTTTGAATCATCGCGTTTTGTCATTTGTACACGCGCTGCATTGTCAGCAGCGGTCAAAGACCTGCAGTTATTTGTTAGCGTTGACAAATCGAACGTTCTGGAACGTCCGGTCAATACTCTTGCTATGTGGCAATAACGTATTGTTGCTACTTGCTCGGGGTACAACAGAAACCATCACGTAAAACAGAAAAAAAACTGGCCACTACGGGTGATAGCTTGAAAATTTCTATATTTTGTCACGGTTCTTTACATATTTTTTTTAGATTTAAAAAAAAAGGCCTTTAAAAAAAAATGAATTTGAAATAGGGGATGTTTGGAAAAATCTGAAAAAATTATGAAGGTGTATTTTCGACTCAATGCAATCATATGAATCAAATATATCCGAGTGGGTCAGGGTCACGGGTTTACACACTTAGTCTGGAATGATACACACATATATATGGGGGAAAACGCGTGTCTTTTTCATCACGTGAACCTGACCATTTTTGATTTGGCCAAAACTTCGCTTATTTCATCGTATGATCCCAAAAACAACTCTCAAATTTTATTAGATTTTTTGGAGCCACTATGGCGGAATACAAGACCATCGAATATCGTCGACTTTTAAAAATATATAATTTTCAATCGACGATATCTCTGTAGCGGTCAATCGTATCGAAAACTACATGAGGAGGTTTTTTTTTCATCTTGAGTCCATCTTTGAATAAAAAAATGGTACAATTTTTTTATAGCAATCTTAAGCAGTCAAAATAATTTTCAAAAATTAAAATCACGATACCTAAAAACCCCCCCTTCGAATTTTAAACAAAAATTCTCAAAAATACTAGGATTCATTACCAACATTAAAAAAAAAAATCAGGATGGGATTTCCAGCGGGTCGCGCGATATTGATTTTTTACTATTTAATTTACTCGTTGTTCGTTAATTTCTGCCTATCTATTACTTAATTTAAGATTTCAATAGTGTAAAAAAATAGTAGTAATGATGCCCTTGCTGTTTACGAACATTCTAGAGTGATAAACGACTCCGTGAAGGACCTCGTAAAAAATTTACATAATCTACTTTAAATAATCTACGAGGGGTCAGAGGTCGTAAAATTAAGCTATGAGAGGTAACGTAAGTTGTTATAAATCACTCAAGTTATGAGAGTTCAGGTATTCTAGAATAAAGTTCCCATAACTTATGAGGGGTCAGGGGATTCGAATTCGCGAATCGAAAAACCAACTTCCATGGTTTATAGCTCATTCAAAAGCATATACTATTATGTTTTCGGCACTCCCGCATTCATATATCATACAGGTCGAAGGACTTCATAAGTAGTCGATAGTGTAATAGGTACCGTGTTAGGTAGAAAAGTGGGATGGTAGGTAGGGTCGAGGGTTCGATTCTGGGTCTCAGAGAAAAATTAGATCGGACAATTCGTGCAGAATTTTGTTTTTTTTCTATTAATCTCTTTTTAGGGCCAGTAAACTATGCATATTAAATTAATTTGCAGGGGCTATATATTTATTATAACATGTTTAACAACAATTAATTCAGTTACGGTAACGTAATTTTCATGAAATGAATATAAAAATTCGGACATGTAATGTGATTTTTAAATAATCGCGTATATGAATTTTAATACACATTTTTTGAATAATAACATACCTAAAATTGAAATTTCAATGGTATGTATATGATTTTTCAAATACATCAGTATTTTCAAATTCAACTCCACACTTTTATTCTTCAAATTCAGGTCCAAGAATTTTCAATACTGAAATTGAAATTTCATACACGGTATCCGCAAAAAAACTTCCTACACATGTATATTAATTTTAATACAGATTTTTTTAACAGTGTGCTCAGAAGTATGACTGCATAATTCTGCTTCACAACGGCAAAGTTGTTGCTAAAAGATGGTCGAATTTTGCCGAAAACAAGATACATAACATAATTTAAACATTAAATATCCAACAAAAACGAGAATCAAATACGAGTATAAAAGAACACAAGTATAAATTTGAAAATACGCCTTAAATATTTTACCAAAGCATGTGAACCTATTACTGATTTGCATGATTCTTTTTTACTATTTTTTAAAACACCCTTTAAAGCTTAAATTGATTAATAGATAGGCAAAAATTAACGAACATCAAGTAAATTAAATACTAAAAAACCAATATCTCGCGAACTGCTGGAAATCCCATCCTGGTTTTTTTTCTTAATGTTGGTAAAGAATCCTAGTATTTTTGAGAATTTTTGTTTAAAATTCGAAGGGGGGGGGGTTTTTGGGTATCGTGATTTTAATTTTTGAAAATTATTTTGACTGCTTAATTTTGCTTTAAAAAAATTGGACAATTTTGTTATTCAAAGATGGACTCAAGATAAGTAGTAGGTGTACCACTCTGGCGCCCCCAACTCCTATCCTCACTCCTACTCCCACCATGCGGCCTCCGCCACCACAATAATTTTCCCCCACCACCGAGGCAATTTATTGTGGCACGGAGAACGATAGCGCGGGGGGGAGAAGGGGGTAGGCAAGGGCCCCATAGTGGTACATTATTATTATTATTATTATTATTATTATTATTATTATTATTATTATTATTATTATTATTATTATTATTATTATTATTATTATTATTATTATTATTATTATTATTATTATTATTATTATTATTATTATTATTATTATTATTATTATTATTATTATTATTATTATTATTATTATTATTATTATTATTATTATTATTATCATTATTATCATTTGTTAAATGAAAAAGGAAACAATGAAGGTTCGGTGGGCGACGAGGCACCTTCCCTCGTAAAGCTGCTCATCGAAAGTGATAGGAGGGTGGCGGCAGGCCTTGAGAAAATGCACAGGCTCATCAAGACCATGATGGAAGCCTTAAAGAAGCAGCCGAACGTCAATAAGACAATTAAGGACGGGCTGCCTGCCTTGGTGGAGCATTTGGAGGAGCTCGAGGAGGGCCGACGGCCCATCAAGCAGGCTCATCGCCTTTTGGAGGGACCAAGGCTCCCTAGGGCCAGGCTCCATAGCGATCCTACACCGGGAACGAGCTTCTCAAGTGAGCCACCGGAAACGCTTCCGCCCGCGAAGGCAGGACAGAAGAAGAGAAAGCAGGAGCGAAACAAAGCGGGTAATGTTACGGACGCGTCGGGCTCACAAGCCAACAAGCCCGCGAAATTGCCCCAACAGGCAGCAGCCGCTGCTAAAAAGCCGCCCTCGAAAAAGTCGCCACCGAAAAAACCGGAAGCGATCTTGTTGAAACCAGCGGAGGGGAAAACCTATGCGGACATTCTAAATGTTGTCCGCAAAGAGGTGAATCCCGAAACCCACGGGGTCAACGTTCGGGCGATCCGGCGCACACGAGCAGGAGAAGTGCTACTCGAGCTGCGAAACTCATCGGCCGAGTCACGAGCTGCGTTTTCGGCTGCCCTCCAGGAAGCAGCTGGAAGCAGAAGCAGCGTCAGGGAATTGGTCCCAGAGGCACGCCTCGAGATCCGAGACCTTGATAGCTGCTGCACGAAAACAGAGGTCGAGGGGGCGATCAGAATAGCCCTGGGGCAGCACGAGGGCCCCCTGCGGGTCACATTGACCCAGCCGAACGTGCGGGAACAGGTCACCGCAGTCGTCACCATTGACGAAACAGCCGCAAGGACCCTGCTGCAAACCACTCGCGTCAAGATCGGCTGGGTCAATTGCCGAATCCGGAGGAGAGTGGAAGTACCGAGATGCTTCAAGTGTCTCGGCTACGGGCACCACAGTACCCGGTGCAAGGGCACTGACCGGGGAAGTCTGTGCTTCCGTTGCGGCAAGGAGGGACATAGGGCAGCTGACTGCGATGCTGAACCCTTTTGTTTTCTCTGCCCGGCCGTGGAAGGTAAGCCAGACTCCAAACGTCACATGGCAGGGTCGGGGCGGTGCGGGGCATTCCGAAAAGCCCTCAGCGATGCCGGAGGCGAGTAATGGCGGTCGTCCTGTAGGGGAACATAAATAGAAGCCGGATAGCCGACGAACTTCTGGCCCAAATATGCTTCGAGAAAGCCGCTGATATAGTTCTGGTCAGCGAGCAATATCGGAACAGAGAAGGGCCAGGATGGTATTCGGACCTCCTAGGCACGGCAGCGATTTGGATTCCAAATCGACGACGCTTCTGCGTCGTCGACCATGGCTCCGGCAGCGGCTTCGTTTGGGTGAGGTCCAGCGGCGTTATCTACGTCAGCTGTTATCTTACCCCAAACGAGCGCATCGCAGACTTCCAGGCCAAACTCGATGGCCTGGAAGACGCTATCCGGGACATGGAGGGTGAACTGGTAGTGGCCGGAGACTTTAATGCAAAGGCTTTGGAATGACGTGAACCTCGGCTAGATTCGCGGGGTGGACGAGTGCTGGACATGGCGTCCAGACTTGGGCTAGCTGTATTGAACACTGGCTCAACGTCCACCTTCCAAAGGCCGGGGTACAGAGAAACGATTATCGATGTTTCTATGGCGACGGAAAGCCTGGTATCGCGAGTCCAGGACTGGAGGGTGATCGAGGACTTTACAGCCAGCGATCACCAATACATTACGTTCTGCGTACGTGATGTAGCTCTAGTCCAAATCAGAACACCACGAGGACCTGCCAGGTGGAACGTCGATAAAATGGACCCCCAAAAGCTGTCTCCGGTGCTATTGCGTGGCCAGCGAACCCTTGACGAGCTTCCACGCTCCGCAGGCGCTGAACAGACGGTGGATCTAGTAATGACCCACCTTCATCAGGCCTGCAGCGATGCCGTGCCAAAAAGGATTGCACGGGATGATCGACGTCCCGTGTACTGGTGGACGAACGAGATCACGGAGCTGAGGCGGGAGTGTCTCCGTTTGAGGAGACTATCCCTGAGAGCCTGGCGCCGCGACACCGACGCAGCCCCTAACACTGACGCCTTTAAGGCGGCGAGAAAAGTGCTGAGACGGTCCATCAAGCAGAGTAAGCACTGCTGCTGAAAGAGGCTTGGGGAGGATCTTAACGAGGATCCTTGATGACTAGGGTATAAACTGGTCCTCCGCAAATTGACGGCGTTCTCTGAAAGCGCTTCCACAGATGCAGGGATCATCGGCGGTATCGTCGATGCCCTTTTCCCCAGCCACCCTAAGCAACCGCGCCGACCTCGAACACCCGAGGACGCGCCACTCCCCCTCTTTACAGAGGAGGAACTTAAGGCCGCGGCGCGGTCTTTCAAAAACAATAAGGCACCAGGCCCTGACGGTTTACCAGCAGAGGTGCTGAAAGCCGCAGTTGAGAGGCATCCAACGATCTCTCTCACGATGTACAACGCCTGCCTACAAGCGGGAATCAGAAAGGGAGGTCGACGATACACGCAATCCAGAAGGTTGTTGGAGCAGCTAGGGGTACGGAGCGGGGGGACCATTTCTCCCGCCCCGTCTGTCTACTGGTCACTCTGGATGTGAAGAACGCTTTCAACTCGGTGCGGTGGTGTGACGCGCTACAGGCGCTGGAACGAGACTTCAGGGTCCCCGGATATCTCTACTGGATGTTCGAGGATTACCTGAACGATCGCTTCCTCGTTTACACCACTGCAGATGGTCTGATTAGCCGAGAGTTAACGGCAGGGGCAGCCCAAGGGTCCATACTAGGTCCCGACATTTGGAATGCCACATATGACGGGATTCTCCGAATGAAGATGCCTGAGGGTTCTTTTCTGGTTGGGTATGCGGACGACGTAGCCGCTGTCATCATTGCGCGTACTGTAGAGGCAGGGCAGATGAGACTCAACCAGGTAATGCGTCGGGTCCACTCCTGGATGGAAGATCACGGCTTGGAGCTAGCGCTAGCGAAAACTGAGATCGTGCTCCTAACCAAAAAGCATATCCCGCTTATAAAGGATATCGGTTGTGTAAGTATGAAACCGGAATTTCGAAAGTATGAAACCCATTTTCCCACCTTTTGTATCTTTCCCATGGCTTTTAACCGAAGGGAGATGGCTTCTCGGGTCACCTTTAACTGATCCGTCAGTTGTTGTTGTGTCTGACCGTCGTCTTCGTCCAACAAGGCTTGCAGGTCAGCGTCTTCAAACTTTTTCGGTGGTTTTCCACGTTCTTCGTTCTTCATGTCAAAATTGCCACTTTTGAACCGTTTAAACCACTCGAAACACTGTGTATTACCGAGAGCATGCTCACCAAACGCCTTCAGAAGCATTCGATGCGATTCGGCTCCGGTTTTCTTCAGATCAAAACAGAAAAGTAGGGCTGGCAGCAAATCGCAATCTGTTGGCACAAAACTCGACATGTTTATCTCTAATAAACTAATGCTACTGAATGAAACTCGTGTTATTGTGAGTTGAAAGTCTTTGTCGGATATCAATACAATAACAAGACACTGCTGACGTGATGTGTCGGTAACTGCATCGACATCTAGCGCCACCTATGGGCAAATTCCGCTTTCATACTTACACACCTGGTATGCAGGTAGGAGAGACGACGGTCCAGACGAAGGCGTCTGTAAAGTACCTGGGATTGAAGCTCGATTCTCGGCTCAGCTTCGGGGAAGGAATAATATCGAGAGCGGTCAAAGCTGCGGCAGTGACGACGTGGCTCAGCAGGGTAATGGCCAACATTGGCGGTCCTCAGCCCTGCAAGCGTCGTCTTTTGCTACGTACGGCCAAGTCCATAATGCTCCACGGTGCCGAAGTCTGGGCCGATGTGCTCCGGTACAAGAAATACCGGAAGCGCATGGCCGGAGTGCAGCGGAAAGGGGCCCTCCGTATCGCCTGCTCTTACCGCACGGTCTCAGAGCCGGCTGCGCTAGTGATAGCCGGGGTCATACCGATTGACCTCCTCACCCAGGAGCAAAAGTTCGTCCACCAGGGCCTTTCCGACGAGAAAGAGAGGGAGAGACGAAAAGCGCTTGCCAGGTCCCGTAGCATGCTGACCTGGCAAGAGAAATTGCATGAGGATCCGCGGGCCAGGTGGACAGCGAGACTCATTCCTCGCTTGGACACCTGGATCAACCGTCAGCATGGTAAGGTAAATTATTACCTCACACAATTGCTAACGGGACACGGGTATTTCCGGTCTTATCTGTGCAGAATGGGTGAAGTGCCGGACTCGTGCTGCATATCCTGCGGATCCCCCAGAGACGATGCCTCCCGAACATTCTTCGAATGCGAAGAATGAAACGTGTGGAGGGCACCATTGGAGGAAAAGTTCGGGAGCATAACTCCGGAAATTATTATCGGAGTTATGCTTCTGGACGATGAATCTTGGACGGAGGTCACTTCCTTCGCGGCAGCTGTCCTCCTTCGGAAGAAGAGAGTTTTGGAGGAAGGAGCGCCCTGAGGGGCGTTCAAAACTAATGGCGCTACCCCGAAGTAATGCTAACGCGGTTCCGGGGTGGTCGTCTGGAGATACAGGGGGGGTTCCAGTCGGTAGTCTTTTCGGAGGAGTCCGACACACGGGGAGCCAAACCATCGCTCCCGACAGTGCGTGAAGGCATTTCCCCCCTGTCGAAAAAAAAATTATTATTATTATTATTATTATTATTATTATTATTATTATTATTAGACGAATTTCGAAAAGTGTGTGTTTGTGTGTGTGTGTGTTCAGGAAAAACGCCGTATAGAAATTAAGTTTTTCAACCACTCACCGCTCGTTGCCTCTCTCTCTCTCTCTCTCTGTCGTTTTTCGTAGAATTTTTCTCCCTCTTTATTCAAAATAAATTAATTTGTTTTCGCGCAATTTATTATTTTTTTATAATTATTTTTCCACGCAATGTTTTTTCTTTCGCGCGCTGTATTTATTTTTTACACTTTTGTTTTTTCACTTTTATGACGCGCGCTTGGGTTTGGGTTTTTTTCTTTCGCCCACTGTATTTATTTTTTATACTTTTTTTTTCACTTTTATGACGCGCGCTTTATTTTTTCGCGCATTGTTTTATGTCACGGTATCTTTATTCGCACTTTTTTAGTTCCAATTTATTTTTTACATTATTTCGCGGGTTGTTTTTTCCACGCAATGTTTTTCATGTGCATTACATTTTTGCGCAATGATTTTCACAGAGATTTTACACAACGTTTTTTGTTTTGCGCACCTTTATCATGCGCGCTTTATTTTTTTACGCATTGTTTTTGTCGCGTTATTTTTTTCGCACTTTTTTATAGTTCCAAATTATTTTCAATTCAATTTCTTATTTTCTTTTCTACATTTTCTCGCGCAATGTTTTGACATTTATTTATTTTCACTTCTTAATAATGCCCGCTTTACGTTACTTCGCGTGTTTTTTTTCACGCAATGTTTTTCTCGTGCATTACATTTTTTCACTATAATTTTCACAGGTTTGGGTTATCGCGGAATACGAGCGTGCGCTATCACTTCTCCGCTACAACTTCATTAAGATAATTTTCGTCGTACGGCGCATCGAAATTCAATATTGCGTTAACGACGCCCCCGATGTCCTGAAGCTCAGGGTCCCGGAGCCGAATCCGAAGGAGCACGGCCCCATGATCACGAAACATTATTTTCCCGAGCATCACGGGGTGTGCCAGACAAACAGTTTCCAGTTGTTCTCGGGCTCCCTCGTTTTCGTGGAGCTCCTCCATACCGTTCAGCTCACACTCCACAAAAAGCGCCAGCACTATCCCGAAATAGGCCTCTACGCGATAAATGCAAGAGGGCCAGAAAAAGTCTGACCTGCCGAAATCAACGAGTCGAACCTCTGTATATCCCTCATCGTTGGAGTATATGACCTTCCCCCGGTAAATTAAAGCGTCCTGCATAACGACGCATGAAGCACCGGGGATATATTCTCGTCGCTCCAAATTAACCCCGCTCTTTTCTACGATATAATAAAATTTCATAAAAGAATGAATTTGCTTATATGCCTGTAGCATAAAATGGGTGCGGAGGTTAACGCCACAGCCGCTCACCACACTTATTGCAGTACCGAAAAATATTTCCGCGTGAAAATTGATGTCGAGCCGCGGATACATTTTGACTTTTTTTTTAAAGCACGACAAAGACGAGAAACAAAACGATGCACGGGGGCTTTATAATACGCGCATAAGAAATGAGCCGTATGCACGCATCGATTAACGAAAGACTAATGATATAATGAAAAAGATGACAATAAGGATGATACCGCATCCCGGCGAATTCTACATTCTTATCCCTACCCGCACTCCTGTATTATATATCGTATTTAATAAACGCTCGATGGCCGCGAGCTCAAACCAACGAAATAGATACGTGCAACGTAGCGTCTGCATAAAACTAATAACAACTCCGGAATACGCTATGATAAATATTGCATTTTTTCCACGTTATGTTCACGCGTCAGGTAAATACCATTGGTCAGCAGCATGTGTCAATCACCGAGATATAAAAAAAAGGGCGTAAGGGCCTCGCAAAATATACACGTATACAATCGATCCAATATAATAATGTGCTATGATAAACATTGCATTATTTATGCACTGCAGTGCGTGACCACGGCTGAGGCATAAAAGGGCGTAACGGTCGCGCATAAAATATGCGCATACCGACGAGCCTAATGCAAGGGCTCTACGCTATATATTTTACAGGGCCCCCATGTGCCCTAGTGCCCTATACACCCTAGGATAGGGATTTCTATGCGTAGCGTATAGCTACGTATACCTTTATCTCATTCTCTCTCTCTCTCTCTCTCTCTCCCTCTCTCCCTCTCTCTCTCTCTCGCTAACAAGAGGCAAGCACGAAGATCCCCACGGAGAAGAGACCGAGGAGTACAATATGAGGAATTTTTTACGAGCCGTCCAATTCGTTACACTGACCATTTTTAATTTCGTTAAAAATTTTCTTCTCTGTGAAAAATATTCTCCTTTTTGTACATACTGAAAGCAGTCTTTCAGAATTTTTAGATTTTTGTCTCCGCGCTTTTTTGCCGCAGTAAATATTTTGAAATTTCACACGATTTTTAAATGCAACATCTCTCTCTTTCTACGAAAATTTTGCGCATCAGTCTTTTTCCAAAAAATGTTGTGAAGGACGGACAGCAAAGCGCTTCTATAAGGGTTGTTAACAGATACATTAGTTAACAATAAATGAACCACTTTTCGATACATTTAAATAGTTATCTTTTGGACTCCACAATAAGATATCATTTTGATAACTATTTTGATTAGTCGTTTTGATAACCTTAAAAAGCCATCTTTAACATTACTGATTTGAGGACACTCTGCGTAGCGTATAGCTACGTATACCTTTATCTCATTCTCTCTCTCTCTCTCTCCCTCTCTCTCTCTTTCTCGCTAACGAGAGGCGAGCACGAAGATCCCCACGAAAAAAAGACCGAGGAGTACAATATGAGGAATTCCTTACGAGCCGTCAAATTCGTGACACTGACTATTTTTAATTTCGTTAAAAATGTTCTTCTTTGTGGAAAATATTCTACTTTTTGTACACACTGAGAGCATCCTTCAGAATTTTTAGATTTTTGTCTCCGCGCTTTTTCGCCGCAGTAAATATTTCGAAATTTCACACGATTTTTAAATGCAACACCTCTCTCTTTCTACGAAAATTTTGCGCATCAGTCTTTTTCCAAAAAATGTTGTGAAGGACGGACAGCAAAGCGCTTCTATAAAGGTTTTTAACAGATACATTAGTTAACAATAAATGGACAACTTTTCGATACATTTAAATAGTTATCTTTTGGACTCCACAATAAGATATCATTTTGATCACTATTTTGATTAGTCATTTTGATAACCTTAAAAAGCCATCTTTAACATTACTGATTTGAGGACACCGGTTTTCACGCAGAGGTTTCACAAAAAATCATTTCAAAGTTCACAGGCAAGGATAAATCAATCTCTCTACGAATAGTTTGCGCTACAGTCTTCTTCCGAAAATTTTGTGAACAAATTTGCTTGCATAAATTTTGCAGAACAATGCTGCAGATCAATTGTGTGAAACAATTTTGTCTAACAAAGTTTGCAAAAAATTTTTTTTGGGCACAAATTTTGCGAAACATTTTTTGCAAAAAATACTGATAAGTAGAAAATGAATGAACGAAATTTTACTCAAAGACAAGCTTTTATTAGTTCTCAATAAAATATGACTAAAAAAGTTAAAAATAATATTATTCCGATTGGAAATAAGTTTTCAAATAAAAGCGTGCTGCATTTCAAGCGCTTCGAGATATCGAAGTTAAATTTGGCACGCTTGTCAAGCACAAATTGCTCTTCATTATGAGCAAATTTTTGTTTTAATTCTACCGAGTGCTCAGATTGTATCGACTTTTTTCGTTTTTGCAAAATGGCTTAAACACTCTAACTTCTGCTATTTCCAAATATAAGCGTGCTGCATTTGAAACACTGGATTCGTTCAAGAAAAAAGAACTTACCGCAAAATTGCTAAATAATTATTTGTTTGAACAGTTTATTGATAACTTTTGGGCAATATTAATATTGATAATCGTTGTTTATGGCATGCGAAATGTTGCTAAATTTTTTTCAGATCTTTATTGTATCACGAAATACAGAAAATTCAATCAAATAAAGTTTTTTGGCTGGGGCTGCACCAGCAACCCGCTGTCTTATTATACTGAGAACAAATCTATCGGACTCTAAAAAGATGTTTTTTTTCACAAAAAAAGCTGAATCAAGAGTCATCGACAACTTTCAGATATTAAAGACTCAATTAGTCTGATCGACCGGAGAGATTTCAAGGAAAACAGGGAAAACTTTACCTTTCAGAATGAAAAAAGTATAATTTGCAGGAATTCCGTGAAAGAGGGGCGCCAAAAGGGAGGAAGGTATTGCCAATTAGGAGAATAACATTTTTTCGAACTTTTAATCGCCAATTTGTGTCTGTTGAAAAGCTTAAGTCGACGATGATTTTGATTGGAAATTAATGAGCGCAATTCAGCGCCGATTAGGCACCGTTTTGGACAATCGAATTCAGCTTTGATTCGCTGGAAAATTTCGCAGCAAAACGAGTAATCGGTTTACACGCTCTGAGAAGTACCAAAAGACTCCGCGATGATTAATTAAACGGTCATGCAATTGGAAAAGTAGTTGTGGTGAGAAAAATAAGGAAACTTTAATTGTATATTGTTTATCTTATCAATTCCATTGCAGAATAATTATATTAACAAATTTTTCATATGCATTCAGTTACAATATTATAAAATACAAAAATTAATAAAAACAAAGAAGCCAATAACAATTGTACACTTCCATTTATGCCGACTGGTGTTTTCGTCTTACAAAATTAAGCCAATTATTAAAGACCTGAACTTCCTCGGCTGCGCAATGTAATTTTTTATTTGTTCCGCTCAAATAAAGGCTGCAGTTTACATATTTATATGAATTAAATCGATTGTCCTTCATTAGATTATTGTATTTTGGACAATTTATTAACTCGAGATTGTATGATTCAAATCCTAATTCTCTTAAGATATCTCTTTCTATAGCGCCGCCTTTATAACCAACTAAAATAGGTTGATCATAATCACTTTTTAAATTAGCGCTGATAAGATGTGGAACGTCATCCTGTATCCAAATTCCAGAGTCGAAATTTTTGAAGGGGATGCTGTGGACGAAGTTGGTTACGTATGCCACTGATTTACTATCGTCAAAGCTTAAATCCCAGAACCGTAAATTCAGTCTAAAGCTCGTTCGAAAAACATCACCCGATGTGCAGTCGATGATGGCCGATTCTTTATACATTAGCCTCCTCTTAATGTAAAATCCCTCGATGTCAATTATATGAGTAATTGTGTTAGCTACATTATCCTACAACAACAACAAAATCACACGATTATAATTATTTCGTTTTATATTGGCAAGCGCTTATTATTGAAAATACAAAATTTTTTAATTTTCATCACCGTTTCAAGCGCAGCTACAGATGATTTATCAAATCCCTGTGTTGAGCGAAACGATAGCTGCGGTGGTAAATTTGGCGAACCAGGACTGATAATGCAGTCGCTGTTGGTAGTGCTGATGTGCTTTGATCTCAGAATATTGTCAATATCACTGCTTAACCACGGATAATATTGGCTCTGCCCTCCCTCGTCTGTCCAGAATTGGAAAAAGACTGTTGCGCAAACTAATCGTAGAGAGATGTTGCAAAGCAATTGCTTAAAACCATTTTGCAACCCATTTTTTCTTGTACGCGGCAGTTACTGATCGATCTATCAAAAAAATCATCATGAAGAACAGAAAATTTTTTAAACCTTTATTCTTTCGCAAAATGGAACAGCAAAACCAAACGAAATTATTATTTGGAAATTTTTCAAATTCTATAACCTTGCCAGATCCTAACTAACTCCCTGATTTCTTACAGTTTTCCAATTTTTCCAGACGCGTAAAAACCATGAAAATCATTAGCAAGAGAGAGAATGAGATAGAGGCATACGCAGCCATATACTATGCACAGAAATCCTTGCAACATTTTTCTGCAAAATTCATGCGTGAGCGACTCTGCGTGAAAACAGTTACACCGAAATTTATTCGTGAGTTTTCTTGCCTGTGAACTTTGTGGCGCACTCTGCGTAAAAATTTTCGTTTTTTTTCAAATACAACGAAGTTGATTTTTCCTTGCCTGTGAACTTTGAAATGATTTTTTGTGAGCGTGCACTCTGCGTGAAAACCGGTGTCCTCAAATCAGTAATGTTAAAGATGGCTTTTTAAGGTTATCAAAACGACTAATCAAAATAGTGATCAAAATGATATCTTATTGTGGAGTCCAAAAGATAACTATTTAAATGTATCGAAAAGTTGTCCATTTATTGTTAACTAATGTATCTGTTAAAAACCCTTATTGAAGCGCTTTGCTGTCCGTCCTTCACAACATTTTTTGGAAAAAGACTGATGCGCAAAATTTTCGTAGAAAGAGAGAGATGTTGCATTTAAAAATCGTGTGAAATTTCGAAATATTTACTGCGGCGAAAAAGCGCGGAGACAAAAATCTAAACATTCTGAAAGACTGCTTTCAGTATGTACAAAAAGTAGAATATTTTTCACAAAGAAGAAAATTTTTAACGAAATTAAAAATGGTCAGTGTCACGAATTGGGAGGCTCGTAAGGAATTCCTCATAATGTACTCCTCGGTCTCTTCTTCGTGGGGATCTTCGTGCTCACCTCTCGTTAGCGAGAGAGAGAGGGAGAGAGGGAGAGAGAGAGAGAGAGAGAGAGAATGAGATAAAGGTATACGTAGCTATACGCTACGCAGAGTGTCCTCAAATCAGTAATGTTAAAGATGGCTTTTTAAGGTTATCAAAACGACTAATCAAAATAGTTATCAAAATGATATCTTATTGGGGAGTCCAAAAGATAACTATTTAAATGTATCGAAAAGTTGTCCATTTATTGTTAACTAATGTATCTGTTAAAAACCCTTATAGAAGCGCTTTGCTGTCCGTCCTTCACAACATTTTTTGGAAAAAGACTGATGCGCAAAATTTTCGTAGAAAGAGAGAGATGTTGCATTTAAAAATCGTATGAAATTTTGAAATATTTACTGCGGCGAAAAAGCGCGGAGACGAAAATCTAAAAATTCTGAAAGGTTACTTTCAGTATGCACTGCAGTGCATAAAAAATGCAATGTTTATCATAGCACATTATTATATTGGATCGATTGTATACGCGTATATTTTGTGAGGCCCTGACGCCCTTTTTTATATCTCGGTGATCGACACATGCTGCTGACCAATGGTATTTACCTGACGCTTGAACATAACGTGGAAAAAATGCAATATTTATCATAGCGTATTCCGGAGTTGTTATTAGTTTTATGCAGACGCTACGTTGCACGTATCTATTTCGTTGGTTTGAGCTGGCGGCCATCGAGCGTTTATTAAATACGATATATAATACAGGAGTGCGGGGAGGGATAAGAATGTAGAATTCGCCGAGATGCAGTATCATCCTTATTGTCATCTTTTTCATTATATCATTAGTCTTTCGTTAGTCGATGCGTGCATACGGCTCATTTTTTATGCGCGTATTATAAAGCCCCCGTGCATTGTTTTGTTTCTCGTCTTTGTCGTGCTTTAAAAAAAAAGTTGAAATGTATCCGCGGCTCGACATCAATTTTCACCCGGAAATATTTTTCGGTACTGCAATAAGTGTGGTGAGCGGCTGCGGCGTTAACCTCCGCACCCATTTTATGCTACAGGCATATAAGCAAATTCATTCTTTTATGAAATTTTATTATATCGTAGAAAAGAGCGGGGTTAATTTGGAGCGACGAGAA
The DNA here is from genome assembly GCA_946863875.1 of Alloplasta piceator. Taxonomy (NCBI): domain Eukaryota; kingdom Metazoa; phylum Arthropoda; class Insecta; order Hymenoptera; family Ichneumonidae; genus Alloplasta; species Alloplasta piceator. The sequence continues at coordinate 31,000,529 of OX333077.1, read as the reverse complement.
TATGTCCCCGGTGCTTCATGCGTCGTTATGCAGGACGCTTTAATTCACCGGGGGGAGGTGATATACTCCAACGATGAGGGATATACAGAGGTTTGACTCGTTGATTACGGCAGGTCAGACTTTTTCTGGCCCTCTTGCATTTAACCCGTAGAGGCCTATTTCGGGATAGTGCCGGCGCTTTTTGTGGAGTGTGAGCTGCACGGTATGGAGGAGCTCCGCGAAAACGAGGGAGCCCGAGAACAACTGGAAACTGTTTGTCTGGCACACCCCGTGATGCTCGGGAAAATAATGTTTCGTGATCACGGGGCCGGGCTCCTTCGGATTCGGCTCCGGGACCCTGAGCTTCAGGACATCGGGGGCGTCGTTCATGCAATATTAAATTTCGATGCGCCGTACGACGAAAATTATTTTGATGAAGTTGTAGCGGAGGAGTGATAGCGCACGTTCGTATTCCGCGATAACCCAAACCTGTGAAAATTATAGTGAAAAAATGTAATGCACGAGAAAAACATTGCGTGAAAAAAAACACGCGAAGTAATGTAACGCGCGCATAATTAAAAAGTAAAAATAAATAAATGTAAAAACATTGCGCGAAAAAATGTAGAAAAGAAAATAAGAAATTGAATTGAAAATAATTTGGAACTATAAAAAAGTGCGAAAAAAATAACGCGACAAAAACAATGCGTAAAAAAATAAAGCGCGCATGATAAAAGTGCGCAAAACAAAAAACGTTGTGTAAAAACTCTGTGAAAATCATTGCGCAAAAATGTAATGCACATGAAAAACATTGCGTGGAAAAAACAACCCGCGAAATAATGTAAAAAATAAATTGGAACCAAAAAAGTGCGAAAAAAGATATCGTGACATAAAACAATGCGCGAAAGAAAAAACATTGCGTGAAAAAATAATTATAAAAAATAATAAATTGCGCGAAAAAAAATTAATTTATTTTGAATAAAGAGGGAGAAACATTCTACGAAAAACGACAGAGAGAGAGAGAGAGGCAACGAGCGGTGAGTATTTGAAAAACTTAATTTCTATACGGCGTTTTCTCTGAACACACACATACACACACACTTTTCGAAATTCGTCTAATAATAATAGTAATAATAATAGTAATAATAATAATAATAGTAATAATAATAATAATAATAATTTCTCCCGTGAGTCCATCTGGTCGTGGTGGGAGGGCCGAGTACCTAGCCCGCAAGCCAGCAGGAGGGGAAACTAACGGACCCAACACAACACACACACACGCACACACATCGCAAACACTTACACAAACACGCCCAATGACGATTCAGACGCGCGAATGATCGGGGGCCCTATAAACAGGCCCTCCCGAAACAGCGAATGCTCGGGGACACCTATAAACGGAGTCGCCCGAAAAACGAATGAAGGGGATCCCTATAAACGGGCTCTCCCCGTGGATGAATGTGGTTTCGTCACCATAGGCACTCATACACACGCACACTATACAGGGGGTTATACTGAACAAGGAAACATGATCGATGCACACCTCAGCACACTGGGAGTGCCTCCAACTGTGCGTAGGCGTTTCCTCTGCGCCGGAGAAAAGGCTGCTGTGAGCTTGCTCTGCCGAGGTGGCCACTGAGGTGTGAACCAGGAACCAGCCCCTTCGGGCCCTGATCGGGAAGTGTGCACTGGATGCAGCAATCGGAAGCTGCATTGCCCCGGGCGAGCGCTGATCCGTCCGTGTTTTCCGGGATCTGCTAATCGTAGGTTAGGCCTCAGGGAACTGGGGTAGGAGTCGTAGTTCTCCGAGGGTATACCCGTTCCTGATTATTGCGGCCCGCCCCTTTGCACACGAAGCGCTGGACAACCGAAAGGATGAAAAAAAATGCAAAACGAAGGAAAGAAGGGCAGTGAGAGGGAGGAAAGGACAGTGACGACGAAAACGGATATGACAGGCAAGGCACTGCTGAGCCTCCCAAGACGGGGTAGGACAGCTAGTGCGTCTAGCGTAGGCAGTGCTGCGAGCTATGCCTCCGCTATCGACGGCAACAACGAACAGACACGACAGACGGAACAGACCGACATTACCAACGTGACTCACGTGAAGCCTGGACAGAAAGCTTAAGACCTGACAGAGTTACTGACTCTAATATATAGGACAGCGACGGACATGGCTGAGGCAGCGGCTATACAAAAAAACATGAATATGACGGTAAAAAACGGAATCAAGACGATTCTGGAGGCCGCCGACCTAGCGCTCAGCGGGTCCAGCGGACCAAGCCAGAAGGGACAAGCTACGGAAACGGGGACGACAAAGACCACAACAGTGACGGGAAAACAGAAGACAACGAAGAGAAAACGAAAAAGGGAGCCGACCGGAACCACACCGGAGTCCTCCCAGAAGAGGCCCCCGACTGTGCATCCGGCCGAAACCTGGCAAACGGTGACACGGAAGAAACTGGACAAGATCGACAAACGGACGAACGAAGAACCTCGGGTGGAACAGAGTCAGTCGGCCCCCCGACAACGGGGGACGGCCGTCCTGAGTAAGCCCGGGACAGACAAAACATATTCGGACATTGTGCGACAGATTAGAACAGCGGTCGACCCAGGGGGAAGTCACGTGCAGGTGACGACTCTGAGGAAGACCAAAAACGGACTGTGTCTCCTCAAGTTACGAACAGACGCCGGAAAACCGGCCGGACGCGACGAGTTCCGGCGTCAAATACAGGACGCAATCGGGAAAGCGGGCAGTGTTAGGGCCGTGACCTCCAAGACTCAACTGGAGATCATGGATCTGGACTACGTCGCGACTACTGAAGAAGTGACAGCAGCGCTTAGACGGGAAACGGGACGAGACGCTGACTTTCGGGTCCACATCTTCGGACCGAACCGCGCCGAGCAGTACATGGCAGTCTGCGATCTTGAATCGCCGGAAGCCGATGCGCTGCTTCGGCGGGGATGGATCGGTATCGGGTGGACACATTGCCGCGTCCAAAAACGACTGACGGTGATAAGATGCCACAAATGCCTTGGCTTTGGACACACTAAGGTCGACTGCACAAACGCGGACAGGACGAAATGCTGCCGGAAGTGCTCTGGCTCCGGAGAGTGCGCGACGTTCCGAGCCGCGCTGGAGGAGTGCAGGAGACAAGCTGGAAGACGGTCCGGATAATCCAGGGAAACCTAAACCGAAGTAGGACAGCAGACATGCTACTACCACAGATAGCTGACGAACATGACGCAAACATCCTGATCCTGTGTGAACCATACAGGAAAAGGGCGACACAGACGTACATAACGAACGAGACAGAGACAACAGCTATCTGGGTAAGGGGTGCCTCTTAATCTCGGATAACTAACCGTGGCGTTGGGGACGACTACGTCTGGGCCCGGGTCGGCGCTGTCACTTACGTTAGCGTCTACCTGACGCCCAACTGCGCTGCGGCGGAGTTCGAGAGGAAGGTAGCGCTCCTCGAGGACGGAATCAGGGATCTGCCCGGGGATATTGTGGTCGCGGGGGACCTTAATGAAAGGGCAATCGAGTGGGGAATGACAGAAACGAACAGACGCGGACGACTGTTGCTGGAGATGGCCGCTAGGCTAGATCTAGTAATAGCAAATACAGGCAATACACCGACGTACAGACGTCCGGGGTTTGGAGACTCAATCCCTGACGTAACAATGACGTCCGACAGCATAGTACCGCAGGTGAGGGGATGGCGGGTGATCGAAGACTATACGGCCAGCGATCACCAGTACGTCGCCTTCGAAGTGGCAGGACAGACGATAACGAGACGAACGAGGAATCAGCTTTCCCCGCGGTGGAACCTCAATAAACTCGACGTACAGAAATTTACAGAGGAGCTGATGGCAGCATCAGCCCCAACGACGAACATTCCTCCCGAACTGGCTGGCCGGCGAAGGGCGGAAAAACTAACGGACGAGACAGCCATATTGATTAACCGGCTCTGCAATAGTACGATGCCAATACTTCGACAAAGACGTAACAGACGAGAACAGTACTGGTGGACAGACGAAATAGCCGAACTGCGCAGGATCTGTCTGGCAAATAAACGACAAGTCGCGAGGGCTAGAGGAAGACCCGAAAGGGAAAACCTCCAAGCTACTTACCGGACAGCACGGAAGGCACTGACGAACGCGATACGGGACTGCAAGACGCAATGCTGGAGGAGACTCTGCGAGGAGGTGAACACGGACCCCTGGGGAACCGGATACAAAATAGTGACCGGTAAACTTGGGGCCCGAGTCTCGCCAGAACTCAAAGATGCTGTTACTGCAGAACGAATTGTTGACGGATTGTTCCCGACACACCCAATACGGACGAACATTATAGACAATACAGATGTTTCGGAAGCCCCCATATTCACTGCGGAGGAGCTTAATAAAGCAACTGCCGCGATGAAGAGTGGTAAGGCGCCGGGACCAGACGGTGTACCGGCGGAGATCCTCCGGCTGATGGTCAACCTGAGGCCGGAGATATTTCTTGACCTGTACAACACGTGTTTGACGACTGGGACGTCCAGCGACCGGTGGAAGACGGCTAGGCTAGTCCTTATCCCCAAAGGCAAGGGCGACCCTGACACGCCGTCAGCCTATCGACCGCTGAGCTTACTCGACACAACGGGTAAGCTCTTTGAACAATTACTGAGACCGAGACTGACGGACGCGATACAGGCGGGGGGTGGCCTCTCAGACCAGCAGTTCGGCTTCAGAAGGGGCCGATCAACGATTGGAGCGATCCAAAAAGTGGTCGACTCCTTCCAGGACTTAGACAGACACTGCCATGCAGCACGCCCGATCGTGCTGCTGGCAACACTGGACGTCAGAAATGCTTTCAACTCGGCCAGGTGGGTGGATATCTTGGAGGCACTGAAAGGCGGCTTCGGGATTCCAGATTACTTGGTACGGGTTGTAGAGGATTACCTGAAAAACAGACAGATAACTTACGAGACGATCGAAGGACAGGTGACAAGACGAATCACTGCTGGGGTCGCTCAAGGGTCAATACTGGGACCGGACTTCTGGAACGGTTTATACGACAGTCTTATCAGACTGGAGTTGCCGCTCGGTGTACTCCTCGTTGCTTACGCCGACAACGTGGCGGCGGTGATTACCGAGCGGTCTCCAGAACTGGCGCAGCTGAAGTTGAACCAGACGATGGGACGAGTAGGACGATGGATGACAGACCACGGACTACAACTCGCGACAGAAAAGACAGAACTGACGCTTCTCACGAGAAAACGTATACAGACAAGACTACCTATGAAGGTTGGGACTCATGAGATCGTGGCAGGTGGGGAAGTCAAGTACCTGGGGGTGACCCTGGATACGAAAATGACCTTCTGGCCTCACATACAAAAGACAGCCCAGAAGGCGGCCAAGAGGATCGCATCCTTGAGCCGGCTGATGGCAAACACGACGGGACCGAGACCGGGGAAAAGACGACTGTTAATAGCGACAGCCCACTCGATTCTCTTGTGTGGGTCGGAGATCTGGGCAGATGCCCTGATGACAAGGAAATACTGCAAGGCCATGACGATGGTACAGAGACAGGGTGCGCTGAGGATCGCCTGCTCTTACCGGACAGTCTCTGCACAAGCTGTCCTGGTGATTGCGGGTGTAATACCTGCGGATTTCCTCGCTCAGGAGCGTAAGAGAATCTACAGGAGCAGCGCGGACATAGGACGGCAGGACGCGGCAACTACTGAACGCGAACGGACGATACAGCTATGGGAAGAACGGTGGACAGAAGAACGGACAAGGGACTGGACTAGACGATTAATAGGGGACCTGAGAACGTGGACCGAAAGAAAGTTTGGGGACGTGAACTTTTACGGCACCCAGCGACTGACGGGTCACGGCTACTTTCGACGGTACCTTTGCAATATGAACCGAGTACAGACACCAGACTGTAACTACTGCGGACACGAACGGGACGACGCGGAACACACTTTTTTTCGTGTGTAACCACTGGACAGGACTAAGACAAGAACTGGAGATGATCGTCGGTAGCATCAGCCCGAAAAATATCGTTCAGGTGATGCTACATACACCGGGACAGTGGCAACTAGTTGCGACTTACACAGAGACAGTACTTAGACGAAAGAACGCTGACGGCTGCCTCACGGATGACTGAGCAGACGCACTGACGTGACGCGAGATAACATGGACGAACGAAACGTACAGACGAACACAGACAGAGCCCCCGGCCAGAAGTAATACTAACGTAGTTCCTGGTCGGGGGAGGACGCAGAGGAGAGGGCGATTTAGTGGGTAGGCCACATTTTTTCGGGAGTCCCACATACCCCCCTGGTATTCCGAACCAGTGGGCATCCGTAAAAAGGATTCCGCTACTCCTTTAAAATAATAATAATAATAATAATAATAATAATAATAATAATAATAATAATAATAATAATAATAATAATAATAATAATAATAATAATAATAATAATGTACTACTATGGGGCCCTCGCCTACCCCCTCCTCCCCCCGCGCTATCGTTCTCTGCACCACAATAAATTGCCTCGGTGGTGGGGGAAAATTATTGTGGTGGCGGAGGCCGCATGGTGGGGATAGGAGTGGGGGGCACCAGAGTGGTACACCTACTACTAAGATGAGAAAAAACCTCCCTATGTAGTTTTCGATACGATTAACCGCTACAAAGATATCGTCGATTGAAAATTAAATATTTTCAAAAGTCGAAAATATTCGATGGTCTTGTATTCCGCCATAGTGGCTCCAAAAAACCTAATAAAATTTGAGAGTTGTTTTTGGGAGCATACGATGAAATGAGCGAAGTTTCGGCCAAATAAAAAATGGTCAGGTTCACGTGATGAAAAAGACACGCGTTTCCCCCCATATTTATACCGGGTGTCCCATTTTAATCTTACAGTTAATTTATTTTGAAAAATATTGCTCTGATCAAAAATTGAGTGGTATGAAACTTTTAGGATTCAGAGGGGGACGTTCGAAAAATTTTTTTGTTTTCGTCCGAAATTCAAAATGGCAGCGTTAAGATAGCTAACATGTTTTTTTTAATGGAAACATGATTTTTTTTTTTCACCAAAAATTTTTTTCAGAATTAAATCTAACATCTTCTGTAGGAACATTTTTTTGATACAGCCTACAATAGAGGGTGTCCCATTTTAATCTAACAGCTGAATTATCTTGAAAAATACTGCTCCGATAAAAAATTGAGTGGGATGAAACTTTCAGGGTTCAGAAGGGGACGTTCAAAAAAAAATTTTGTTTTGGTCCAAAATTTAAGATGACGGCGTTAAGATGGCTGACATGTTTTTTTAAAATGGAAACATGATTTTTTTGTACCAAAAATTTTTTAAGATCAAATCTAACATCTTTTGTAAGAATATTTTTTTTATAGCCCGGATATTTTAGACTAGATCACCATTTTTGACTATTTTAGCGTTATGCAGCATAATGACGAAGACGAGGAGGTCTTCTAAACCCTCCTCGTGAAAGTTTTCTGAAATCTTTTTAAAGGTGTTCAAGGATTCCACCATCCATGTTTAAACATGCTTTTACTCTCCTCTTAAAACCATCAACTGTCCTTAAGAGAACTTCTCTCGGGATTGCACGGCAGGCAGCTCTTATCCGCTCCCGCATATTCTCTCGTGTTGTTGGAGGTTGACGGTAGACAACGTCTTTAAGATAAGCCCACAAGAAAAAATCGGGAGAGGTAAGATCAGGTGACCTTGGAGGCCAATGGACAGGTCCATCTCGACCAATCCACCTTCGACCAAATGTTGCGTCCAGTTGATTCCGAACAATACGAGCCCAGTGACCTAATCCTTGTGAGTGTTCCACACACACGTACAAAATCATACACACTCTGAGAAGGAGGGTTTGGAATCGACAAATACTGCGGAAGTGACGAGCCGTGGAGACCCAATCCTTATGAGTGTTCCACACACTCAAACTTACAACATTGCACACTCACACACTTACAAAATCACACACTCATACAGTCAGATACACTAACAAGGAGAGTTTGGAGTGGAAAAAATACTGCGAAAGTGACGAGACCCTACCTCCTCGTTCTCGTGGTTATCCCGGATAATACTAAAATAGTAAAAAATGGTGATCTCTTATGGACTGAATAAAAAAAATGTTCCAACAAAAGTTGTTAGTTTTGACTTGACACATTTTTTAGTGGAAAAAAAATCATGTTTTCATTGTTTAAAAAACCTTTCGGCCATCTCAACACCGCCCCTTTAAATTTTGAACCAAAAAACATTTTTTTTTTAACGGCTTTCTTTGAACCCTAAAAGTTTTATTCCACTTGATTATTTATCGGAGCAGTATTTTTCAAGATAATTCAGCTGTTAGATTAAAATGGGACACCCTCTATTGTAGGCTGTATCAAAAAAATGTTCCTATAAAAGATGTTAGATTTAATCTGAAAAAATTTTTGGTGAAAAAAAAATCATGTTTCCATTTTAAAAAAACATGTTAGCCATCTTAACGCCGCCATTTTAAATTTTGGACAAAAACAAAAAATTTTTTTGAACGTCCCCCTCTGAACCCTAAAAGTTTCATCCCACTCAATTTTTAATCAGAGCAATATTTTCCAAAATAAATCAACTGTAAGATTAAAATGGGACACCCGGTATATATATTAGGCTGGTGCAAAAAAAAAATCGATTTTTCAACGGGCCACTCCTGAAATAGTTAGTTTAGATAGAAAAAAATTGCTGTCAAAAGATGAGCATTTTATATTGAGTGGAAGATACGCCGCAATTGATTTTTCAATTTTTTTCCTTTTTTGAATTCAAGACGGATAATTATTGGGAAAAAAGTTTTCTTCCTGACTGCTCCCAAAATGTCAGATTGCATCCTAAAAAAATAAGTTTTAAATTTCATCATTTTAATTTATTCTTAAATCGGGTCCCGAACATATTTTCACACTGAGAAAATAAATTTGTTGAATTATTGAAAATTTTGTTGGCTGGACTAAATGCAGCGGACACGGGCTAGCAAGAGAGTGTACAGTATGCCGAACTGAATATTTTGTTTGTACGAAAAAGTGTTGGTTTCACAAAACCTATTTTGAACCAACTGAAGTAGAATTGCATCTAACCGGCAATTAGTCCAACCAATGAATAAAATTGTTGATTCAATGAAAAGCTATTTTGAGTTGACTGAGTCGAGTCGCATTTAACGGGCAATTAGTTCAACCAATACATAAAATTGTTGGTTCAACAGAATGTTATTTTGCATTAACTGAAATAGAGTTGTGTCTAACCGGTAATTAGTCCAATCAACAGGAAAAATGATTGATTCAATAAAATGCGTGTTAATTAATTGTTGCTAAACATTTTATAAAAAACCCTCGACCCTGCCTACCATCATACCTATTGTACCTAACTACCTGACACGCTACCTATTACGCTATCGCCTACTACTAGGCACTTGAAAAAAGTTAGGGGTTATGAAGATTCGAATTTTTTTCGGCAAGGGAAAATCTATTTTGTTTATGAATACCTTTTTTTCATAAACACTTTCAAATATGTATGAGAAATATACAATTCATGTATGCCAAGTATGAATCATATATCGCAAATATATTAGAAATATATGAGAAATACATGCATTACATATACATGAAAAATATATTATATCATACTTGTCTTGTGTATGACGAATATACAAATTTTTGCCGTTTCAAATGACATATATCAATTATATATCTTGGATATATGACAAGTATACTTTTTTCCGCGTGGGAACAATGGTTCAGTTGAATCGACTTTAGAAAAACGAACCCATTGTCTAGGCTATCTAATAGATTATTCAGTTTTCTGAACTATTTACGTGGATTAAAGCGATGCAGAATTGGATTGTAACAAAAAATATCATTCAGTTATTAAAACCTATCAACTTTAGTTGTTTCAACAATAAATCAGTCAGGTCACCATTTCCATCCAGTTCCGACAATGCTTGACAACTTGAAAAACTTGAATGTAACCAATGATTAGAAGAACTAAATATGAGTGTTAGGTTGATGCGTATTTTTCGTTTATCTCACAATGGTTCAGTTGAATCAACTTTATAAAAACTAACCCATTGTATAGGCTATCCAATAGATTATTCAGTTTCCTAAACTCCTTACGTGGATTGAAGCGATGCAGAATTGGATTGTAACATAAAATGTCATTCAGTTATCACAATCTATCAACTTTAATTGTTTCAACAATATATCAGTCAGGTCACCATTTCCATCCAGTTCCGACAATGCGTCATGCATTGCTGGAACTGGATGACAACTTGAATCAACTATATGAAGTCAACTGTTTATATTAGTATACCGAATCATTTATTTTCTCAACTCTAATAAATATTCCGTTACTCATACTATTCCAGGTTTGAGTCAACCAATTCGAAATCAACTAAATTTATTCATTTGATTTGACTATTTACTTTTCTCAGTGCACTATATTATTTCACTATTTTTCATAACTATATTGTTTATAATAAGTATTTTTTTCTTTTATTTTACAAATATGATCTGTTATTAGTAATAATGATGAACGTTTTGGTTGATTCATAATACGTGAAAAAATCATTTGCCTTTTAAAAAAATGCGTTAGGTAGCTGAAATTCGTTCAGATTCCCGAAGAATTGAGGTGCTAGTCTATTTTAGAAGGTCAAAAAAAAGGAAATTTTTGAGATTTTTTTTCTCAGCTCCTTTATCAGATATGACTATGAAACTGTTATTACAACTTTGTTTCATCCTTCAAAAGTATATAAAACAAAAATTCCTTTTTTATTTCGATTGTTTAAATAATTTATAGAAGGCGCCAAAGTCGAAAAAGTCTTCTCCCATGGCCAACAGTTAATCTCAGGATTGGCAAGTCCGAAACAATGAACTGAAAAAGCATTTTAAAGAGAAGGTTTCTTACATAACAACTTACAACCGTTAATGAAAAATTGATTTTAAAAAAATGGCGGATGTTTAAAATGAATCGTGAAAGAATAAATTTTTATTTTAATTTCAAACATCCGCCATTTTTTGTTTCTAATCGATTTTTCATTAACAGTGGTAGATTGTTGTGTAAAATACCTTTCTCTTTAAAATGATTCTTTATTTTTTTGTTTCGGACTTACCAATCCTGAGATTGACCGTCGGCTCTGGGACAAGACATTTTCGACTTTGGCGCCTTCTATAGAATATTTAAAGAATATTCAAATAATCATTCAAGAATATTTAAATGAATAATAAATTTTTGTTTTGTACTTCCAAAGAATGAAACAATGTTGTAATAAGAGTTTTATAGTCATATCTGATGAAGGAGCTGATTTTTTTTTTCATTTGCTTTTTTTGCCCTTCTAAAATAGACTGGTACCTTAATTCTTCGGGAATCCTGAATAAATCGAATTGAACGAACTTCCGCTTCTTAACTCATTTTTTAAAGGAAGTTTATTTAAGATTCTATTCGACTTTCAAAAGCATACCCATAACGCAAATGGTTTTTTCACTTGTTATGAACCACCCAGAACTGTTCATTATTATTACTAATAACAAATCATAGTTGTAAAATAAAGATAAGAAAACTTATTATAAACAATAAAGTTTTGAAAAATAGTGAAATAATATAGTAAAAATGCGTTTGAGGTCCAATTTAAAAATAAATAAAAATGATGAAACTCAAAACTTATTTTTTTAGGATGCAATCTGACATTCCGGGAGCTGTCAGGAAGAAAACTTTTTTTTCCAATAATTATCCGTCTTGAATTTCAAAAAAGGAAAAAAAAATGAACAATCAATTGCAGCGTATCCTCCACTCAATATAAAATGCTCATCATTTGATAGCATTTTTTTTCTGTCTAAACTAACTATTTCAGGTGTGGCCAGTTGAAAAATCAAAAAATTTTTTTTTTAAACAGCTTAATATATACACTCAGTTGTTACGTCTTCTCGCACAAGGTGTCAGTTTGATTGAGAATTCGTAACTGGTCGATCTCACTTTCGGGTCGAGGCTTGTTAGCCCTTTACTCCGGGGATAGAGATCTCGCGTTATTTACCGTAGAAATGCCCACACAGTGTAAGTGAGCGAGAAAGGAAGAGACTACTTGTGGGCCTTATCGCTCTAATGCAGATAATCGTCGAGTTTACGCTGACAAAAAGTTGTGGTATTTAACTTACTTCGTTTGGAACGTTCCTGACGTCACAGCTGGCTCGTCCTATGGTGACTTGATGCAGCGTAGACGGTGGTCGAAGAAAGGATCCCTGTTACACGGGTTGATCGACGCAGGTGAATTGAATTGAGAAGAGTGCGTTTACTTTAATTGCACACGTAACTTCATACTTTTATTCAAAACTTCCGAGGATTTATACAATTTCCATATAACGAGTGAATTTACCGAGTACTTATTTTAATGTAACCGAGACTTATTAACCGATCAGATGATTACTTGTCGGACAGAGATTCGCTCTTGACTGTTAATGTTCGTAGAGTAGTCCTGTTCGACGGACGGAGGTTCGCTCCGGACTACTGATGATCGTGGAGTAGCGAAAATATGTGCAAAAAGTCTGGGGTATATACTTTTCTTCCTTAGTGACTAGGGTTACGGTGACCTTCAGATGTGGGCCTTACCAAATGATGAATATTTGACGTTCTAAATCTGTCGCGGTACAAAGGGAGGGGTTAACCAATGACCCGAAGGTCCCTCGATATACCTGTGAGACAGGAATAATCGCATTGGGAAAGGGAAAAGACGGAATTTTGGCGTATATCGTCGACATGAGAAGAGATTAGTTCCCCCTTTTGTTTGCCATAGGTGACGTGATTGTAAATTAAGGCTTGAAATCATCGGTGTCGGCTTGCGATGGTCGACGCGATGGTCGACACGGGGGTTGACTCGGGGAGAAATTGATTCCCTTCTTTTTCGTCATAGGTTTGATGTAGTCAGTGTCGGCTTCCGATGGTCGACACAAGGGTTGATTCGAGGAAAAATTGATTCCCCTTTTATCATAGGTGAAGACGTAACACAGTCAAAAAATTAAAGGAATAGCAAAATTTTCGAGATTTTTTAGTGATTTTCCAGAGGCTGTAACTTTGTTAATTTTGGTTGTAAAAATTAAAAAAAAAGCATTTTGAAGCTTGAATCTTCTCGTTTTGGAATCTAAGGTCAGAATGTCGTCTATTTCATGTGTGTTAACATGCTGGACCGTCACATTCAAAAAAAAATTTTTTTTTCGAAATTTGGATTTTTTTTAGCTTTCACGCTCGTTAAATGCAAATTTTAGAGGAAAAAAAGAAAACTTTCTTTAAAATTTTTCAACACCATTAATTGGTCATTAAGGATCAATAAACGTGTTCCTTCAATTTTTCTACAAGTTTGATGACTCGGTCACAAAAAACGGTTCGACTGATTGTTTCGAAAATTGGCATGGTTTTTAGGTATATATTGAGCCAACGAAGGACCTTAAAACATTAGTATTTTTCGCAATATCTGCAAAGTTGTAGTAGATTTTCTAGAACAAGAAAAAAAGCTAATTTTTTGGACTTTTCCGAGTCAAAATTAAGCATGTAAACAATTTTTTTTTGTTTGACAATAACAGGCACTTATAGAGGGTAGATTCAAGTTTCCGAAACTCACCGTTAACTCGCTGTACAATCATTGGTTCGAGAAAATTTCGAGAAAATTTTTACCGTGATATTTCTTCCGACTGCGACGAGGGTGATGCCGACAAAAAAATTTAGACTCGAGATTTCAAAACTAGAAGATTCCAGCTTCAAAATGCTTTTTTTGAAAAATTTTTACGACAAAAATGAACAAATTAACAGCCTTTGGAAAATCGCTGAAAAATCTCGAAAATTTTGGCTTCCTTTAATTTTTTGACTGAGTGTATATATAAATTAAGATTATGATTTATCATTTTGAACAACTATAATTCACGCTTCATTGATGCCTATCCGTTATTTACATGTTAATGAGATATAAAAAAAGACAAAAGTTCGATGGGGCACCTTTAAATCTTGAACTACAGGACCCAGTCTTCGCGCAAATTATTTTTTTATATCAAAGTGGAGGTTGAGATGATTTAAAGCTGACAAAAAAATATCGACTTTTTTGAATAAGTCTAATGTACACTGATGATAGATTTCTGTTTTCCATTTCCATAGCCACATCTAGGTAGTTGACTTGACATAGAAGCCTCTCCGTAGATCTATTGCGTATTTATATAGACCTTTTTTTTTACACGGGTAGCGTGTCGAATAACTTCCCGGTATTCGCTTCCAGAGAAATCGAACGGTTATTCAACTCGTCTTGTTTTTTTTTTCTATTGGAGTGAGCAGCTATTATTCCATTGCTTTTTTCAGACTCAAATTTTTAACAAATGGAAATATCGACCCTGAGATTGACGGACCCGTTATCCGCTCTGTATGGTATTACTACACTCTATGGAAGATGTGGTTTATTCAAAGCTAGACATAAATGATCCTCAAAAAGGCCGAGTCAGCAGAAATGATACGAAAATCGATTTTTTTAAATTTTTGTTTTACGTTCTGTGATTTCTGTTGCACCTATTATTCAAATGTCGAGTCAACCTTTTTTCAAATGGCTGACGTGAGTTACAGACCAAAATGTAATAAAATATTTCACAAATGCATAAAAACGGATATATTTCTGTACCAATTATAAAAGTTTTAGGAAAATAATCAGTTTATGATATGAAAATTTCGGCGTGATCACCTTCAGCTCGTTGATTTTTTCTCAGCGTTTTTATGTTTTTGAGAAAAAAAACATTAGAAAATTGTAAAAAACGAATTTTAAGAATTCATGCAATTTTCCAAAATGTTATTATTTACCGGTTCAAGTTAACTGCAATAAATGAAAGCTTAAAATAAAATCTTAACGATATCAGGTATGTTTTTAGCATCGTACACTACCGCTCAAAAGTTTGGATACACTAGTCGTTATTTCTTGCCGCACTCGAAGTTGTATAACTCCTTGAAAAAACGATAATCGAGTTTGAAAAACCGCGTTTCGACGAGAAGAAATTCAGCTTTGTTTCGCTTTAAAAAAAATATTTCTTATGATTTTTTTTCGACCCGGTAAGCACTTTTGTACCTGACCGTTTTTAGACTTTTTTTCGACCATCGCGAATTGGGCGCATGGCTGGAGGATATCTTGTCTGCCTTTTTTTATCTATAATGAATTTCGAAGGGTTAGCAGAAGCTCCATTTTTGTTATTTAATAAGTTTCGTACGATTTTTTCTCGCAAAGTTATTTCATTTTTTACCAAAAAAGACAAATTTCAAAAGTCGCAACGTAACAAAAAATATTGAGTTTAAGAGAAAATGTAAAATTACAAAAAGTAGCGTACGCTCACATGGAATCGCCTGAAGTTTTTTCAGAATTTTCCTATGAGCTTTTTTTGTGCTATTTTCGCTTGAACTCTGATAATAACGTCCAAGCGAAAAATAGTATCTGATTGAAATTACAGTATTTCGTGATACAAAAAAAATCTGGAACAAATCAGCAACGTGTTTTTTTGTATGCGTTTCCCCCCGCGTAGAGGCTTTCGCCTATTACAGGGTCGGCCCGGGTGAGTAGCCAGTCCCCCCTGAGGACCTGGTCCAGATCAGTAAGCCGGTCTCTATGCGGCTGCATCCGCCTTCCCCCTCTGTAGTGCATTTGCTATGGAGTGGATTTTCATAGGCACAGGGAAACTGCGAAAAACCTCTGCCACTAAAGCCGGCGCTGAGTTCGTCTTCCAATGCCGGAGCTACATCACGCTTCGTCGAGAAATTGTAATCATGGACTACAGCTATATACATGCGACTCACACCTGTACGAGTACTCGTGTATGTCACATACATATGGGGCATTCCATCCCAAATCGGACAGTTTGAAAAACCTTTTTTTTTGATTTCCTCAATTTTTTAATACTTTTCCCTTCCCTTCCTGTTAAATTTTGAGATTTTTTGATTACCCGTTCAAAAGATATTAAATTCACAAAAAAAACCACTCTTTTTTGGTATTTTGATCATAACTTCTTTAATAATGGTCCAAATTTAAAGTTTTTTTTTCGAAATTTTTTTTTTCTATGGGCTTTTCAGAAAAAAATACAATAAAAATATTCGATGTGTTTTTGAATGAGTTTTTTGAGTTTTAAACGTAAAATCGCGTTTTCAAAAGTGAATATCATTTTTAATTTTTTATTTTATTTTTTGTTCCAAAAATCTATCTATCCAACAATTTTTAAGACTAGTCCGATCGTGGGTTCTCAATGACTACTTTTTTTTTCGATCTTTGAAAATTGAAAAAAAAAAATTTATAAATTATTATGAATACCAATTTTTGTTACTGTATGGTATTATTTTAAATATTTAGAATTTATTTTTACCCAATTTTTGTTACTGTATAGTATTTTTTCAATATTTAGCATTAATTTTGACACTTTTTTTTATTGTTAACACGTTCTCAAAATTAATAGTTAATCGTTAAGTCTGTTCACGAACAATAATAACATCAGTTTTTATTTATTCACGTATTTTTTTGAAAACCTTACATATACGATTATTTCCTGAATTAGAATATTCCTTTGCCAATACATTTCCGTTGCTCATTGGAATAATTGAATGAAATTTTTGTGTCCCCCTGTGATTGACTTCGCAGTATTTTATCGCAAATAAAATCTTTCTTTTGCATCTGAATAATATTTCTCATGTGAAAATTTGACAGCAATATTCGGTAGGCTATTTAGGTTCAATGCCCACTCATACAATTCTTGAACTGTTGTTATTTGCTCATCGATTAATTACGAATTTTCAAAATCTGTTAGCAATGAAAAAGTGTCCAAATTAATTCAAAATAATTAAAAAAATACTATACAGTAACAAAAACTGGTATTCATAATAATTTATGAAAAAAAAAATTTCTTTCAATTTTCAAAAATCGAAAAAAATAGTACTCATTGAGATCCCACGATCGGACTAGTCTTAAAAATTGTTGAATAAATAGATGTTCGAAACAAAAAATTAAAAAAAATCAAAAATGACATTCACTTTTAAAAACGCGATTTAACGTTTGAAACTTAAAAAACTCATTCAAAAACACGTCGAATATTTTTGTTGTATTTTTTCTGAAAAGGCCATAAAAAACAGAAATTTTGAAAAAAAAACTTTTAATTTGGACCATTATCAAAGAAGTTATGACCAAAATACCAAAAAAGAGCGGTTTTTTGTTAATTTAATATCTTTTAAACGGGTAATCAAAAAAATCTCAAAATTCAATGGGAAGGTTCTTTTGATGGGTACTCGAAAATATAAAAAAAATTGAGGAAATCAAAAAAAAAAGTTTTATAAACTGTCCGATTTGGGATGAAATGCCCCATATATATATCTGGAGCTTGTCACGCCCATATTTTTATTTCTCTACGAAACTACGACACAGGGAATCGAACCCGGGACCTTCCAATGCTCCGGTTTAGAGGCAAGCACGCTAGCCACTACTTCAGAGTACCGGTTTAAAAAATCAGCAAAATTTGGCATGCTATAAACAACAATTATCAATAATAGTATTGCCCAAAAGTTATTAATGAATTGTTGAAGCAAAACATTATTCAACAATGTCACGGAAAGTTATTTTTGTTTTTGAACAAATCGAATGTGTTGATTTTTCTGATTGCCTATGCATTTTTTCAGAATTTTCTTATAGTTAACTACTTATTCTAATTATTATAAGTAGCAATCTTGAGCAACATATTAAATATGGTGCTTGATACTATGATAAACTCTAGTCAATTTGGGAACACGTTACGTTTTGGTTAAAAAAAAAGAACTCATTCACTGAGACATAGTGGGTGATCCTTCAGACTTTCTGGGCTTCTTTGGGACAGCATGATGTATCAATGCTTTAAAGCCATCATAAGTTACATTAAGCGTATTTTTACTCTATTTACTGTAGTTTTTGTACTGTCTTCATCGCATTTATTTACCCGTGAAAATCGCGATGTCCAGTCAAAATTATGGTAGCGAACGCTTCTTGCTTTTTGACGTGGAGTTCCTTTGCTACTTAATAAAATATTAATCACTATAGGTGATGAATATTTTATTTTCTTCGTCTCACTGCTGTGATCAGAACCTTGTTTTTTTACCTTGTTTTAACCTCACCGATGAGATTCACTGATAGTGATTCAATGATGGGATAATTGGGAGTGTAATCAGCGTGGCCAGTAAATCGGACGAAAAAAATTCCCTGACATTTCCCTGATAGTTTCGAAAATTTCTCGGACAAACCATTCAGATTGGTAAAAAAAAAGTAACACGGTATCATGTTGCTAACACGGCATTGCATGTTGCAAATGTTGCAACTGTTTTTCATTGCAATTGTTTTTAATTATTCATTCTTTGGTACTTAGAGGAGAACACCAGAAGTGCCATAACCCTATTTACCTGGGACTTTGCTCAGTGAAAGAGAGGTGAAAATAAGCGAACACGTGTCTCGGTTTATGCTCGGACACTCAACCGTTTCCGAGAAAATGACGGTCAAGGTTTTCGACGTTCCTTAGATGCTTGTAAGCGCGCGTCGAGTTGTACCGAAGCGGCGGCGCAGCGGCTAGCGTCTCGGCATCACACTTTTGCGTCCCGTGTTCAAACCCGATATTAATTTTTTTTTCTCACATTTATGCATGTCCGCAGAAGATTACTTCGCGAATGTTTCTTGCCAATTTACAGGATACAGGGCGTAATAATAATTGGAAAATTTCAACTGGGTTTCATAATGAGTTTTGGGTATTTATGATATTATAAAATATATAATATTTGTGTGAATGATTTTCAGGAACTACAACCTTTTCAGATTCACATATTCTTATATTTCATTTCTATAATAATTTCCTTATACTTATTTATATATACTCATATCAATTCTTATATTTCATCCTGATATCAATTCTGATTCCTGTATCTATCTATTCGATTTTTGTATCCGTCTCGATTGACTGGAATTGGGTGCATTCCTTTGGGTGATAACGATCGTAGAAACATTCGAAACATAAATATTCTGAACACCAAGAACATCTTGCAAAGGCAGGTTTGCCACAGTCACACTTCCTGGTGTGAGTTCCATTAGGGAAACTAACATCGTTGAAATTATTGAAGATATCACGCGTGGGCAATAATTTTGAGGCAAACCACGCATAACGAATCATTTTTTCGAAGACTGGTGCCTGCAATTGATTATGAACCAATGCGTGGATTGTTATTGCGTCACGTCTAGAAGTGATATCCCTTTGCTGGGCGATGAGTGTAGAGCAATTCTGCAGTTTCCGTATGAAGATCTTTATTTGGCGGTAGAAGTATACGTCACCGGGTTGACAGAGCGGCGTACACTTCGGAAGAATTACTTTCAACGAACAGGTTGGTATTCCGTTTTCATCCACGAATTTTTCGTCGTATAACGAAGGATTACTTTGTCCACCCCATGAGTCAATTATAAACAAGAATGGCTCCGTTTCAACATATGGTTTTATAACTTCATCCAAAAACCGACCATACGTTTCTTTTGTGAGTTTTCCGGATTTCGTTGCCGTTACATACTCGTTCGGATATTGTTCCATGAGTTGGTTCACCTATTGTTGCACTCGAGGATTGAATTTTCCGCTTACTTCTTGAAGGCAAATGAAGACCGTTGGCAGGAGTTTACCAGAAAGTGTTGAACCGTATTGGGCGGTATATGAATGTGTCAAGTGATTTAATTGGTTGACAGCAACTTCTGTGACTTTTTCACCTCGGTGCGACAATGTTCGTTTACTGCAGATGTGATACTCGCATCCGGTTTGATCCGTACTTATCACAAAATCAGGGTCGAAGTACGGAATGAAAACAGACACCTGACGTTGAAACGTCTCTGCACTTTGAAATAATTCTTCGAACGTACGTTTTTCCTTTGTGCTGACATATTTCGTAACATGTCTCTGCCGAATCCTATGATTTACCTTGAACCTATCACACCACGATTGTGAAGCCTCAAATTCAAAATCTGCGGATTGTAATGAAGCTGCTGCTGCCATCGCCCACTGCCGTAACATTTGGGTTGTAACTAGATGCCCGTTCTTTCTAGATTCTTCGAAACGATCGTAGACCCAGGAATCGATCATTTTGCATTTTTCTTGCTTCATTCCACCCTTCTCTACTTGTTTTTTCCATCGCCATAGATGTTTATTATTTTTCAGTTTGGTCGTGCTTTTTGACGCGATCGTTTTTAATTTCCACTTTGGATGAAGTTCGGCAAGCCTGACTGCCTTTAACTGTAATCAAAAATGAAGGATTTTTATTTTATCAAATGAACTTCGTGCCTAAAATTTCATCATGAGATGAAATTCTTGCGTGAATTCATTCACAGAAAAAATATATTGATTTAAATTTACCTTCAATTCTACTGGAACTTCATCTATTTCTGGCTCATCATCCCTTTCTTGTGGTGAAGTGGAAGGCTCCTCTTCGACGATTGCTTTTGCAGTCTGCCCTTCACCTGCTTCCCCTGCAGTTTCCCCGGCAGCTTCTTCTGCAGTCAATAGTTCCGTTTCTTCGGTAAACTCTCCACCGTTTATAAGATCGATGATTTTTTCCGCCATTTCTTTGCCCAAGATTTTCGATCGGTTCGATTTTCTTGTGAACGTTTCATTAATGATATTTAATTTCTCTAACAGTTCAATACAATAGTACACTGCGGAGGTTATTTCTTCTCTAGTTTCAGGGCTCGAAGTTTCACTCTCGTTCACAATATCCACAGATTCGTCCTCAAGATCACCTTGCAAAGTCCCTGGTACGGGCTCGTCTTCGTTATTTTTTCGTTTTAATTTTGCTGGAGGCTCCATGTCTGTTCGCTTCGAGAACTAACTTGGGAATGATGTGTTTGCCTTACTGATCTCCTCGAGGACACGAAAACAGCTGGGCAGGTCAGGATCGGTTGAATAGAAGACCCTCCTTGCAGCTGCAGGTATAAAAGAGTATACTTGCCCGACCGAACCTCAATTCTTGGGAAAAAGTACGCCATCCACCAATATTATTAACAAGACACACTGCAGGAATTTTACCGTGGATAATTTTAAAGATTTGCTCGTTCAATTTTATTTAATTACTTAAAAAAAAATTTATTCATGTACCAGACACAAAATTAATCGACGAAAAAAGACAGGGTTATTTCGAAATACATTGACAAGAAACATTCGCGAAGTAATCTTCTACGGACATGCATAAATGTAAGAAAAAAAAATTATAATATCGGGTTTGAACACGGGACGCAAGAGTGTGATGCCGAGACGCTAGCCGCTGCGCCGCCGCTTCGGTACAACTCGACGCGCGCTGACAAGCATCTAAGAAACATCAAAAACTTTGACCGTCATTTTCTCGGAAACGGTTGAGTGTCCGAGCATAAGCCGAGACACGTGTTCGCTTATTTTCACCTCTCTTTCACTGAGCGAAGTCCCAGGTAAATAGGTTTATGGCACTTCTGGTGTTCTCCTCATTAGAGGTGTGCGGGTTGATGATCTGGTCGGGTCGGGTCGGTCTCGGGATTTTCCCGTCGGGTTCGGGTCGGGTCTCGGGTACCCGATTGTTTTCGGGAAAACCCGATTTCTATCGGGAAACCCGCCTTTTCGGGAAAACCCGATTTTTTGGGGGAAAATCCGATTCTTTGGGAAAACTCTATTTTTCAGGAAAGCCCGATTTATTTTATGTTTTTTACAAAAAAATTAAAAATATAGAAGAAAGTATTCGAATAAAAATAATTCGTTCTTACTCCATTCACTACTCTTCCATCTGAGATTCTAAAGAAACTTTTATCTCATGGTTTCCCAAACTTCGGGATTCCCGATAGTTTCGGGTTTCCCGATGATTTCGGGTTTCCCGAACCCGACCCGATCCCGACCTGACTCGACCCAACCCGACCCAAATGACGGGAACCCGAGTTATTCGGGTACTCGCACACCTCTATTGGTACTATTTATTAAATCATATCTTTGGAAGGAATAAATTATATACCCTGAGAATTATTTTGCTTTTTTTCAACTAGCTAATATTTATTTCCCTGATTCCCCTGACGCTTTAAAAATTCCCTGACATTTCCAGGTTTTCCAGGTTTTTCCTGACAGTGGCCACCCTGGTGTAATGTCGCTACTTTCCCTGCCGTAACGAATTACCAAGTGAGCCTCGCGTACGAACAGGCGGGGACGACTATCTGACTACTGCAGGTTAAAGGTCAAACGGAGTGTTCGGAAGCTCAACGCGGCGGCGCACGTTCACTTCAACTTGTCAGTTAACGGCTCCAGCACCAGATATTACACGAATTTCATTAAAACCGGATAACCTAGACCACATTAGAGTACCACGCTGCAATTTTGCGCATGAGCTGAGTCCTACACATTCTCTTTTTGCTATTAATTTTTACGAAAATTCATTTTGATGTGCAAATTTTGTGCGACTCTACAATTTCCAAAAACAGGATGGGGTTTCTCTAGGTTCCACAAGTCTTGCGGTAATAGGTTAGAATAATGTATACTGATAGTTTGGATTATGAAGATTGTTGATGTTGAATTTAGCGAAAATCGCTCACGGTATTCGTGAATTTAAAGTTTCTGAATTTTTCGCGAAAAGCGCGTGACTGAACTGAGGGGGGGGGGGGCGTGACTGAATTAAAATGGTTTTTGTGGGTATATTAAACTGTTATAGTCACGCTCAAAATTAATCGTTTTTTCAATATTGTTGATTTAGCCGTTGATTTTCTAAAAATCTATAAACAACCCTTTTTCTCCCGTTTTTTCAAATTCATGGCAAGGATGGAATTTTTTTGAAAATAAACCATCGTCAATCCTTGTAGAGCATTAATTCAAGTTTTTAAAACCCTTCTTTTATTTTCTGTGCGGTCGATGGTTGCTGCGATTTCAATGGTCAAACACGAAAAGATCCTTTTTCAATAAAAGTCCAATATCTTAGTGAAAAATGATCGCATCGAAGTTTGAAAAAAAGTCAATTGAAGCTAAATAAAAAAGCTATCCAGCCCTCGCAATGGTTCAGCTGGAAACATTTTTTCCAAGTAACTGCAGTCAAAAATAAAAATAATAAGAATAACCCAATTTTTTTCTCACTATTTCTTAGGATTGCGTGACACCTGTAGCTTCGAAATTTTTGTTGCTGAAAGAGCTCAAAATAGAAACTTAAAGCTTCAAAATGCTTTTTTCAGACTTCGATACGACCATTTTTCACTGAGATACAGCGTTGTTAAAAACCACTAAAAATTTAGGAAACTTTTTTGTTCCCTTAATTTTATCGAGTAGTGTATTATGGGTTGCCATATGATATTTTGACTGTAAAATTACGTCATGTAACCCATTTATTATAAATAAAATAATGTGTTTCTTAAATTATTTCTAATATTATTCGAGTTATAATGCTAAATTAATTGATAACTTTTACTAATTTTTTCTTAATCATAATTTTGAAACATGAAGCGTGTCATATTTTTTTTAGCTTTAAACAAAATAAGACTATTTTGAAATAATTATTCATGTTCCTAGACGTAATATAATAGACGCTTAATATAACGTAATAATAGATAATAGATAATAGATAATTTAATATATCGTAATAATAGACGTAATAATATAGACGTTTTTATGAATAATTTTCGAAAATTTTTAATTCATTCATAATTAAAGAATTTTTTTTTTCCAACAATAATTTCAAATAAATTAACTTGAAGTATATGTTAGATGATTCATTATAAGTAAAATAATACGATTTTCAAATAATTTAAATTTTTTACTAACGTAATAATAAGTGTTGAAAATATTTTTCTAATCATAATTTCTACACATAAATCGTGTTTTATAAATTATACATGCATCATGCATATTTCTAAATCATATTTCAAAAAGAATAAAAATCAATCATAAACACCTTTTAAAAAGTAAAAAATGTATAAGAAAATCCTAAGTATTTAACAAAAAGGAAAAAAATTGAAATATTGAAAAATAGTAGATTTTTCTGCTGACATATTTTTTTCCAAGTCCTTTGAATATAAGAAACGGTTATGAATTTATTTCAATCATATTCTATACGCAGTAAAATTTTTGTAGCTGTAATGCATTGCAATTTTATGATATAATTTTTTTATGGAGTTTTAAATTGAAATCAAATTGCAAGGAGATAATAGAAATCGAATAAATAAAGAACGAAGAAAATAATTAGAATCGAAGATCGCATTGAGTACGTCTACCTGAAATTCAACTAACAACACGACAACAAGAAAAACGAAGGGTTAGAAGGCCTCTGTCGAGGACGACCGCCGTTCTTCGAAGCAGCGATCGTTTAAGGGGGAAGGTGTTACATCTGGTGAAATTTATGACAATATTGGAAAATATCATCGGTGAAAAACGCTTTTGAATATTATAAAACATCGCAAAAGAACAGACTATATTAAAATCGTCGCAGAAGAAAGAAGAAGAAGGAACATCGAGCTTGGGATATTAAGGGTGTTTCGAGTACATCAAATCAGTGCTCATACGCCTATCCTGTTGTGGAACATCAATTGGAAGAAATCAATAGTGAAATTAGAATCATTTCGTTGGAGAATGCAGTTACTGATACGAAATTGCCACCGCGCCTAACGACAACGCGGATATTGCTTATTGACATCGCCGTTCGTTGCATGAGTGCAGCACCTCCTGGGGGAGCATCACTGGCTCGCGGGACTTCGCAAAGGCGATGTCACACGTACAGGAACGACTCGCATACATGAGTAAATAATAAATTGATTTTAAAAGTCCATAAAAGATATTTAAAAATTGGAAAATGCTTAAATAATGTTCTATTCAACTATGTAAATGTTTTATATGGGTCAGGTAACTAAAAATCATGACAGAAAATACGTTATGAATTAAAAATATTTCACACATACAAGCAAGCTTAAATTCAATCATGCGAATTAATAAAATGCATAAAATCTATTCAAAGAACTTAGGAAAATGAACGAAACAAAAAGTTATGAACAATTATAATAATAAAGGAATTTTGAAAATGTAAAAACACAATTAAATTTATTTAGTTGAAAATTAGAAAACAAAAATTATTAACTTTCGTAAAAATGATAATACGAAGTTCATTCAAAAACAAAACTATAACAATTTGAAAATTGAAACTATTTATAAGAAATAGGAATAATAAAAATATTGTTAACTACGATAATTATAAAATATAGATAATCACGATGTATCCAGAGGAGAAGAAGAGTGTAATTAGCATAAGAAGGGGCACGAAGTTGATTGGTCAAGACAATTATCGATTGATTTTCGATCGAGGATTTATAAGAAAGCGCACAAGGAACGAGAGTTTAGATCAGAGGGAGATTGGACAGAAGGGCGGAATTCACGCGAAAGCACACTACACACAAATTATACGAGATTATACAAAAGGTTCAAATTGTCACAATTAAGCAGGCTTATATACACTTGAAACTTTATAAATATTTTTAAATTGTTTGAAACTTAGAATTGCAAACGTTTATTTAAATAAAAGATATACTGAAAAACACGAATTCGAATTTAAATTATTTCGAATATTTATTTATTCGACTTTTCATCAAATCATCAATCCGGAAAATCATCATCCGAAAATATTTTATCATCGTCCGAAATTCGTGGAAATTGGAATTCGAAGAAACTTTCCAGGAGTCATTTTGACCAATTTGAAGGACGAGATTCATTGAGGAGTATTTCTGTCAACGTTTTGAGAATTAAATTTCGAAAAACCAACGAACAAGGTAAGTGATTTTTATTGAAATAATTAAAAATGATTTTCACATTTTGCACATTTTTTTTGAATTTGATTGTATCATGTTTTGGACTTGAACAAAAGTTATTATGATTATTTTATTTTTCCGGAATCATTTTTGATTCCATTATTTACTTTTATTAATGTTGGGATGGTTAAATTTGAAATATAGAATAAATTATTCGAATTTTGTATTTTGATCGATGAATTTATTATTTTATTTGAATGGCGTCAACGAGTTTGAGCCAATTAATTATGACTGCACTCTCAGCCCTTTCCCGAGTAAATTTCCGAGAGGTTAGACTTCAAACAGGGCACATCCTCGATTCGTACGTTTACATGCCAAATAACGTGTAAAGGAAGGGGAAGCTCTTCTTGACCGAGATGGAGTAAATTGTCGATCGAGACGTAACAGCAACGAGAATTCAATTTCTCTTTACAATTTCGGATTTTCATGAAAAATTTTGTTGTAAACTTTGGGTAATCGGCCGAAATTTTGCACCTAAGTTGAGCTCGATGTCCTGTCAATGTGCTATAATTTTGCAAATTTTTGAGCAGGGCCAACTTCATGTGATTTTGAAATTTCCTTAAAATGCTCCATCTTCCACAAAGTTTCTGGTATCAGACTAAAAAAAAGTGTACCGATAGTTTAAGTAATAAAGATTACTACTTTTGAATTTCATAAAAACAGCGTGATAAGTGTGGATTTTAAAAAATTTCGGATTTTTAATCTAGCTTGCGCATGTATTTTTATACCGAGCTCAAATATTATACATGAATAATTTAGTAGATGAAGGTACTGGGCATTAAATTCTGCAAAAATCGCCGGAACTGTGCAGATTTTATAGAATTTTGAATTTTTAAAAAAGACTTAATCACTAGCTTCTGCAGATTTTGCGATGTCAGCCTCCGAATGTATATATGAGATAGTTTAGTATACGAAGTATATGAAGTAGATACAAAATGGAGATACAAAAAAATTAAAAACACGTGAATTCATATCTTGCACATCGCCGACTCCTCCATGAACCCGTAGCTTTTCCACCCGTGTGGAAAATAGTTAGGGAAGCCCTAATAATAATCGGGGCCCGCTTCGGCTCAAATGTGGAATCCCAATATGATTTTCCCGGGAGCAGCCCGAAAAGGCCCCGATAAGGCAATTACAGGTTTTCCAGTTTGAAATTCAATAGGGCCTTGATAGGGAAATCAAGGCAGGGCCCGGTCTGGTTTAAATACGTTTCCAGTTTAAAATTCAATACGGCCTCGATAGGTAAATCAAGGCAGGGCCCGGTCTGGATTAAATAGGTTTTCCAGTTTCAAATTCAAAAGGGCCTCGATAGGGAAATCAAGACAGGGCCCGGCCTGCTTTTAATAGGTTTCTAGTTTAAAGTTCAATAGGGCCTTGATAGGTAAATCAAGGCAGGGCCCGGTCTGGATTGAGTAGGTTTTCCAGTTTAAAATTCAATAGGGCCTTGATAGGGAAATCAAGGCAGGGCCCGGACTGGTTAAAATAAGTTTCCAGTTTAAAATTCAATAGGGCCTTGATAGGTAAATCAAGGCGGGGCTTGGTCTGGATTAAATAGGTCTTCTCGTTTAAAATTCAATAACGCCTTGATAAGGAAATCAAGACAGGACCTCATCTGGTTCGAACAGGTTTGCCATTATATATTTGAACAAAGACTTTATAGGTAAATCAAGGCAGAGCCCGGTCTGGTTTAAATGGGTTTTTGATTATATATTTGAACAAAGGCTTTATAGGTGAATCAAAACAGTGCCCAGTCAGGTTTCAATAAGTTTTCAATTAGACATCTAAACAAGGGCTTTATGGGTAAATTAAGCTAGAGCGCGGCTTTGTTTAACAGGGATTCCCAACAATAAATTCAAATGAGGACTTGATAGGTTATTATAGCCAGTAGGAGACCCAGTTTGGTGCATTCAAAGAATAAGATAATCAAAATAAAATTTGGTACATATATTCTTTATGATATACATACACATACATATACATATACATAAAGTAAAAATGTTATAAATAATACAAATACATAAATGGTAATAATAACAATATAAACTAAGTAATAATATTCGTTATTGATTTATAATAATAATAAATATTATTAAGAATAATGAATGTACTTTAAAATATTAATAATGATATTTACTATTATAATTTAATATTATTATTATAACAAATATATTAATAATATTTATTATTATTATTGTTATTATTGTTCATCTGATTCAATATTTGGTTTTTTAAAATTTAGTTAAACGACAATAAGTTGAACCAAAAAATGACCTTCGGATAATAGAAATAAATTCTTTGATTTTTTAAGGGTCCTGATTCGGCGTCTTTTAAGGGCCCCGCTTAATAAAGTGAGACAATCCCTAACGCGACCTGAACGGGTTTCCTTGTCGGGCCCCTGTATTTATTCGGGAAAATTAATCGGGCCCCTAAGAATCCCCTAACAAAATTTCCACACGGGCAGGGTCAGCTCACTCATAAAAGAAGCTTCGTGAATACGAAAAAACGATGAGGAAACGATTTGTAAGTTCCGAATTTGCACGTTCTTTTTACTAACTCTATAACACCTGTATAATAAACATTAAAGTTTGTAGTCAATATACAAGTCATGAATCCGCTCTATTTCCACTATCTTCAAACGTAATCGGTTTCGATTCTATACTAAATATGATTTCTTTTGCCCTTGTATCGTTGTTTCTGGTATAAGCGTATAAGAACAATTCCCATGAAATTAATAATAAAGTATTTGAAATGATCCAAAACATCAGAAAAACAAATGTAGAAAAATTTCTGGTCTATGCGGCGCGTGCGTGGGTCCAAGATTAAAAAAGTCATTTGCTCTTTGATAGAGATTTGTAGATGCATTAAGGTTGTTAAGAAGCTATGAAACCTTTAAATGTTAATTGTTCAATAAATAGCTTCTCAATCGCAGTGAAAATTTTACACGGTCCCCTGAATACTTCATGTAAAAATATACTAAATTTTCAGAATTCTACCATCATTACTTCAACCTCCTTAAGGGTTGAAATAAAAAATGATGAGAAAATTCTGAAAAAGTAATGATAGTATGCCGGTTCTGACTCAAGATCCCTACCCCGACATTTACCGACCTTTTTTAACCGCGACTCGAGCCACTTAGCCGAGACTCGAACCACTTAGCCGAGACACAAACCGCGCCGTGAGTCACGGGCGGCTTGCGGATGGTGGGTAACGGACGGTGGGTGGCGGGTGGCAGGTGAGTGGCGGGTGGCAGGTGGGTGGTGGGCGG
Organism: Alloplasta piceator; assembly: GCA_946863875.1. Taxonomy (NCBI): domain Eukaryota; kingdom Metazoa; phylum Arthropoda; class Insecta; order Hymenoptera; family Ichneumonidae; genus Alloplasta; species Alloplasta piceator. The sequence goes on along the minus strand of OX333077.1, from coordinate 30,971,431 downwards.
TTGGGGGGGAGGGATTTGGGATTTTTTTCGTTAGCATGTAATGCGTGCATGTGCGTGCATTAACGTGTGTGCAGGGGCGGGGGGGTGGGGGCCAGAGGGGGGAGAAGGTATTGGGATTTTCGAATAGATGCCCATAATTTTTTGAAGAAAGCATTGGATGACGTCGTCATCGATGGCGTTGACCCGCACGCGCTCTTTCTCTCTCTCTCTCTCTCTCGCTCGCTCGCGCGCTCTCTCTCTCTCGCACGCGCTCTCTTTCTCGCTCTCGCTCGCTCGCGCTCTCATGCGCAGAGTGTCGAGTGTCAGATTTATGATGTATACAACTGTACCCCAACATGATCCGCCTTTTTTCGTCGCAACGCATATTATCGACACATAGCTGCATAGACGATTTTTCGTTCACAATTTTCGAGTTTTTTCAAGCAATTCTCCGGCAACGTTATTTCTCTCTCTCTCTCTCTTTCTCTTTATTTCTCTGTCCTCTCTTTCACTTGTTCTCCGTATCTCGTACGTCAGTGTATTCTAAGCTATGAGATTGCTAATGATTTAGACTTTTTGTAGTTTAAGCATGATTTTTCGGGAAAATGCGAAATCAAATATTTTTGGTGAAAGGCCCATTGATATTCACTATTTTATTTGTTATTAATATCCCTAGATGGCATTCAAATGGAAAAAAGTTTTATCATGATAGATTGATATCTAGATATTTCAAAGCTATGATGATTTAATTATTTAAGCAAAAATTTCTATCGTGTTCTGCCCGCGGGTACACTAATATTAGTGGTATATATAAATTCTATGGTAGATATAAAAATTAGGAAAACTTTTTTTCATGAAGCAATTGGATTTTTAGAAAATTTATTATTTTTTCTCACCAAAGGTCACTAAGCATATTAATGTAATTTTTTTCTTATCTTCTGCGAATAATATAGAAGTTTCCTTTGAAATTTAAATCACGAACAATACAATCTTTTTTTATACTGTCTTTTCAAGTTTTTTAAAATAATTTTTATAACTTTACGTAAGACTCCTATGCGAGCCGCAGAGGATGAGAAAGCATAAGTAATCATCACTTCCAAGGGCCCTCGTTCAGAAAAAAAAAATATATATATTGTATTATTCAGAAAAATCTTGGATGTCTTAGCTTATTTTCACGAAATTTTAATGTCGTCGGCACATTACGAGAAAAATCAATTATATTTATATCTTTAGGTCTATGGTCAGAAACAAATATTAAAATGTCTCGAAAATGGAAATTGTCATAATTTTGAGGAGGGTTACTTTTCTCAAATATGAATACATTTTTATGTAATTATGATAACAATAACAATTTCCAAGAACCATAGGCTTACAGATAGGAAAATCAAAATTCTCGTAACGTTCAAACATCCGAATGAATAACAACATTTTAACAAACAATTTTTGTTCCGCACAATCCGTAGATTACATGGAAATCCGTGAAAAATATATATCATGACGGAGCCAGCCCACTTATTCGATTTCTTTTTAAAGTTTTTTAAATAACTGCTTATAGCTTCGCATAAAATTTATGTTACATCCACAGAATATGAGCAAAGTAAGTAATCCTCACATCAACAACTCCAGATAAATATAAAATTAAAACAAAAATCACGGTTATTGTGAGTATGAAAGATCTGATTTTTTCATGATATTGGGAACCTAAGGAGAAGTAAGACTTAATTCTGACGTCAGCAATATGGCGACGTAAGTAAATAGCTCGCTCGCGACTCGCATGTGATAGCGTGGTGTAGAGAGAGAGAGAGAGAGATTTGTCGTCGATTATTCTCAGCTCATTACAGATTATGCTACTCACTACCGGACGCAAATGCAATAAACGAGTAAAAGCAACTTTTGACCCTAACCTAAAAAAAAAAACCACATTCTGCATCCTAACTCCGAACTCTATATCTATATTATTGTTACGTGGACAATGTCAACAATTTTCAGAATTGATCCTAACAAACCTTGACATTTCGCATGGTCGACGGGGCTTTGCGCTTCCTACTTAGTCAGTTCTTAGGTTTCGCTACCAAATGAATCTAACTTTGGATCCCCGATACATTATCCGGCATCTCCGTGTCAATCCTTCTCGCAGCATTTGCATATCATCTACAGATTGCGAAAATCATTATTATTAATGAAGGGCTCTCGATCGAAAAATATTTGCTTTCTACTTTTCTTCAAAATCGGAATAAAAACATCCGAAATAAATTCAATTTTTATTATAGTTAATGTTAACTTTAATTTGTATCATGATAAAACTTTTTATGAATTTTCATATATAATTGGCAGATTATAAAAAATAAGACATCAATATCGGAGAGTTCTCGTTCGGAAAAATATTACTATTAGTCCCGAAAAAAATTGGCCTTGAGTCTCATCATCGCCAGTATCATAAAACTGAACTATTATTTACATATGGTTTTTTCCGGTGATTTAACATCAAGAGGGGATCACTCTCCCGCTTGATATACAAATGATTTTAGAGGGTCTGACTTCACGTGATTTCGTGTATAAAATTCGAACAAAAAGCACGGCTGAAAAAGTATAGAGATATTGACACTGATTCACGTAAAAAATCAAATAATGAATTTGAAAAAAACTTTTTTAAACTCATGAATAATTTCCGTTTTTGGTAAGATAATGAAAAACGTTAGGCGACATCGAGATGTTAAGCTTGTGAGGAAATGGGGTAGAGCTTTTCGGTGCAAGGGCTTTAATCGCAAAGGTGACATTTCACAGCTACACGAGCTGAAGTGAAATTTATGAAAACCGACATATGTGAAGTTTGCAATTCTTGACATTTTAAAAATCACCCCTTTATATGACTTTCGTTATAATTACCCTGAAAAGAAAAAATTTTGAGATAGTAAAATAACTTTACACCGATACCGGCAGTCTGAGTATCACATTAGGACCCCTCCTCGATATATAGAGCTACGATAGGGACGATTTGCCTCGATTTGATACGTCGGATTATGCACCCGACAATCGCTATGGCATACAATAAGCTAATAAATAAAAATAAATAAATCAAAATTATATAAATATAAGGGTTCACGAAGGATAAGAATAACGGAAAGATAATGGAAGAATTGACGGGTTTGAGAGCCAAACTATACACCCCCGCCAAGTATATATATATAATAAATTTTTTAAATAATTTTTATATGTTCTGATAATCATTTTCATACATTGCATTTTCATACATTGCATTTAAAAATAAATGAAAAATATTTAGGAATCTATAAATTTTGGAAATTGAGAAAAAAATGTGTGTTTGTGTGTGTGTGTGTGTGTGTGTGTGTGTGTGTGTGTGTGTGTGTGTGTGTAAATGTATGTATGTGGATGTGTTAATACTCCTCATTTAGATTCCTCGACGAAGGGCTTTGTAGAGAGTGCACCCCTAGCTGCACTGCAAACCTCAATGCTTCAGGGAGAGAGAGAGAGAGAGAGAATCAGTGTCAAATTTTCAGCATCCTCGTAACTATTAAGTGGTTCGAGTGGTGGTGCTGGTCGTTTGGGGGGTAAAATATCTTGCGTTTGAAGATGTATATATTTTTCGAAAATTTCCATCCTTGTTTCTCGGGCTTAGTGTGACATCGAGATTGAATCTTAGCTTCACTTCTATTTTAAAACTCAGAGTGAACGGCCGTACAAAATCAAAAAATTAAAATGAGTACAGTGCGAAACAACAGCGATATAACGGGCATTATTAAATTTCTGGTCGAACGTTTCTCCCCACTGAGAGTGGCGTTTTATCCTCTAGAGTACATACGCGATGTACGTTTGATTAATCGGGCAGCAGCATTGCGTAAACTGCGGAGGATTCTGTATGCTGCGCGAAAAATGGATTTGAGAGCAGCGTTCAATCTCGGGTTGCTACATACATTCGATGTACTGGACTCAGCCCTTCGGGTGATCCGATTATTCGATTGGCAAAATGTAAATCGTCTCCGACCAATTATTGATGCACATGGTAAGTGAATTTCAAATTCCCATCTCCCATACATCTATATATTACTTAATTCTGTTGAAGTCGTTCAATATTTTAACAGAGAAAAACAATTTCTGTCACAGCGGAGATGTCTCGTCGCAGACGATCCAATTTGGGGGGAGAAGAAGAAGAAGAAGAAGAAGAAGAAGATGAAGAAAGAGAAGAAGGAGATGAAGAACTAGATGCTGATGATGAAGGGGGAGATGATGATGAAGGAGAAGAAGAAGAAGAAGAAGATGATAATGAAGGGGGAAAAGATGATGATGAAGAAGAAGAAGAAGAAGAAGAAGAAGAAGAAGAAGAAGAAGAAGAAGAAGATGATAATGATGATGATGGAGAAGGAGGAGAAGAAGAAGTGCATGATGCACTAAGCCCACGAACACCACCACCACAGTTACCACCACCACAGTCACCACCACCACAGTCACCACCACCACCACCACCACCACCACCACCACCACCACCACCACCACCACCATACGCCGATGGCATCAATTATGAGAGGGCCCGAAAAGAATGGGAGCATCGGCAAATCGAGAGAGCTGCCGGAACCGCAAGAAATGTGGATGAAGGTAAAAAGAATATGGGTGGGGTATTAAATTAATGATGCTCATGAGAGATATTAATTTCTATCCATCTTTTCAGGATATGAATCCGGTCAGTCCGATGAGCTGACATATAGCGCACTATTCGGGGACGATCTCGAAATGTTCCCCGGTATGTTTAGCGAAGAAGAGCTAAATGCTCAAGATGTTGACCTTAGTTTTTACAAACATTAATTAAGACAATACTTCATAAATATTTATAGCATAATTTTTTTGAATAAAAAAACAAAATATAAATAAAAAACTTTCGATAATGATTATTTCGAAATCCTTCCTATCGCGAAAAAGCGTTCCTTGGGGTGAAAAAAAAATCATAAAAACTGTAAATTTTACAAATCAGCTTCATTGGTCCATGTGTTCTGGGTATCATCAAATCTCAACCATTTTACAAAAATGTTATTACCGTGCTTTTGTAGAACTTTTACGAGATCAGATAAATTAAGGGAATACTTTATAAATATTTATAGCATAATTTTTTTCAATAAAAAAAAACAAAATATAAATAAAAAATCTTCGATAATGGTCATTTCGAAATCATTTCTATCGCGAAAAAGCGTTCCTTTGGGTGAAAAAAAAATCATAAAAACTGTGAATTTCACAAATCGGCTTCATTGGTCCATGTGTTCTGGGTATCATCAAATCTCAACCATTTTACAAAAATGTTATTACCGTGCTTTTGTAGAAGTTATTCGAGATCAGATAAATATCTGGATATTCAACTTTCAATAATTCTTGTTCGTAAAATCCACCGACGATGGGCTCGTTCTGATAATCTTCAATATTATACGTCACATGATTGGTATTGTTCACTCTGCTAATGGTAAATATTTCTGTCGTTTAATTTGGGATATAACCCTTCGCAAAAAAATTCTCAAACTTGCGTATTCGCACTTTGTCGCCAAATTTTTCAATGTGCGATTAAATCAGTGGCGAATTGGTGTATGTCGAGTACATATGAATATTATATTTTTGGATGAGCGATTCAAAATCTGGATTATTTATTCCATAACTGTATAGAAACTCTGCATCGCCAAAACCAAAGTAACTCTGCAACGGGGATATCCATTCTAGTAGCGAATTTCGACTTCCCCTATCTGAACGTGAATGGCGTTATTTACCAGTATCATTGTGTATAAAAATATGTATGAGAAATGACATTATGCTTACGTTCTTTTTTTATCGAACCGCAAAAAAATAAAATCAAATCAAATAAAATGAAAACAACAGAAGCTCTGCAACGGAGATGTCCATTCTAGTAGCAAATTCTGGCGCGTCCCATCTAAACGCAAGTGTCGTCATTTACCAGTATTATAGTGTATACAAATTCGTATGAGAAATAAAATTATTTCTACTTTTTTTTATATAAAATATAAATAAAAAAATGAAAAAAAATAAAAATAAAATTGAAAATAAAAATAAAAATGAAATAAAAAACAAAAAAAAACAAAAAACAAAAGAAACTTTGCAACGAAGATATCTATTCGAGTAGCAAATTTTGACAGTATCATTGTGTATATGAATATGTATGAGAAATGACATTATGCTTACGTTCTTTTTTTATCGAACCGCAAAAAAGTAAGATAAAATCAAATAAAATAAAAACAACAGAAACTCTGCAACGGAGATGTCTATTCTAGTTGCAAATTCTGGCGCGCCCTATCTAAACGCAAGTGTCGTCATTTACCAGTATTATATACAGTATATATACAAATTCGTATGAGAAATGAAATTATTTCTACTTTTGTTTATATAAAAATAAATAAAAAAATAAAAAATAGACAAAAAAAATAAAAATAAAAAAAACAAAAAACACAAACAAAAACAAAACAAAAACAAAAATGACAAAACAAAAGAAACTTTGCAATAGAGATATCTATTCCCGTAGCAAATTTTGACTCCCCCCCCCCCCCCCCTATCTGAACGCAACTGTCGTCACTTACCAGTATTAACGTGATTTGACACAGGAAAACTGACCAATGCATAACAAGATAATCGCGTTAATATATCGCCTTTCTCGTGTTTTTGCATCCACAATAATACTGGTAAGTGACGGCAATTGCGTTTAGACAGGGGGGAGTTAAAATTTGCTACTCGAATAGATATCTCCGTTGCAAAGTTTCATTGTTTTGTTGTTTTTTGTTTTTTTTTTGTTTTTGTTTTTTGTTTTTTTTTACTTTTATTTTTATTTTTTATTTTTTATTTTTTTATTTCTTTTTTATATAAAAAAAAGTAGAAATAATTTCATTTCTCATACGAATTTGTATATACTATAATACTGGTAAATGACGACACTTGCGTTTAGATGGGGCGCGCCAGAATTTGCTACTTGAATGGACATCTCCGTTGCAGAGTTTCTGTTGTTTCAATTTTATTTGATTTTATCTTACTTTTTTGAGGTCCGATAAAAAAAAGAACGTAAGCATAATGTCATTTCTCATACATATTTATATACACAATCATACTGTCAAAATTTGCTACTCGAATAGATATCTTCGTTGCAAAGTTTCTTTTGTTTTTTGTTTTTTTTTGTTTTTTATTTTATTTTTATTTCTATTTTTCATTTTTTTTTTTATTTTTTTTTATTTTCATTTTTATTTTATATTAAAAGAAAGTAGAAATAATTTCATTTCTCATACGAATTTGTATATACTATAATACTGGTAAATGACGAATCTTGCGTTAAGATGGGACGCGCCAGGATTTGCCACTAGAATGGACATCTCCGTTGCTGAGTTTCTGTTGTTTTTATTTTATTTGATTTGATTTTTATTTTTTTGCGGTTCGATAAAAGAAGACCGTAAGCATAATGTCATTTCTCATACATATTTATATACACAATGATACTGGTAAATAACGCCATTTACGTTCAGATAGGGGAAGTCGAAATTGGCTACTAGAATGGATATCCCCGTTGCAGAGTTATTTTGGATTTGGCGATGCAGAGTTTCTATACAGTTATGGAATAAATAATCCAGATTTTGAATCGCTCATCCAAAAATATAATATTCATATGTACTTGACATACAGCAATTTGCCACCGATTCAATCGCACATTGAAAAATTTGGCGACAAAGTGCGAATACGCAAGTTTAAGAATGTTTTCGCGAAGGGTTATATCCCAAATTGAACGACAGAAATAATTACCATTAGCTGAGTGAACAATACCAATCATGTGACGTATAATATTGAAGATTATCAGAACGAGCCCATCGTCGGTGGATTTTCCGAACAAGAATTATTGAAAGTTGAATATCCAGATATTTATCTGATCTCGAAAAAGTTCTACAAAAGCACGGTAATAACATTTTTGTAAAATGGTTGAGATTTTATGATACCCACAACACATGGACCAATGGAGCTGATTTGTGAAATTTACAGTTTTTATGATTTTTTTTTCACCCGAAAGAACGCTTTTTCGCGATAGGAAGGATTTCGAAATGATCATTATCGAAGAGTTTTTATTTATATTTTGTTTTTTTTTAATGAAAAAATTATGCTATAAATATTTATAAAGTATTCTCTTCATTTATCTGATCTCGTAAAAGTTTCACAAAAGCACGGTAATAACATTTTTGTAAAATGGTTGAGATTTGATGATACCCAGAACACATGGACCAATGAAGCTGATTTGTGAAATTTACAGTTTTTATGATTTTTTTTTCACCCCAAGGAACGCTTTTTCGCGATAGAAAAGATTCCGAAATGATCATTATCGTAGATTTTTTATTTATATTTTGTTTTTTTATTCAAAAAAATTATGCTATAAATATTTATAAAGTATTGTCTTAATTAATGTTTGTAAAAACTAAGGTTAATATCTTGAGCATTTAGCTCTTTATCGCTAAACATACCGGGGAACATTTCGAGATCGTCCCCGAATAGTGCTCTATATGTCAGCTCATCGGACTGACCGGATTCATATCCTGAAAAGATGGATAGAAATTAATATCTCTCATGAGCATCATTAATTTAATACCCCACCCATATTCTTTTTACCTTCATCCACATTTCTTGCGGTTCTGGCAGCTCTCTCGATTTGCCGATGCTCCCATTCTATTCGGGCCCTCACATAATCGATGCCGTCGGCGTATGGTGGTGGTGGTGGTGGTGGTAGTGGTGGTGACTGTGGTGCTGATGACTGTGGTGGTGGTGATGGTGGTCTTAGTGCATCATGCACTTCTTCTTATCCTCCTTCTCCATCATCATCATCATCATCTTCTTCTTCTTCTTCTTCTTCTTCTTCATCATCATTTTCTCCCCCTTCATCATCAGCATCTAGTTCTTCATCTCCTTCTTCTCTTTCTTTATCTTCTTCCTCTTCTTCTTTTTCTTCTCCTTCTTCCTCCTCCTCCTTCTCTTTCTCCTCTTCTTCTCCTTCTTCTTCTTCTTCTCTCCCCAAATTGGATCGTCTGCGACGAGACATCTCCGCTGTGACAGAAATTGTTTTTCTCTGTTAAAATATTGAACGACTTCAACAGAATTAAGTAATATATAAATGTATGGGAGATGGAAATTTGAAATTCACTTACCATGTGCATCAATAATTGGTCGGAGACGATTTACATTTTGCCAATCGAATAATCGGATCACCCGAAGAGCTGAGTCCAGTACATCGAATGTATGTAGCAACCCGAGATTAAACGCTGCTATAAAATCCATTTTTCGCGCAGCATACAGAATCCTCCGCAGTTTACGCAATGCTGCTGCCCGATCAATCAAACGTACATCGCGTATGCACTCTTGAGGATAAAACGCCACTCTCAGTGGGGAAAAACGTTTGATCAGAAATTTAATAATGCCCGTTATATCGCTGTTGTTTCGCACTGTACTCATTTTAATTTTTTGATTTTATACGGCCGTTCACTCTGAGTTTTAAAATAGAAGTGAAGCTAAGATTCAATCTCGATGTCACACCAAGCCCGAGAAACAAGGATGGAAATTTTCGAAAAATATATACATCTTCAAACGCAATATATTCTACCACCCAAACGACCAGCACCACCACTCGAACCACTTGATAGTTACGAGGATGCTGAAAATTTGACACTGATTCTCTCTCTCTCTCCCTGATGCATTGAGGTTTGCAGTGCAGCTAGGGGTGCACTCTCTACAAAGCCCTTCGTCGAGGAATCTAAATGAGGAGTATAAACACATCCACATACATACATTTACACACACACATTTTTTTCTCAATTTCCAAAATTTATAGATTTCTAAATATTTTTTATTTATTTTTAAATGCAATGTATGAAAATGCAGTGTATAAAAATGATTATCAGAACATATAAAAATTATTTAAAAATATATTATATATATATACTTGGCGGGGGTGTATAGTTTGGCTCTCAAACCCGTCAATTCCTCCATTATCTTTCCGTTATTCTTATCCTCCGTGAACCGTTATATTTATATAATTTTGATTCATTTATTTTTATTCATTAGCTAATTGTATGCCATAGCGATTGTCGGGTGCATAATCCGACGTATCAAATCGAGGCAAATCGTCCCTATCGTAGCTTTATATATCGGGGAGGGGTCCTAATGTGATACTCAGACTGCCGGTATCGGTGTGAAGTTATTTTACTATATCAAAATTTTTTCTTTCCAGAGTAATTATAACGAAAGTCATAAAAAGGGGTGATTTTTAAAATGTCAAGAATTGAAAACTTTACATATGTTGGTTTTCATAAATTTCACTTCAGCTCGTGTAGCTGTGAAATGTCACCTTTGCGATTAAAGCCCTTGCACCAAAAAGCTCTACCCCATTTCCTCACAAGCTTAACATCTCGATGTCGCCTAACGTTTTTCATTATCTTCCCGAAAACTGAAATTGTTCATGAGTTTAAAAAAGTTTTTCTCAAATTCATTATTTGATTTTTTACGTGAATCAGTGTCAATATCTCTATACTTTTTCAGCCGTGCTTTTCGTTTGAATTTCATACACAAAATCACGTGAAGTCAGACCCTCTCTAAAATCATTTGTATATCAAGCAGGAGAGTGATTCCCTCTTGATGTTATATCACCGGAAAAAACCGTATGTAAATAATAGTTCAGTTTTATGATACTGGCGATGATGAGACTTGAGGCCAATTTTTTTTCGGGACTAATAGAAATATTTTTTCGAACGAGAACTCTCCGATATTGATGTCTTATTTTTTATAATCTGCCAATTATATATGAAAATTCATAAAAAGTTTTATCATGATACAAATTAAAGTTAACATCAACTACAATAAAAATTGAAATCATTTCGGATGTTTTTATTTCGATTTTGAAGAAAAGTAGAAAGCAAATATTTTTCGATCGAGAGCCCTTCATTAATAATAATGATTTTCGCAATCTGTAGATGATATGCAAATGCTGCGAGAAGGATTGACACGGAGATGCCGGATAATGTATCGGGGATCCAAAGTTAGATTCATCTGGTAGCGAAACCTATGAACTGACTAAGTAGGAAGCGCAAAGCCCCGTCGACCATGCGAAACGTCGAGGTTTGTTAGGATTAATTTTGAAAATTGTTGAGATTGTCCACGTAACAATAATATAGATATAGAGTTCGGAGTTTTGATGCAGAATGTGGTTTTTTTTTTAGGTTAGGGTCAAAAGTTGCTTTTACTCCTTTACTGCATTTGCGTCCGGTAGTGAGTAGCATAATCTGTAATGAGCTGAGAATAATCGACGACAAATCTCTCTCTCTCTCTCTCTCTCTCTCCACACCACGCTGTCACATGCGAGTCGCGAGCGAGCTATTTACTTACGTCGCCAAATCAGATCCTTCATACTCACAATAACCGTGATTTTTGTTTTAATTTTATATTTATCTGGAGTTGTCGACGTGAGGATTACTTACTTTGCTCATATGCTGTGGATGTAACATAAATTTTATGCAAAGCTATGAGCAGTTATTTAAAAAACTTTAAAAAGAAATCGAATAAGTGGGCTGGCTCCGTCATGATATATATTTTTCACGGATTTCCATATAATCTACGGATTGTGCGGAACAAAAATTGTTAGTTAAAATGTTGTTATTCATTCGGATGTTTCAACGTTACGAGAATTTTGATTTTCCTATCTGTAAGCCTATGGTTCTTGGAAATTGTTATTGTTATTATAATTACATAAAAATGTATTCATATTTGAGAAAAGTAACCCTCCTCAAAATTATGACAATTCACATTTTCGAGAAATTTTAATATTTGTTTCTGACCATAGACCTAAAGATAAAAATATAATGGATTTTTCTCGTAATGTGCCGACGACATTAAAATTTCGTGAAAAACTAAGACATCCAAGATTTTTCTGAATAATACAATATATATATTTTTTTTTCTGAACGAGGGCCCTTGGAAGTGATTATTACTTATGCTTTCTCATCCTCTGCGGCTCGCATAGGAGTCTTACGTGAAGTTACAAAAATTATTTTAAAAAACTTGGAAAGACAGTATAAAAAAAGATTGTATTGTTCGTGATTTAAATTTTAAAGGAAACTTCTATATTATTCGCAGAAGATAAGAAAAAAATTACATTAATATGCTCAGTGACCTTTGGTGAGAAAATATAATAAATTTTTTAAAAATCCAATTGCTTCATGAAAAAAAGTTTTCCTAATTTTTATATCAACCATAGAATTTATATATACCACTAATATTAGTGGACCCGCGGGCAGAACACGATAGAAATTTTTGCTGAAATATTTAAATCATCATAGCTTTGAAATATCTAGATATCAATCTATCATGATAAAACTTTTATTCATTTGAATGCCATCTAGGGATATTGATAACAAATAAAATAGTGAATATCAATGGGCCTTTTACCAAAAATATTTGATTTCGCATTTTCCCGAAAAATCATGCTTGAACTACAAAAAGTCTAAGTCATTAGCAATCTCATAGCTTAGAATACACTGACGTACGAGATACGGAGAACAAGTGAAAGAGAGGACAGAGAGATAAAGAGAAAGAGAGAGAGAGAGAGAGAGAGAGAAATAACGTTGCCGGAGAATTGTTTGAAAAAACTCGAAAATTGTGAACGAAAAATCGTCTATGCAGCTATGTGTCGATAATATGCGTTGCGACGAAAAAAGGCGGATCATGTTGGGGTACAGTTGTATACATCATAAATTTGACACTCGACACTCTGCGCGTGAGAGCGCGAGCGAGAAAGAGAACGCGTGCGAGAGAGAGAGAGAGAGAGAGAGAGAGAGAGAGAGAGAGAGAGAGAGAGCGCGCGAGCGAGCGAGAGAGAGAGAGAGAGAGAAAGAGCGCGTGCGGGTCAACGCCATCGATGACGACGTCATCCAATGCTTTCTTCAAAAAATCATGGGCATCTATTCGAAAATCCCAAGACCTTCTCCCCCCCCCCGCCCCCGCCCCCCCCCCCGCCCCTGCACACACGCACATGCACGCACATGCACGCAACACATGCTAACGAAAAAAATCCCAATTCCCCCTCCCCTTCCACCCACCACCCACCTGCCACCCGCCACCCACCGTCCGCCACCCACCATCTGCAAGCCGCCCATGACTCACGACGTGGTTTGTGTCTCGGCTAAGTGGTTCGAGTCTCGGCTAAGTGGCTTGAGTCGCGGTTAAAAAAGGTCGGTAAATGTCGGGGTAGGGATCTTGAGTCAGAACCGGCATACTATCATTACTTGAAAATTTGATATGTTTTTGTATGAGGTATTCAAGAGGTCGTGTAAAAATGTTACGACGATTAGGAAGCTCGTTATTAAGAAATTAACGTTTTGTTAAAAACCATTTTTTAAATAAATAAATAAAAATATTCATCAATAAACTTCGTTTTCTTTCCGTTGCTTTCAGTATATTGTGGATATTAAAAAATGGAGAGATCAAAAAAAAAAATCTATCGCAAAGTTATATCAGTTTCCATAAGATGACATTTAATTTTATTTAATTTGTTGATCTTAATTATTCGATAACGAACTTCGAAATCGTCGTGAAATTTTTACATGACTTCTCAAATACTTCATTGAAAAACATACCAAATTTTCAGAATTTTCTCATTAAACGTGATTTGCTTCTAAACAACGTTAAACATGAGGAAGCGTTATTCGCTCCGTGCACACCTACACACACTCTCAAAGTGAGAACGTGTAGTCGTGTATATGGGGCATTCCATTCCAAATCGGACAGTTTGAAAAACTTTTTTTTTGATTTTCTCAATTTTTTAATATTTTTGAGTACCCATTAAAAGACCCTTCCTATTAAATTTTGAGATTTTCTAAATTACCCGTTCGAAAGATATTAAATTAACAAAAAAACCGCTGTTTTTTTGGTATTTTGGTCATAACTTTTTCAATAATGGTCCAAATTAAAAGTTTTTTTTTCAAAATTTTAGTTTTTTCATGGCCTTTTCAGAAAAAAATACAACAAAAATATTCGACGCGTTTTTAAATGAGTTTTTTGAGTTTTGAACGTTAAATCGCGTTTTTAAAAGTGAAAGTCATTTTTGATTTTTTTTTAATTTTTTGTTTTGAACATCTATATATTCAACAATTTTTTAGACTAGTCCGATCGTGGGATCTCAATAACTACTATTTCATATTAAAAAAAATCTCAAAATTTAACAGAAAGGGTCTTTTGATGGGTACTCAATAATATAAAAAAATTGAGGAAATAAAAAAAAGTTTTTCAAGCTGTCCGGTTTGGGATGGAATGCCCCATATACATACATTTTCGCGTGCATAAAATGCCTTTCCCCACTATTGGCGTCGCCACCAGTATGCATATACACGACTACACATTTTCACTTTGGTGAGTGTGTGTAGATGGGCACGGAGCGAATACGAATTTGTAATTACCACTCTATTTGGCCACGCAACATAATACTTTTAGGCCTTCTTTTCAACTGATATTTCGAAAAAATTTCTTAGCAGTACCTTTATCCTGTCAGACGTTGAAATATGTTTACTTGTACGGAAGGCTTTTGTTCTTGTCGCTTGTTAATTTAATTTAAACGATCAATATGACTAACAAACATTACGGCAATTGCAAATTTTTTAACTAACATCTTACTTGTGCGGTAAAGTCGCTTTGTCGATAACCTTTAACACAATCTGTTCAATGTCACTTTAGTATCAAAAACTTCATATATGTACAGTGCAATCATTCCTACGTGATGAAGATAATTCTGCATCGACGAGTATGATTAAGAGTCGCAGTAGCGCCTTGATGACAAATATTTAAAAAAATTTAAAAAACGTGCGAGTCGAATATTGTACTATTGCGAACGTAGTTTTTGTATTGTAACTACTATTTATATCTATGACAACGGTTCCATTACAGAGAGTTGACTATATTATAACACAATTGCGTTCGTATACTACGGAAATCGAGTGACAATGTATTTCAAATTGATAGTAGATTATCGTTGACTCTCATTCGAAGAACAATAGAAATAGACCAATTCGCTCTCTAACATCCACTGACAGAGCAAAGATTTTACATCCACGAAAGAGGTGAGGACGAAGATACAAAAAGAGAACTGTCGTAAATTAGAGGAATTGTTTGCATTGTTGCATTGTTGCATTGTTTTTTTTCGATTTATTATATTCATTTGAATATGACGTTAAAAGAAGTAAGAATTTAACTTTTTCTTCTACTATTTGAATCGCTACCCCAGAGCATGTCGATTGACCTGTTTTTAACTTGGTAATTGGAGGATATTCCGGGAATCGGAAGTAGTTCTCCGCATGCATAACTATTAGACCTTATTCTATTTTCTTATTCTGCATTTGTGGAGGATGGCGTGAGTAGGGAAGAATCCTCTGAGGGTCAGTTTTTATTATTTTTTGTACGAAGTAATATTTATTTTTTAATAAAAAATGACTAACAGGAAGCTTTTATTTCAACACATGCTTGCATCCCGAGCATATATTATTATTCAGGCCTACACACACATATCCATCCTGATACAGATATTATTTGTTAACGAGTATGGCAATATATACTCTTAAATATGAAGATGCGTTGGCTGCTATATACTTATTGGGTTGACTCGCGCGCGTGCAAACAGGAAATCACATTTCACTCGAATCCCTATACCACCGAAATCACCACTGTTATCGCCAACAGCTAACCACCTCCGGATGATACTGATAATAATAATAATGATGATTACTATTTTTAAAAACATGAAAAATTCACTGCGGGCAAATAGCTATCGGTAAACAATCATATGATTTTTTTAATATTCATGATGTTTTTGCTCCAATCAACGAGGGGCTCGACACGCACGCACAAGGTCAAACAATAAAACTGTCGTCCACGATTTAATAATTCTGTTTGTGCTTCATTGTACGATCATACATTCGTATGTGTATAGTATATCCATACATAGACTAACCCGCTGTGGAAAACCCAATCACTCAGGAATTTCTCAACTGTGTTATATATTGGCCTCAGCACGCCGCATTACGGAAATGAATATGACTTGTGATAGGAGGTCTTTTCAAGTACGCCGTTTTACTGACAATGAATACATATGTGGTATTCCATACCAAGCCGACCAATTCGTGAACCCGACTATTTTTTATTTGGTTAAGAATTTTGTATTTTTTCTTGTACGTACTAAAAGCATTCTCTTAGACATTTTTTAGATTTTTGTCTCAACCTAACTAACCACAACAAATTTTTCCAAATTTGACACCATTTCTTTTCAAATGCTCATAACTT
This sequence comes from Alloplasta piceator, assembly GCA_946863875.1. Classification (NCBI taxonomy): domain Eukaryota; kingdom Metazoa; phylum Arthropoda; class Insecta; order Hymenoptera; family Ichneumonidae; genus Alloplasta; species Alloplasta piceator. Next base: position 30,955,111 of record OX333077.1, on the reverse strand, counting down.
TTACAAAAACGGTGATATTAAGGTTGTTTAGAAGCAAATCACGTTCAATGAGAAAATTCTAAAAATTTGGTATGTTTTTCAATGAAGTATTTAAGAAATCGTGTAACAATTTCACGACGATTTGGAAGCTTGTTATCGAATAATTAAGATTAACAAATTAACTAAAATTAAATGTGGTCTTATGGAAACTGATATAACTTTGCGATAAGTTTTTTTTTGACCTCTTAATTATTTGATATCCACAATATACTGGAAGCAACAGAAAGAAAACGAAGTTTATTGATGAATATTTTTTTTATTTGTTTAAAAAATTGTTTTTAACGAAAAGTTAATTTCTTAATAACGAGCTTCCCAATCGTCGTGAAATTTTTACACGACCTCTTAAATACCTCACACAAAAACATACCAAATTTTCAAAATTTTCTCATTATTTTTTATTTTAACACTTAAGGAGGTTTAAGTAATGATGATAGAATTCTGAAAATTTGATATGTTCTTACATGAAGTATTCAGGAGGTCGTGTAAAAAATTCACTATGATTGAGAAGCTATTTATTGAACAATTAACATTCAAAGGTTTCATAGCTTCTAAACAACCTTAAAATAAAACAGATCATTTATCTCGTCTTGAGTTATGGTTTTATTAAAAAAAAATATCGATATTTATTTTTATGTTTTTTGAAGTTTCAAACCGAAAATACATTTTTTTTAAACATGGACCATTTTTTTTTAAATTCACTACTTTTTACGAGACATTTTCGCAAATACTAAAATTGACAGCTTGTGTTATTTATACCGAATGAATATTGACGGTTGTTGCATGGAATGACACAGAAACCATGTCGTTTTGAAAAAGGTGACAATGAAAAACGAATCGAAATAAAATATTGGATTGTTAACCTCTCATATTCGTGTACTATTATGCCGTTAACAAATATTCAATAATTAATTTAATTTCCACGATTGGAATCAGCAAATTTTTACCGTTATCAGGATTTCGGCTTTCATCGATGATTTCCACGCCATGTTTTGATGAACCTTATCCTAACATTTTTTTTGTAACATAAAGTACATAGGCGATCACCTGGTGCCAATTTTAATCAATTGAGATGGTGCTCGGGTCTGGTGCGTATACTTTTGCTAGTTATGTGATGTTATAATTTGAACACATTAGAACATCGATCATGAAACTTCGGCATAATTCTGCTGGAATTAACGCGCGTAAAATATTTGTCTACGGAACAATAATACACGAATATGAGGGGATCTAATATTTTATTGCTGTTCATTTCTCATTGTCACGTTTTTCAAAACGGTACGATTTTAGTGTCATTCCATATAGCAACCGTCAATATTTATTCGGTATTATCGCTCAAGTATTAATACGTTATTTGATGATTTCGTGAACATGATCGCAGAAAAATAATAACACAATTGTTTCCCGATCTCAACCCAACACTATTTGGGATGACGCGGCAGACGGATCAGGCGTGAATGGGCGTCGCAGCGGTTATTTGTTTTACGTTTTTAATGTTTTTATAACTTCAAAAATAAATGAAAAAACAAGTTATAAATAAGACACGCTGCTAATTTTTTAGTACTTGTGAAAATGTCTCTTAAAAAGTAGTGCATTTTTTCTAAAAAATCAAAATGGTCCAAGTTAAAAAAAAATATTTTGGTTTTAAAACTTCAAAAAACATATGAAAATAAATATCAATATTTTTTTTGTATTTTTTCTACAAAACTACAGCTCAAGATGGAAGAAAATGATCTCTTGTTTTATTTTGATATTTCCGTGTTTGAAAAAGTTATGAGTATTTGAAAAAAAGTATGTCAAAATTTGAAAAATTCTGAGAGACGCCTTCTAGTACATACAAAAAATAAAAAATTTTCAACAAAATAAAAAATGGTTGGTCCCACGGATTGGCCAGCTTGGTATGGAATACCTCATATGTAATAGACGTGAAGAAAGTTCTACGTGTTTCAGCTATCGCAAAATTTTTCAAAACGATTATAATTGACATAATTTTTAATAATTTCATAATAATTATTATGAGATCTAAATACTATAAAATAACACGATTTTTATCAAACTTGACCCTTTGTAACGTCGAAATGACTAAACAATCGTTTACATAACCAAAAACATCTGGTACAGAAATCATAAATTTATTGTTGTCATTTTCTTAACTATATATTTCTCTCGGTGCTTCCGGAATCGACGAATAAATCGAATAAATCGAAATAAAAATCGACGAATTATTCAAAAATTCTAACGTGGCATTGTTGAACGTTGATTCAAAATATCGAATTTCCAGGCTCGATTTTTGAATCATTCACACAACTTTTAAACCCTTCGACAGCCTCAACTGTGAAACTAATTATGACCAAGTAGATTAAGTGACGAAGTTATAGATTCTCGCACTATAATAATTTTTTTTTACTATTCATCGTGAAACTAGAATAGTTAAATGTTTGACTCAGTAACGTTGGTTAAATCTTAAGTTTGAATAAAAAATACTTTAATAGCAATTTAATAAAAATACTTAATGAAAAAGTAATTAAATGAAAATGCGAAAACTTTCTATGAATCAAAGAAAACATTTTGAAGTTTTCGAAGTATAAATGCATTGCGTATTACAAATATTGATGAAAGAACCTAAAAATCGGCTGTATTTTATTTCGAAACAGAAGAGTTCACGAAATAAGTTCATGACATTTAGCACATGTTGTTATAACTATAAATTCTTGAGTGTCATCAATATACGTAATTTCGAAAAATACCGGTGCTGAAATATCATATAGTATTATAAAATATATACTTATAATTCATCATGCGTTTGACACTGAATTATTTGTATCGTGTGCGTTAACAGCATGACGCATGTATCCTGGCTATTCATTTTTTTTTGCGAATGAATAACGTAGTTATAGTTTAACAATATAAGACAGCAGCATCGCTATATCAATGTCTGTCATATTTTAGCTACGCCCATAAGCTTTTCCTCGGGCATCATCAGACCTTGAAGATGAGACCTGGAATTTCCAAATGTTAAAAATGAATCACGTGTATTCAAATTTCTTAAAACCAGTAGTATGCCTCGCTCATGGAGTTTCAATGCGCGTGTGTAATGAGAAGTCCTTGGTTTCGCGAAATAATGAGGATGTGAAAGTTTTTACACAACAATATCGAAATCCCTGGAATATATATTGTTCACTATTCATGGTTTCTGCGGGCTCTGCACTCGTTCTCGTTTTCGTCACTTGTAAAAAAAGTATATTAGGCTTATCGCTCTGTGCCAATGTTAACAGCTTCTCTTACGCGACGATGATGGATTCACCGCGAAGTAATCAATATTTTTACACATGAAAGCCGTGACCACCATCACTATTTGACGCTCACAAGTGTGTATAGTATAGCCGCCGGCGGATTCCGCTGGGTGGGGGGCGAACAGCAAAACTGGCCCTGCAGTAAATACGTCTGAACGCCACTACTCGAGTCAGTTCGATTAGTCGTCTTGTGGGACTGTGTTCGTCTGTTCGCAAGTGCCGGTTATCGTTGCAAAACATTTATATTTCAAGACCTACAAGAAAACGTGTGAGACAAGGTCGTTATGGTTGAAAAAATAACGAAATGGTAGTGGTCAATTAATTCGGGTGTGTATATAACGACATTAACTAGACGCTGGTCTCGCAATTATATACTTTGATCGATTCTGCTTTACAGTTACCATACGCGCGCACATGATACATCAATTGTACATTATTTTCTATACTCTTTACTTTACGTCAATCATCTAGGAAATATATATTTATACGGACTCAACTTTATTTTGTAGACCTTTAGAGATAGAAAAACATATTTTCTATTTTTGAAAACGGATTTAAATATCGGAACGTGAGCTACATCAGGGCAATAAAGAGCTTAAAAATTATTGAAAACAGTGGACGCTCGTTGAAGATTGATTTCATGATCACCTGCATGCAAGTAAGTAAAAAAAAGGCATTTAAATATATGTATACTAATTGAAATATAAATTACTTATGAACGTAATTAATTCGGACGTTTTATCACTAGTATATTACATATATAAAGAAAAATATCGGATTTCATTATTTTTCCCTGTCTACCGTCCCTGTCTATGTTTTCCACGCTTATACCGAATCGTAAAATAATCGCTGTAGACCACCTACAGGAGGAGAGCGAGATAAAAGTATAATGAATAAAATATAAAACGCACCAAGCGTGACGTGTATTGTGACCGAAGCATGACATCGTTTATCGCTTGACTCGTAGTATATGCATTTGTTTTCGATACATGACGCGATCGTCCAAGAGACAGTCAGAACAAACACACTTATCGTGCCAGAGGTGTTGCTGCTGCATGTGCATTACCACTTACACATATTGATCGAGTCAATAATCATATACCCAATAATACTAACTTCATTCAGCTAACTGTACAAACGCTGCCTCAAGCATGTTTCAAGTTCATCTACACCATAATAAGTATTATTCCTCCATAAATTATCCTTATGCTCAGTACCAGTTTGAAGTCTGGTGTACTCTAAGTTCCGTAATATATTTGTGTGTATCATTGATTTTTCTTTATTCAAGCTTAGTTTTCATTGAGTTTTTTTTGAGATGTGCGTCTACGTTCACTTCATCGGTTCTTACGCGTGATTGGATTTTCTTCATGAAAATTTGTATAGTACACCGAAAGAAATGTATGGTAAGAAAGGTGACAACGATACATGAATGGTTCTTGCGATATTCGCGTATGGTTACACGAACAATTATTTAGCAAATTGGACATCATGACGGGTCAACTGAACTATATAAACGGTTTTCGATGTCATATAACATTATTACCTACGATAACATTATTATTCCCTTATCCAGTTGAATAAAGAGACAATTATGTTATATGATATCGAGAACACTTTAAATAGTTCAGTTGACCCGTCATTATGTCCAAATTGCTACATTTTTGTTCATTATATAACCATACACGAAAGTCCCAAAGACCATAAATTTATCGTTGTCACTTTTTTTCCATACCTTTTTCTTAGTGTAATATATTTTCATGTAGAAAATGCAACCACGCATATAAACCGATGCAGTGAACGTAGATGTATATCTCAATAAAAACTCACTTAATGAAAACTACGCTTGAATGAAGAAACATCAACAATACTACGACTAACACACAAATATATTACGGAACTTAGAGTACATCGGCCTTCAAACTCGTATTCGGCGTAAGGATCAATTATATAGGAATAATACTGGTCTGAATATATATACATATATATAAGCCACCTACACCACATTATTACGGTAAGTCTCACAAGAGCGTTGGTATGATATCTGGTAAAATATTTAATGTACATAAGTAAATTTGCGCGCCATAATATAGATGAATGTTAGGTACGCTGTAAAAGGAACTTATTCAAAAATAAATGATTCCGTATATAAAGGCTTTATACACAAATCGAACATTAAATTTTAAACACTACTGCTCAGTAATAAGGAAGTAACGTTACATTGTAAGCAATGCTCGTTCATTTATTTTTAATATGACATTACATGAAAATTACTGCACAGGGATATTTGAAAATGAATGTCCAGCTCATGCGAAAAAACTTAATTTACCTGTTGATTATGTTTCAATAATCTTGTCTTTGAAATTCAATGAACTGTAGGAATGTTTTTTAAAATACTGTTCATTAAGATAGAAACACTACCATGTGGTAATTGTTAAGTGAAGATTCATTGAAAACAATGTTGTATACTTTAATGTGCCTCTTTTTAATATGCTTTAATATGCCTCTTTTTTATAATAAATACTCAAATATGCCTCTTTTTAGCTCTTTAAGGGGGTCCTGTCAACGTGAAATCGGAAAAAATCGTGTTTTTTATTATTTTATTTTTACATTTTACAAACTCTTTTGCACTTATTCATCAAATCATAGAGCCAAATGTTAAAAAATGGCAAAGTTACAAGTGAATCTGTAAAAAAAGAATTTTAAAAATTGAGAAATCCATTTTTTGAATTCTGCTTTTTTCCACAAATCCTAGATCATAAATAAGTAATCTATATCATGATGAGAAAGTGGGATGCGGCTGCCTTATATTTTTTTTATAATTTTTTTTTCCAAAATAGAAATATGAAATTCTAATATTCCTTATGAAAGTGAAAAAAAATATTCTCATTTATTTTGAATAATATGCAAAATATCAAAATTTTTCAGGATATGTTTTATTTCTATTTTATTTTTGACATCTCTAAGGAATATTAGGAATTAATTTTTTCATTTCATTTTAGAAACTAAAAATAAAAAATTTATTTTAAAAAATATGAGGCAACCGCATCCCACTTTCTAATCATGATAGATATTACTTATTTACAACTCAGAATCTGTGGAAAAAGTTGCAGAATTTTATAAAAGGTGTTTTTTCAGTTATTCCTTTTTTACACACAAACGATCGTCACGCCACTTGAATTAGTGATGAAATAATTCTGTAAAAAAAATTAGGCTATTTTTGAAGCGGAATCAATACGAAAAAGGATCTGATTACTTGAGGGAAATGACTCCTCGATTTCACTTGGAATGCCCTATATATATATATATATATATATATATATATATATATATATATTATATAAATATTTCGCCACTGCCACCGCCACCACCGCCACCGTGTACAGGAATCGAGAATCCATACCTCCAAACCCAAACCCTCAAATCTAAACCTTTACGACGCGAGGGCGCTGCGCGCCCGAGCCACAAAAACCTCTAGTATATATATATATATATATAATATCATCGATTTATATGCAGTGAAAATATTTCTAAAGTTGTTGAAGAAATATTCTCATCAATGATAAATATATATGCGGCATTCCATCCAAAATCGGACAGTTTGAAATTTTTTTTTATTTCCTCAATTTTGCTTCCTCATAAAGGAGAAGCTTTGTTTTCGTGGAAAACATTTTTTTCGCGATTTTTATGCCAATATGTTCAAAATGTCGTAAAACATCGAGAAATCATATTTAGAAAAAATGTCCGGATGGACATCCGGTGTGTGTGTGTGTGTGTGTGTGTGGATATCATGAGTTTCAGATGTAAATGATTAATAACTCGAAAATGCTTCGAGATATCAAGCTAAAATTTAACACACTTGTCGAGCACGGATTACTCTTCATTATGAAAAAAAAATTGTTTTAATTATAACCGGTGTTCAGATTTTATTGAATTTTTCGTTTTTGCAAGAATAGCGTAAACGCTCCAGCCTCTGCAATTTTCAAGATATTGCACTTAAACTTTGTACAGAATTAGTATAGCTATTGAGGTTGTTTGGTATTGAATTTGGCGAAAATCCGTCGAGGGATTAAAATCTTATGAAATTTTGAATTTTTTGAAAAATAACCTAAGCGCTCTAACTTGTGCAATTTTTAAGATATTGTACTGAAACTTTGTACACAGCTGATATAGCTGTTAAGGTTATTCGCTATTAAATTTGGCAAATATCTATCGAGGGATTAAAATTTCATGAAATTTTGATTTTTTTGAAAAATAGTGCAAGCGCTCTAACTTGCACAATTTTCAATATATTTCACTGAAACTTTGTACAGAACTTGTATAGCTATCAAGGTTGTTCGCTATTAAATTTGGAAAAAATCCATGGAGGTATTAAAATTTTATGAAATTTTGAATTTTTTGAAAAATAGCGCAAGCACCCTAACTTGCACAATTTTCAATATATTTCGGAGAAACTTTGTACAGACCTTATGTAGCTATCAAGGTTTGTTCGCGATCAAATTTGGCGAAAATTGATCGAATTTGCACATTGATTACTAATATTTTTCAATAGTTAACAAAGTTTCCTTTATGAGGGAGCCAAATTTGATCACCATACCGTGTGTTAAAGGAAGCTCTGTGAACTATGGATGAAGATGAGGAAGCAATGTGCAAACTTCAATTTGCAGGGTTTTTTTATATTTTTAAGTAAACCCATGAAAAGACCCTTCCTGTTAAATTTTGAGATTTTTTTGATTACCCCGTTAAAAGATATTAAATTTACAAAAAAAAACCGCTCTTTTTTTGGTATTTTGGTCATAACTTCTTTAATAATGGTCCAAATTGAAAGTTTTTTGGCAAAATTTTTGATTTTTGATGGCCTTCGCAGAAAAAAATACAATAAAAATATTCGACGTGTTTTTGAATGAGTTTTTTAAGTTTTAAACGTTAAATCGCGTTTTTGAAAGGGAATGTCATTTTTAACTTTTTTTTAAATCTTTTGTTTCAAACGTCTATCTATTCAACAATTTTCAAGACTAGTCCGATCGTGGGATCTCAATGACTACTATTTTTTTTCGATTTTTGAAAATTAAAAAAATTTTGTTTTTTAAATAAATTATTATGAATACCAATTTTTGTTACTGTATAGTATTTTTTTAATTATTTTGAATTAATTTAGACACTTGATCATTGTTGACAGATTTTTTAAATTAATAATTAATCGGTGAGCAAATAACAACAGTTCAAGAATTGTATGAGTGGACATTGAACACAAATAGTCTACCGAACATTGCTGTCAAATTTTCACATGAGAAACATTATTCAGATGCAAAAGAAAGATTTTATTTGCGATAAAATACTGCGAAGTCAATCACAGGGGGACACAAAAATTTCATTCAATTATTCCAATGAGCAACGGAAATGCATTGGCAAAGGAATATTCTAATTCAGGAAATAATCGTATATGTAAGGTTTTCGAAAAAATACGTGAATAAATAAAAACTGATGTTATTATTGTTCATAAACAGACTTAACGATTAATTATTAATTTTAAGAACCTGTTAACAATAGAAAAGTGTCAAAATAAATTCTGAATATTGAAAAAATACTATATAGTAACAAAAATTGGGTCAAAATGAATTCTAAATATCGAAAAAAATACTATACAGTAACAAAAATTGGTATTTACAATAATGTATAAAGAAATTTTTTTTTTTTTTTCAAAAATCGAAAAAAAATAGTAGTCATTGAGATCCCACGATCGGACTAGCCTTAAAAATTGTTGAATAGATAGACGTTTGAAACAAAAAATTAAAAAAAAAGATCAAAAATGACATTCACTTTTAAAAACGCGATTTAACGTTCAAAACTTAAAAAACTCATTCAAAAACACGTCGAATATTTTTGTTGTATTTTTTTCCGAAAAGGCCATAAAAAAACAAAAATTTTGAAAATGTTGAAATTTGGACCACCATTAAAGAAGTTATGACCAAAATACCAAAAAGAGAGCGGTTTTTTTGTTAATTTAATATCTTTTAAACGGTTAATCAAAAAAATCTCAAAATTTAATAGGAAGGGTCTTTTGATGGGTACTCAAAAATATAAAAAAATTGAGGAAATAAAAAAAAAAAGTTTTTCAAATTGTCTGATTTGGGATGGAATGCTCCATATATATATATATATATATATATATATATATATATACCGGGTGTCCCATTTTAATCTCACAGTTGATTTATTTTGAAAAATATTGCTCTGATCAAAAATTGAGTGGGATGAAACTTTTCGGGTTCAGAGGGGGGCGTTTAAAAAATTTGTTTGTTTTGGTCCAAAATTCAAAATGGCGGCGTTAAGATAGCTAACATGTTTTTTTTAAATGGAAACATGATTTTTTTTCACCAAAAATTTGTTCAGATTAAATCTAACATTTTTTGTGAGAACAGTTTTTTGATACAGCCTATAATAGAGGGTGTCGCATTTTAATCCAACAGCTGAATTATCTTGAAAAATACTGCTCCGATGAAAAATTGAGTGGGATGAAACTTTTAGGGTTCAGAAGGGAACGTTCAAAAAAATTTTTTGTTTCGGTCCAAAATTCAAGATGGTGGCGTGAAGATGGCTGACATGTTTTTTTAAAATGGATACATAATTTTCTTTTTACTAAAAAATTATTCAGATCAAATCTAACATCTTTTGTATCCACCATTTTTGACTATTTTAGCGTTATGCAGCATAACGCTAAAATAGTCAAAAATGGTGATCTAGTCTGAAATATCCGGGCCATAAAAAAAATATTGCTACAAAAGATGTTAGATTTGATCTGAATAATTTTTTGGTAAAAAAAAAATTATGTATCCATTTTAAAAAAACATGTCAGCGATCTTCACGCCGCCATCTTGAATTTTGGACCGAAACAAAAAATTTTTTTGAACGTTCCCTTCTGAACCCTAAAAGTTTCATCCCACTCAATTTTTCATCGGAGCAGTATTTTTCAAGATAATTCAGCTGTTAGATTAAAATGGGACACCCTCTATTATAGGCTGTATCAAAAAACTGTTCTCACAAAAGATGTTAGATTTAATCTGAAACATTTTTGGTGAAAAAATATCATGTTTCCATTAAAAAAAAACATGTTAGCTATCTTAACGCCGCCATTTTGAATTTTGGACCAAAACAAACAAATTTTTTGAACGCCCCCCTCTGAACCCGAAAAGTTTCATCCCACTCAATTTTTGATCGGAGCAATATTTTTCAAAATAAATCAACTGTAAGATTAAAATGGAACACCCGGTATATTAGGGTGGTTCTTATTTTGGGTATGTCGTTTTATCTTTTGTAGATAGTCCTAAATCGCTTTTGAATAAATAAATAAAAATGCATACTAAATTTCAGCTCGATATCTTAATTTTAACGTGGCCCCCACGGAAGTCGAAGTTTTAAAGGGAAAATAAAAATACGTGTATTTTATACGGTCAATGATTTTAACATTTTTTCAACTTAGTTAATATTGATTTAAAAATTCGAAACTTAGCACATATATTTCTCATAGTATAAGGTATACTTGTAGAATTTTATCAGATTTTTCATCCTCGATTTTCGACATTCCCTCCCCCTCAAAAGTTTAGACACATTTGCCAAATTTCGCATCCCACTAAAAGTTCGATTGCGAAGTCAATAATAAAGGTAGCTAACTTTTCCAAGCGGCGTTTGAAAGAGGACATATTTACCTTTATTTTGCTTTCTTAGAAATTTCTCTACGATTTTTTTTTAGCCCGGTACGCACATTTTAACATGGTCATGGGCCCGGTACGCGCTTCTGAACATGGCCATTGGCCATGTTCAAAAGTGCGTAACAGGCTAAAAAAAAATCGTAAAGAAATTTATAAAAAAGCAAAATAAAGGTAAATGTGTCTTCTTCCAAACGCCGTTTGGAAAATTTAGCTATGTTCATTATTGACTCCGCAATCGAACTTTTAGTGTGGTGCGAAATTCGACAAATGTGTCCAAACTTTTTAGCGGGAGGGTATGTCGAAAATCGAGGATGAAAAATCTGATAAAATACTACAAATATACCTTATACTATGAGCAATATATGTGCCAAGTTTCAAATTTTTAAATCAATATTACCTAAGTTGAAAAAATGTTAAAATCATTGACCGTATATAATACACGTATTTCCCCCTTAAAACTTCGACTGCCGTGGGGGCCAGGTTAAAAATGAGGTATTGAGCTGAAATTTGGTATGCATTTTTATTTATTTATTTAAAACCGATTTAGGACTATCTACAAACGATAAAACAACATACCCCAAATAAGAACCACCCTAATATATATATATATACATATATATATATATATATAATCCCATAGAGATAAAAAAAGGTTGGAGAGAAACATTTTTTTACATATAATGAAACCAGAGATTTTGTTACAACCAGAAAAAAATTGTTACTAAAATCTGTGAGAGCGCTCGAATTCGACTCTGGTACGTTTGCGCTGAAGTAACCCATATATCATATATATACTATACATGATATATATATATTGTAACGCGAAATCGTGTACATGTGGACAATTCGGAAATGATGTCGGTAGCGGGTTTGATAGCTCAGTTGGAAGAGCACTCGACCGGCAATCGAGAGGTCCCGGGTTCGAATCCCGGTCCCGTCCCTCCGCATTTTTTTCTGAACTGTCCATAACGCAAAAAACGTTATAAGTGGCGCCCGACGTGGAGCTCAAACATGAGTCTATGGAAAATTTTGAAAAATTGAAAAAATTGAGAAAAATTTAGGAAAATTGAGAAAATTTTGGAAAATTCAGAAAATTTTTAAAATATTGCGAAAAATTAAAGAAAATTTGAAAAATTAAGGCAAAATTGAAAAATTGCGAAATATCCAGAAAGTTTTAGAATAAATTAGATCTAAGCGAAAAATCCCAAAAAAATTCGAACAAATAATAATTCGGAAAATTAAGGAAAATTTGCGAACATTTAGAATTAAGAACAATATAAAAATTGAGAATTAAGAAAAATATATCAAAAAATAAGAATCGCGAAAAATTTCGAAAAATACAGCGGAAAAATAAGATATTGCAGAATTTCGAGAAAATTGAGAAAGACTCGTGAATAATAGTACCCACTGCGATACGGATCATAATAATTTACGATTTTATTTTATAAACTGAAATGATTAGAGAACCCCTGTAGGGAGCCACGACACCACGCGCACTCACAGTGGTGCTCAATTGATCGGAAAACATTATTTCCGTTTTAATAATCCGGCATCATTGAATTTGATATTTTTATTATTGTCTAGGATATTTTTGGATATAAAAGATTGAATTTTTGACTTTTTGATTATTATTTTCTGGAGAATTAACCTTGAGTTGTATTGATTATTTGAGTACTTCGCTGTCGATCACATTTCTCATTATCAACCTATTTCAAAATAAACAGTTTTAAAAACTTCCAAATAACAAATCCTTTCTTCCTCCCTGACAATATATTCCCCTCGCTCGCACATGCCCCGCACTCCTTTTTTACTGTTCACCCTGATGTATTGCTTATAGATTTTGAGTCACTCCTAGTCCATTACAACAAATTAGAGTCAGACATTAAGACAACTGATAACGATAGTACGGACAACGGCCCTTCCGAGTTCGATCACCTCTCCGAAGGTGCGATGGACCGATTGATGCTTGCTGTCGAGACACCCTCATATTCAGATAGAGAAATTAGAGAAAGAAATGAATTAAAAAGATTAGAATCAGAACAGATTAGACGAAGAACAGATTAGGCCAAAGAATAAAGGTTCGATTAAATAATTTGAGAAAGTTCGAATGCACACGGGATTCCCTACCTGATCCGATCCCCAGTGAAATCCTTCTGACTTCACCCTCATCCCCTGAACCACGTGACCCACATCCCTACCCCGAATCTAACCGAGTCCAAGCCCATCAGGCAAATTTGGACATTTTGAGATCGAGTTTGAGCCTCATGGAAGAGGAAGAAAATAATGGAGTTAAATTTTTGGTTGATCCGCACAAATTTTCCGGCAACAAGTCGAGTCAAAAGAAACAAAACCCTCCCATAGCCCGAACAAAAAAAATCAAGCCCCAACTGTGAGACACAGAAATACTGTTGAGCACTTTAAGACTTCCCACTCGGAAGAGTCCGAAAGCCAGGACTCGAGAGTTCGGAAGAAGAGTAAAATAAAGAAAAAACCAATTAGAGAACCCAAGGTAACAACCGCATTTTTGGCCCAATTCGGCCTCTCATGGCATACTCTATACCCTGTCCCGCCCCAAGTCTGGACATTCGTTTTTTTCGAGCTCTCTTTTCGGAATCTTCCTAAGCATCTCGTGTCCCAACTCCCACATCAAGCTCCCGAACCTTTTCACCGCGTACTCAGACGCTTTCAACGAGTTATCAAATACCCCAACCCCACACTCCGACATCAGGACCTCCTTCGAGTTATTCATCAGACGCTTGTTTTGAGTGCCCTGCTCTCGGCCCCATTCCAGATCCATCAAGTCGTGAAGACTACCCCAAATCTATCCCCACTCACCGAAAACTACCAGTCCCTTGGTATCGTCTTGCCCCCTCCCCCGCTTGAGTTTCAGATTCTTATAGAGTTTATTAGTCCAGATTCCGAGTTATTATCACATTCCGATTTCAAGACAAATTGAGCAAGATAAAGTCTGGTCAATCCCCTCAGCACAGAACCCTTTTGGACCAGCCATATTTTGCGAAAATGACTTTGGAGTATTTTTAGGACCAGTCATATTTTGCGAAAATGACTTTGAAGAATTAATATAAGAGACAACCCCTTCTTTAGTTTGAGAATATTTTTGAGTATCCCCAAAAATTGAGGTAATCGAGATAATTGGAATATTTGAGATAATGGAGATAATTGAGATAATTGAAAAAGCCCATTGCGATGATATTTGAGAAAGCCCTTTGCGAAATGACAAACCCCTTTTGAGTTGAGAATAATTTTGAGTATCCCTCAAAAATTGAAATTATTGAAATTATTTAGATTATTGAGATTATCGAGAACCAATAGTATTAGAAAAATCTCATTGCGAAAAAAATGATTGAGAAAGCCTTTGCGAAAATGCCCATTGAGATTATTGAGAAAGCCCATTTGAAAAATGACTACCCTTTGTGAAATATATTCTGTTGTGCTTATATTTTGTAAATTGAGATCATGAAAACGTTTAGAGCCTCCCCTTAATTCCCCATGGCTTGTTGTAGCCTTCCCCACTGAAAGAGAGCGTCTTGAGGTACTTCTAGGTCGCATAATTCCGTCAGAAGTCCTTAACCCTTGAGATACCTTGAGATCAATGCGAGACTGAATCATAAAAGGAGATCGCAACCCTAAAATCCTGAAACTTGTCCCAAATCCTGTGATAAAGACAGTGACGTGTTAAGTCATCATTCCTGTAATAATAGAATAATTTTTTTGGGCCGCACGTCGGGCGCCATTTGTAAGGAAAATCGTGAATCAAATTAAATAAATAATAGAATCAAGAATTGTATTAAATAATTTAATTAAATGAAACTTCATTCGTATTAATCTCAAACAAAAAACAAATTATTCAATCGGGCGCCAGCTGGTTTTACGGTCCAGCAACCGATCATATCTTACAAACCAAAAATAAGCGCGAATAAAAACAATCATAAGGATAATTCTTACAATCTAATATAGCGCAAGAGTACAATGGAATGGTCCAAAAAGAGGGGGGGAAGGAAGACTAAGAATCTATTGTTCTCAACATCGCGAATCTCAAATCATAAATCTCAAATCTCAAATTACCTCAAGGCTAAATACTCGTGGCGTACGCGAAATAGATTTTTCCTTCCACCCCCCTTTTTTGGACTGTTCCATCATTCGAGATTTTGTATTTTGCGTTGTATAATTCAAGTCGCGGTAACACCGAGTCGAGGAACCCCCGAGTATTTAGCCCTGAGATAATTTGAGATTTGAGATTAATGATTTGAGATTTGCGATGTTGAAAACAATGGATTTTTAGTCTTCCTTCCCCCCCTCTTTTTGGACCATTCCATTGTACGTTTGTGCTATATTAGATTGTAAGAATTATCCTTATTATTGTTTTTATTTATTTGTAACAAAATTTGAGTCATATTCGTCGGCGTCCCTCTCTGCGACACCGATCGATTCCAGGTTCGATCCAGTCGATCGATTCCCGGCTCCTCATCAACCCATGCGGCCGTCAGGTTTCTCAACTTCCTTATCTGCCGGACGGCCCTCGAGAGATGCCCCGCGTGAAAAAGGATCATGCCAACGGTGTCGGCCTTCCGTTCCCACCTCAGAAGAAATCTTACGAGACGCTAGAAAGTTTTGTAAACTTCGTGAATATTTCACTAAAGAACCACTAACACTTTAAACCTTCAGCGAGGACACTTACGCTCAACGCCAGCCCGTGCCACCGGTGATCCTCGAAGCAATCCGTTCCGTAGATGTAATAATCACCCATTTCGAGTGGAAAAGATTTGCGCGACTTCAACTGTCTTGATCGACTCTCCAAGCTCAACTGAAGAGATATTGATCATTGATTCAGTGTCCAGGCCCAGCATCGACCGATCACAAGGGACCGGAGTTTTCCTAATCGGCATTTCGAAGATCAACATCCGGCAACAAAGTATCGCCTATGCACGAGCGCGACAAAGAAGCCAACAGCGCCGAGGACGTGAGCTTCTCGTATTACACCTCGCTCGTGCAATGAAAAGGTAGAGGCAAACGAACGGAAATCTATCCGAATTATAAAAATTATTTGGTACAAGCGATGTCCAGTGAGTTACAAAGAACGTTTCATCTCTCTCTCTCTCCCTCGCGCGCGGAGTATAGGTACATGCGATCTTACTGCTCTTATCGTGCAGGAAAGGAATCTGCTGACTCGCCACTAGGACGGTCAGGCAGCATAAACGGCTACAGTGGAAGTTCGCATAACTTCCCCAGCCAATTTTGAAATAAAATTTGTTTTGTTCGCTGCAACAATAATATCGAATATCGAACAAACGAATTTTCTTTTGGGTAATGAAAATTTTGGTCTAGACTTTGTTCAAGCAACAAAATTAGATCTCGAAACGAACAAACAATTTGACCAATAATTGCTCAAAAGCATCAACAAAATGTTTAAGTAAAGTTTTTTGTAACAACTAAATTCTCTTGAATTAGTTGATATTCGAAGGAAAAAATTTCTACGTGATCAGAGTACGATACAGGCACGTTGCCAGAACTGCCTAGATTTAGTGGAACGTTTATGGGACCGCCGAACGTTAAAACGTTCACAATAAATGATGAAATGTGGACGATTTGAAAAAGTATTTTTGTTAAAACGAGGGATACTAATGTTCCTCTGGTATCCGTGCAATGATACAAGTGCACTCGTCAGCAAGGCGGAATAAACACAAATCGCGCTACAGTATGAGTTTACATAACTTGTACTTTGCCAATGTAATATTTTTTATATATCGACAAAATCGTGGTATCGCCACAGGTAACGAAATAACGTAAACGTTGAGTATTGTATACGCGTTAACACGTTTTAAACAAATTTGGATGGACTCATAAAGTCGAATCTACTGTGATTTATAAGCCGACCTACTGGTCGCATCGGGCGGAACGCGCCGTATCAAAAGCCGACCGTGCGGTCGCATAGGGCGAAGAAAAACCCTATCGATTTTTTTGTAATTGACAGTTTTGATGAGAGCGAAAACAGGCAGTTGCTCACGTAGTTTTAAGAAACACGTTAATCGCGAATTGTAAGAATTGTAAACCACCATGTGTAAATTCAAACGCTCGTTGCAGCCCGGTGAACTTAGGTCACTGAGGCAACGATTTAATCGTCTCGTCGGAATGTCAATCTAAATGCTTAACATCCAGGATGAAGGTCCGTCAACAATGAAGATGGAGGACCATCAACGGAAGAACCAAACATCAAGTACACCCCGTCCTTCTTTCTGAGCGAGGCGCTCTAGAAAACTAAGCAAGGCGTAGCATTCTTCCTAAAGGGGGAGGTGTTACATCCGGGGTATTTTTGTTATTACTTATATTTTCCAACCTTTTTATTGAATATTTAAAATAGTGAAATTTAAACAATGAATAATTGGCATTGGTGCTCGAAACGAGCCAGTAAATTATCAGGGATATTTTACGGCGGCATATCAGAGTGCGAACAAGTAGCCGTAGACGATCTCATGATGGTCGGTTGCAGATTTCCTGCTGACCAAGGGGATCTCACGCTAGCCGAGAAACGCTGCACGTACGAGAGATGTGCAGCGCTTGGCGTAGGAACACTTTGCTCGCGCTTGGATATGCCATTGAGTCCTTAGGACTATTTTAATGAAAAAGAAATCTTCAGTTGTCTTCGGGGAGGCGACCTGAGTGGTCGCTCCCGCAAAATTAATGAAACAGTTGTCTACGGGAGAGCGACCAGAGTGGTCGCTCCCATTAAAATCATTTTTCGAGTTGTCTCCGGGAGTGCGACCAGAGAGGTCGCATCCACAAAATTGGGAGTCAACATCGTAAAGGGCGACCAGTATGGTCGACCCATAAAATTTACAAATCAGACTTCAACTCCGTGGCTCGACCCTTCAAGTCGACCACGTTAGTTCAAAATCGAAATTCAAACTAATGAAACTTACATTTTTGGAAAGGCGTTGCGTCGTGAGTCAAATGACCAATCAACCATGCGCGTAGAGTGGGAACTCTGGCCTAGCGTCGGCCACGTTCAATCACACGTCTGTGCTGACCACACAGGCAGGGCCCATCTACCTCTGACACGTTCAGATACATGGCATCGATTGTGAGTCCTAAATCTTGATTGGGTCATTACGAGAGTGCGCGAGTGTGTTCACGAGACCGCGATAACTTAGCGCGAGGCGTATCGCGGATAGACACTCGGTTCCAAGGCGAACCGCAAAACCGAAAATTATCAAATTAACGAAAACAGTTTAAAAACAAACAACGAACATTTTTATCAAACGAAAACGAGCCTAGCACCATTCGGCGACAGTGCTAGAAGTGTAACTTTGTTGAAATTTGTAACAAAATTTGAGTGAAACCCCATCGACTAAATCAGTTGATGGCGTTGTAAATAAAATTGTTATTATTGTGTTTCAATATGGCGTTAAACAACGAAATAATTTTAACCCGCTACGCCTATGGCAACGCCCGTTTGTCAAATAACAGAATAATTAAAATCTAACCCAAATCCACTAACTTTATCAATCTCACTCTCCTGCTCCGATCCCTGACGAGCGCATTTTCGTCCAAACAACAGGAGCAAAATATTTATTTTGTTCTACGCTCACGGTAAGTGTTCGTGTGTCCGTCGAAAAATATTGCCGGGACGTAACAATATATATATATATATATATATATATATATATATATATATATATATATATATATATTGTAACACGAAATCGTGTACATGTGGACAATTTGGAAATAATGTCGGTAGCGGGTTGGATAGCTCAGTTGGAAGAGCACTCGACCGGCAATCGAGAGGTCCCGGGTTCGAATCCCGGTCCCGTCCCTCCGCATTTTTTTCTGAATTGTCCATAACGCAAAAAGCGTTAGAATTTATTAGACTGTATCAAAAAAATCGATAATTCTTTTATTAGCTTTATACAATCTTAATCTATGCTTGGACATAAAAAAATAATTCTTGCAAAAGATGGGGCCGGTCCTTTAAGATTTAGAGGTATCTTATCGGACTTTTGTCTTTTTTATTTCGTTAATACGTGAGTAACGAATTTGCATGAATGAAACATACATTTTTTTATTTTAAAATGATAAATATATTCTAAACTTATGTATAAATACTTAATATAGGGGGTTCCATCCCAAATCGGACAGTTTCAAAAACTTTTTTATTTATTTCCTTAATTTTTTTGATTACCCGTTCAAAAGATATTAAATTAACAAAAAGAATCGCTTTTTTTGGTATTTTGGTCATAACTTCTTCAATAATGGTCCAAATCAAATTTTTTTTTTCAAAATTTTCGTTCTTTAATGGCCTTTCCAGAACAAAAATACAACATAAATACTCGACATATTTTTGAATACGTTTTTTGAGCTCTAAACTTTAAATCGCGTTTTTAAAAGTAAGAGTCATTTTTAATTTAAAAAAAAAAATTTGTTTTAAGCATTAATCTATTCAACAATTTTCAAGACCAGTCCGATCGAGGGATTTCCATAACTACTATCTAATTTTTTCGATTATAGAAAATTAAATTTTTTTTTCTTCATAAATTATCACGAATACCAATTTTTGTTACTGTATAGTATATTTTCAATGATTGTGAATTAATTTTGACACTTTTTCATTGTTAACAGATTTTTGAAATGAATAATCAATCGATGAGCAAATAACAACAGTTCAAGAATTGTATGAGTAGGCATTGAATCTAAATAGTATACCGAATGTTGCTGTCAAATTTTCACCTGAGGAACTTTATTTAAATGCAAAAGAAAGATTTTATTTGCGATAACATACTGTGAAGTCAATCACAGGGGGACGTACAAATTTCATTCAATTATTCCAATGAGCAACGGAAACGTATTGGCAAAGGGCTATTCTAATTCAGAAAATAATCGTAAATGTAAGGTTTTCAAAAAAATACGTGTATAAATCGAATCATTGTTCATAAACAGACTTAACGATTAATTATTAATTTTAAGAACCTCTAAACGATAAAAAAAAGTGTCGAAATAAATTCTTAATATTGAAAAAAATATTATACGGTAACAAAATTGGTATTCATAATAATTTATAAAAAACGAAAATTTTAATTTTCAAAAATAAAAATAAAAGCAGTTATGGACTAGTCGGACTTGTCTTAAAAATTGTCGAATATATATTAGGTGTACAAATAAGTTTCCGCGGTTTTTTATAAAAAATTAGGAATTTATTGTGAAGGAACAGTACATTACGTTTTATTCAAAGTATTTTCCATCATTTGCCACTACTTTTCCCCATCTTTCTGGCAACATTCGGATACCCCGTCGAAAAAACTCTTCATCTTTTGACGCTATCCACATCGACCGGAACAGGTGATAATCGGAAGGGGCTAAGTCTGGTGAATACGGCGGGTGGGGTAAAACTTCCCAGTTGAGTGTTTTCAAGTATGTTTTTACCGGCGCCGCAACATGTGGACGAGCATTATCGTGTAAAAGAATAATTTTGTCGTGTCTGGAGTAGTAATGGGTGCGTTTTTCCTTAAGTGCCCGACTCAATCTCATCAATTGTGTTCGGTAGAGAGCTCCAGTAATGGTTTAGCAGGTTCTTTGTCCGTTCCGTTCCGTTGTCCGTTCTTTGTCCTTCACGTCAAACTCACCGTTCTTAAACTTTTGAAACCATTCCTGACAACTTCTCTCACTTAAAGCAGCTTCACCATATGCTTCTAGAAGCAATCGATGCGCCTCAGCTGCAGATTTTTTCAAATTAAAGAAGTAAATCAAAAGTTCCCGCAAATGATGCTTATTCGGCACAAAACTTGACATTTTTGCACGAAAAAAATTACGTGATGCTGATACGGAATCACTAGTACTTTAAGGTTATGGTGTTGCCGGATGACGAAACTTGGGATATTACGTTTTACATCTGACAATTTCTCCATAACCTTCTGGTGGGGCCATCTTTTGACAAACCGCGGAAACTTATTTGTACACCTAATAGATGTTTGAAACAAAAAACTAAAAAAAAAAAAAAAAATGACACTTACTTTTAGAAATGCGATTTAAAATTTAAAACTCAAAAAACTCATTTGGAAACTCGTTGAGTATTTTTGTTGTATTTTTTTCTGAAAATGCCATGAAAAACAAAAAATTTGAAAAAGAAAACTGTCAATTTGGACCATTATTAAAGAGGTTATGACCACAATTCAAAAAAGCGGGTTTTTTGTTAGTTTAATATCTTTTGAACGGGTAATCACAAAAATCTCAAAATTTAACAGCAAGTCCTTTTGATGAGAACTAAAAAATATTTAAAAAATTGAGGAAATAAAAAAAAAAGATTTGAAAACTGTCCGATTTGGGGTGGAACGCCAAATATTCAGTATTTATACATAAGTTTAGAATATGTTTATCATTTTAAAATGAAAAAATGTATGTTTCATTCATGCAAATCCGTTATTCACGTATTAACGAAATAAAAAAGACGAAAGTCCGATGAGATACCTCTAAATCTTGAAGGACCGGCCCCATCTTTCGCGAGTAATATTTTTTTACGTCCAAGTAAAGATTAAGATTGTATAATGCTAAAATAAAAATTATCGATTTTTTTGTACAGTCTAATATATATATTGTAACACGAAATCGTGCACATATGGACAATTCGGAAATAATGTCGGTAGTGGGTTGGATAGCTCAGTTGGAAGAGCACTCGACCGGCAATCGAGAGGTCCCGGGTTCGAATCCCGGTCCCGTCCCTCCGCACTTTTTTCTGAATTGTCCATAACGCAAAAAGCGTTATAATATATATATACATTTGATTATTCATTCAGATTCCTGTAGAGTTGGTAAATAAATAATTATTCTACTGTCGAATTGAAATTTGAATATCACGCAATTGCGACATTGAGCTTTGCAGCTAATAAGCGCACTCTGCACGCTTACAACTCTGTGGACCAATCAAAACGCTCGAAAGAAGTGACTACTGGCCAATCAAAAAAATTGTCGCAAGTGATCTGAAGGAAAGTGCCTCGTAAATTTACTAGTAAATTTTTGTTACTACCAAATGCTAAACTGTTGCTGCTGAAATAGAAAACAAACGTTTGCGCGTGGTTTATCATTTTTAGGCACTCACTCAGTAATGACAGAAAGTGCCTATTGCGATCACCTCAAAATCTGTGTCGGATGTCCGTCCAGACCCAGATTTCAGAAACCGGTGTACGGAATTCAATTTCCTTTGGAGGGTAGTTGTGTATGGTTGTAATCTCTATGCCCAAGGAGTTTAAATCCAAACGGATATTGTAAAACAAAGATTTTTGAAAAAAATAACCATTTTTGAGCAAAAAAAGACGTTTTATGACCATATGTAGTTGAAAATTGGAATTTCTCTAACAAATTTTTCTCTAACTCACAGAATCTGTGTATATGATTGTAAACAAATGTCTGACGAAGTATGAATCCAATCAGACACCATTAAGGCTGCAATTTTGGCAAAAAACACCATTTTAACCAAAAAATGTTATTTCTATCTATATGCACTTGGATCTCCGAAGTTCACGGACGAATGTTTATCTAACTCACACAATGTCTGTATATGATTGTAAACAAATGTACCACGAAGTATGAATCCAATCAGACACTATTAAGCCTACAATTTTTGCAAAGAAAACACAATTTTTAACCAAAAAACAGCTATTTCTGTCCATATGCACATGGATTCCCGAAGTTCACGGACGAATTTTTCTCTAACTCACATGATGTCTGTATATGATTGTAAACAAATGTCCCACCAAGTATTAATCCGATCAGAGACCATTGAGTTTACAATCTTTGCAAAGAAAACGATTTTTAACGAAAAAAAGCAATTTCTGTTCATATGCACTTGGATCTCTGAAGTTCACGGACGATTTTTTTCTAACTTACAGAATTTCTGTATATGATTATCCACAAATGTTTCATGAAGTTTCAATCTAATTAGGCACTGCTAAGTGAATAACTTTTGCACAAAAACAATATTTTTAATAAAAAAAGACTATTTTTCTCACTGACAGAATTTCTATATGACTGTAAACAAGCACATATCACTCTCGCCGCTTTCACGTAAAGCATAGACCAGCGCACGCGACGTCGCGACGTACGTCACGACGCCGCTACGCCTCGTACAGAGTAAAAGAGGAACTAAACACGGCATGAGCGCACCAAATTCGAAACCCATATTTTGCTCTTATGAAAAGTACATGGTTCTTTTGTGTGCTTGCGCTCCATTGGCAATATGGCGATCACCCATGCGTTTCAAACGTAAAAAAACAGAATCTGAGCATTGATTTATAACCGAAAGCTTTTTTTACTTATTATAAATGGACTAA
Organism: Alloplasta piceator; assembly: GCA_946863875.1. Lineage (NCBI taxonomy): Eukaryota > Metazoa > Arthropoda > Insecta > Hymenoptera > Ichneumonidae > Alloplasta > Alloplasta piceator. Next base: position 30,931,738 of record OX333077.1, on the reverse strand, counting down.
TAATCATTAAATGATTAAAGTGTTAAAATAAATATGCCCATCTCAAATATCACTAATATTCTTCATTACTGCCTAATATTGTAACAATTCTGTGAATATAATCTATATCAAAACATTTATATGATATGATTGTTAAGATACTTTTATATCATATTGATTATATTCAAATCTGTTTTTTTAATTATGATTAATAGAATTTATACGACTACTCGATGTTCACAATAAATCAAAGAGTTTAAATAACGGTGTGAGTGTCTATTAAAACGTTCCTAAGGGACATGTTAACCAACATTCTAAATATATCACAAAAACAAAATATATGATCATTATATTGTAAAATTGTGAGTGCCTACTAATATAATTCTCAAAATTCGGTAATTATTTTTATGAATCATTGCCCCCATTGAGAATGAAAAATGTGACTCAATATTATCAAAAACAATGTTCAATAACATAAAAATAATATAGTATTTACATACCGAATAAATTAAGATAATGGTGTTACTCCCGCTTTTCGCTTAAATTTTATAAATTTATTAACGCTAATAAATCCTAAATTTATTATCGTTATTGCTTCACGCGAGAACGGACGTGGACTCACGGTCCCACGCTAAAACGCTCTCGTCAGCGGATTCCCAGGGTTCGATCACCCCATGTGTCGCAAATCACAATCGGCAACTGTTCGGTCGATGGCACCTTTCGGTCACCTTGGGCGAGCTCGTGCATGGCCACCAAGGGCATGCACGTGCCGTTTCCAAAAAGCCGAATTGCAGAAATTCTCGCTCGACTCGCCAACGTTCTGAGGAGCGTTGTCAAGTCGAGTTAGTACCTCGCTGGCCACCGTCAGGTGAATTGAGGAATAATACTCCGGCCTTCAGCTAGTCGCTGCGGCGTAATTCCCGCGTGCCAATACAAGATGCAAACGCCCGGTCGTGTGTCATCTTGGCACGTTATATTTGGGGGCTCGCGCTGACACATAAGTCTCGGGTCGATATAATCGTTTGTCCGTTTAGAAAAGATCGTGCCTACGACTCTATAGTCGTAGTAGAATAACTAATATTTTATGATGTAATGAATCACCCTTCGCGCCCATGATCTCGCGATCATGGCTAACGACCAACAATGGTTATAATAAACAACAACTATTATATCCAACAACAACGAATATAAATAACATCCAGTGGGAGTTCGCATGAAACATCACGTGTGAACAGCCGGGGATCGACACGTAAATCGGATGTAAGAACTATCCGTCGGTCGCCACGAAAAACAGTACGCGCGGCCATCAGTGCCACGGAACGCAGTTATCAGCAATACCGGCTGATCAGTTCGCGAGTGCGCGGATATATAAATATGCGTGTATATATTCCCCGTCAACCTCGTGTCATATCATGGACCACGCGTTTTCGGCCATCACAGTGAGTGCGCGGAATATACTTCTTCGCCCTCACGGTATAGAGACTCTAGTGCGCGCATAGACTGTTAAGTGTATTGACAGTTAAGTGTATGGACGTTTAAGTGTAGTACTAAGAACGGTGTTCAGAGCGCGGCTCGAGATCTTCGCTCCATCTGTACGACACTCACACACCCACACACATACAGGTAGCGTGCAATAGTCTGGGGCTCCAGCGAAACGTAAGTCAGCTGTTTTATTCGAGAGACGCCGCCAGTATTGTGAGCGCTGTCTCTCTCTCTCTCATATGCACATGTTCGCAGTGCGCGCGGATCCCCGCTCGCCCTCCTTGCATACGTTGAGATATCGTGTCACCCGTGGTGCCACGGTATGATAAATCCTATTTTATATGATGCATTCTAACTAGGCTGCGTAATTATTGACAAGACCCTCACCCTTTCTAGCAGAGGCTGGGCTCGTATGGGACGGTGTAGAGGCGCCCGAACTACTAATAAATGCTAAATACCTATCTAAGTAAATGCATTTCATTTCTTATTAATTATATTTATCCTTGGAACGTGCCTCTCGGTACGTAACAATGGTCAAGAATACGGAGCGCAAAGCCCCCTAACAAAACGTTCAGGGGGGTTTGGGGGGCGGATCCCCCCAACAGAACGTGAGCGCTGCACGCTTCGCGCGACAATGTTGCGTCACGCAGAGCGGGGCGGGGTTTGGGGGGCACAGCCCCCAACGAGTATGCAAAGCGTACTTGTTTTTATTGTATTCACTTATTTTTATCGAGTGTTCGATTATTTTTTCAAAAGCAATATAAAATATCTAAACCGATCGAGAAATTACGTGAAAGTGCTCTTAGATCTCGACAAACGACACGAGCAGTTTCACAGTGGTTAGTGATACGTCAGTTCATATGTTGATTATATTCAATTATTTGTAAAGACAATGGTATATGTCGTCTTTACTAAATGATTGAATTGATTTTCATATCTATTTACACTTTTTCCAGTAAGTGAATTCGATTTCGTGCCTTATATGTACAATATAACCTCCAAACTGTCAACGGATTGGAGGTTATATTGAAATAAATTTATAGCATGTTTGGTGTAAAAATATTTGTAAATATTGAAAATAATTAAAAATATAAATACGAACGAACCGTGAAAAGTTTGTTATGCAGGTGCAGTAATCGGTTGAGCGAAGGACTGAGGAAACGTTTTTACACACCTTCAACTTCGGAGGCTGTTTCCCGAAAGCTGGATCTTCAAAAACTCTGCGCGCAATCCTGACTAAACTATTTCATGGATTTTATCCAACGACGTCACATTTTCTTTGTAACACTTTTACGGACCGCTTGAGCGCGGCACATTTTTATTATAATCAATATTGTTTTGTGTGCAGTGCTCTGAAAACCAAAAATGGGTCAACAATTCAAAAAGTGGCCTGTAACTCCAAAGTAAGGATCTTAAAAAAACGTGCCACGCTCAAGCGGTTCGCAAAAGTTTTACAAAGAAAATGAGCCGTCGTAGGATAAGGTCCTTCAATCGCACAGTGGTGGATTTCGGCCGAAGTGTGTCCAAAAATCGGAAAAGTGATTTTTTTCAAATTTATGACCGGTGGGGATTTACTCAGAAATATTCCCTCTATTCAAAACCGTTAAGCCCGCCCCCCGACGACCTGTGGTTGCCGAGATACTTCAGTGTAAAGCTGACTCTCTGCAACAGCACATGCTCGACGCGCGCGTCCACGAAATTAATCACAAAGTTCAAAGTAATATTTACGCGAAGTTAAAATCGCAAAAAAATATTGAAAATATGGCTGAGGTTCCTGAAGGTATGTAGAATATTATAGGCATTTCACTTTTTCTAAAAAACTGTCGCTCTGTTTGTTTATTACATATAACGTACATCAAAAAAGTGATAATTTATTTGAAAGAAAACTGACGATACACCGATGAAAAGTTCCAAATTCCACGGAATTCCGCGCTCATTCTTCGATTAATTTGAAGTATAAACTGTTAGTAAATGATTCTGAAAGAGCCAGCCTCCACTTTTGACCGGGGTAGATGTAACGTATTTTATTAGATCGGCGTGTGCGCTCAACAAAAATCTCTGGCTCGGGCGCCACGCCGCCGCCCGCTCGCTGCCTACGTGTTCGGGCGCGCAGCTGCAGGTCATACATTGTGTCTCTTCTCGGAACGGATAACTGGGGGGTGAGGGACAGTTTGTATAATTTTGGCATTTGAATAACAAAAAACTGTCCTTTTCTCCAAAATGTGTTTATGTGAAATTTTCTCGCAAAGCCACGTTCGAAAATTCAAAAACATTAAAATATAAAGAATATTTTATACACCTTATTTTCATCTTTAATCAAATCTTGATTAAAAAACTATATATAATGTAGTGTGCAAACAGAGCTCCATAATACATGTTATTCTAACATCGCAAATAACTGTAATTATATATGTATCCGTTTTTCTTAAAGGATCCCAGGATCAGGTCGTCGTTTGGACGCGGAAAAAAATATTCGCCCAACTGCGTAACTGCATGAAATCCGACTTCAATTCTCAATTGAAAATTTTGGAGCATGAACTGTCGAGAGAAGCTGATTGTCCTGTGCAAATACAGTTGACCGCAAGTTCGCAGTTAACGAACTTGTTATTTTAAATGCGAACGAAGTGGCAGGAGGCGAGAAGCAATGAAAGATTTTTTGACGGAAAAAACGAAAATTGGTTAAACACTGATTTTTCATTCTCCCTTTGCACAATAAAGCAATCAGAAGATTACGGAGCAGAAAATTCAACTTCAAAAGAATGGCAAACCACACCTGGTCGCCAGCGTGGTCGGCCATCGTTGGACTTCGCTACATCAAGCGATCGTTCAAAGCGTCGAAAATCGGACGAGCTACGCAAAAAATATACGCCTGCACAATTATTGCAAGCATCAACGATGAATTTCCGGTCTTCTGGAAGCTTGGATTCAGCAAAGATTATACAAGATGTTGCTGCTCCACCAATGAGAGAGTTTTATTACAATTTTTATGAATAAAAGTGATTATCATAATTTATCGTCACCAAAATGTCTCGAATTGTGTTATCGTCGACCCAAAAACTCCTCCAGTATTTTTCAGCGATTTCCATCCAGTATTTCTAAGATCAAACGACAATATCTCAGCTGCCATTTTGTTCTTGAAGATTTCGATACCAATTTCGTAATCAGCAACCCCAAAAACGTTTTTCCAGCCAACTTTCAGTCATTTCCAATCAGTATTTCTAAGATCGAACGATATCTCGGCCGCCATTTTGTTTTTGAAAATTTCGATACCAAATTCGTAATCAGCGATCCCATAAACGTATCGTAGCAAACTTTCAGCCATTTCCGACCAGTATTTCTAAGATCAAACAACGATATCTCGGCCGCCATTTTGTTTTTCAAAATTTCAATACCAAATTCGTAATCGGCAACCCAAAAAACTACGGAATACCAAATTTGGCACAGTTCTAATATTTCCCTGATTTATGGACACGACTCGGTCACTGTGAATCGGTTTGGTCAGAACTGCGCGCAGCGTGTGAAAATCAAAAATTGCTTCATGAGAGAACCGCCGCACCTTAAGGGTTCTAACTAGCGTCAAAAGTTGCTACATTCGATACATCAAATCAGGGACTATCTGTGAAATTACCACAAATGCCATGAACATTTACATTGATATTCAAGAATTGGCATTTTGACGCTGTCAGTCTCTCCTTGAAGGGGTCGATAAAAAAAAAGTACCTGAATTTTTCGGACCACCTTTTTTCTCCGTGACTGGGATTCGAACCTGTGATCCTACTTACGATTTGAATTATCCTACCTAACTACTTAATGCGCTAGCTATTACGCTATCAACTAATTAAGAACTTTCTTCACTCACATGATATATGAATGTTGGTGTGCGAAAAGAATGATAATTTGTTTTGGATGTGAGGATTACAAAGAAATCAATCATTAAAAAATGTTGAAGTGTAGTATTACCCCATATTAAAAGAAATAAAATATTCTGACGATTGATTTTTTTGATTGTTTTTTTTAGTTGGCGAGTTTGAATCTCACCTTTTTGGGGGTTACTGGATTCATAATTAGAGTAAAAAATTCTGAAATAAAAAATGTCGCATTCCATATAGTAGAAGGCAAAAATTACTTAATTGGGTGATACTCGGTACTTAAAAATGTTCGAGGGCAGGTAAATTCAAGGAATTTTTGCAATAAATTTAATGGCAGTGCAATAATTTTCAAAATAATTTATAATATTTACTGTAATTGATCATGAAACTGTATGTTAATCAATCGGTCCTGTAATTTTCAGTATATTATTCGAATGTAAGGTGATGAACCTGAAAATTACACAACAGAACATTTACATTTGTAATTTAGTATTTGAATTTTTCAAAGAATTGTTGATTTTAGAGCACAACTGTCAATGAAGTGTGAAAAAAATGTTGCTTGATTTTTAAAGATCTATGCTTCAACATAACACTACAACAATCACGTAAATTTAAGGAACCTTTGCATTTAATGACAAAGCAAGAATTTAAAGAATGGTTATTTTAATGGACGAATTTTGTAATATTAATGGCCTCTATATGATTTATAGGAAAAATTTGTAAATTTAAAAACAAGCTACATTAATTTTCGTTTGATATACTATATCTGTAGATATCATGTTCTTCGGTATATTAAATTTACGTTCATTTATAGTGTATATTTGTAATCACCCACAAAAAACGCGTCTACATCTTCGCACAAGAAACGCATCTTCATCGTTTTGTTTTTTGATGTTTGGAAAAAATCGAAAATTTCTCGAAGATTACCATTTTCAATTTTTTAAAATTTTTTTTTCATGTTTGGATGTCCTCTGAACACCCTTAAAAAGTTGCAGAATGGTGTTATCAGAAATAAGGCTAGTTGAAATTTTTTTTTCAAATGGAAAAAAAATAGAAATACAAAAAACACCACTCTGAAAAAATTTGAGGATTTGCAGCAAATGTCAAAGTTTGATGTAATAAAAAAATGAAAAATAAAAAATAGTAATAATCGAGAAATTGTCGATTTTTTCCAAAAATCTAATAAAAAACGATGAAGATGGGTTTCAATAATTTTTTTATATTTTTTTTCGAAAACTGTTTTTGAATATTGTTTTCAAAAAAAATACAAAAAAATTATTGAAACGCATCTTCATCGTTTTTTTTTTAGATTTTTTGAAAAAATCAAAAATTTCTCGATGATTACCATTTTCAATTTTTTTTTTCGAGTTTCGAAGTCCTCTGAACACCCTCAAAAATTTACAGAATGGTGTTCCGAGAAATAAGGCTAGTTGAAAAAAAGTTTTTTTTTCAATTGGAAAAAAAAATAGAAATCGAAAAAACACCACTCTGATAAAATTTGACGATTTGCAGAAAATATCACAATTTTGATATAATAAAAACAAAACAAAAAAAATGGTAATCATCGAGAAATTTTTGATTTTTTCCGAAAATCTAAAAAAAAAACGATGAAGATAGGTTTTCATAATTTTTTTGTATTTTTTTTTCAAAAAGTACATTAAAAAACAAAAATTAAAAAAAAAAATCGTCCCGATACGTCAAATTTTGAAAAAGTTATAGCTATTTGAAAAATAAAAAGCCAATTTTTTTGAAAAATTTATAACTTTTCATCGGCTGGGTGCAAAAATTTGAAAAAATTCTGAGAAATGTTTTTGATAGGGTCAAAAGAGATAAAAAAGTTTCAGCCAAATCGAAAAGGGTCGAGTTCTAAAGTGGTCGATTTGGCGTGGAATGTCCCATATAAATATGAGGCAATCCACGCCATTTCGCTCGGCCCTGACCCTGACCATTTTAAATTTTTTCCATTTTTTCTTATAAAATAGTATACTATGTAAGGAGAATTTTGACAAATTTTTATCGCATGTATTTCAGAAGTTACAATTTTTCGAAAAATCTGGATTTCAGAAATTTCGGAAACGTTCTAACGCCGATATCTCTTAAATTAATCGATATATCGAAAAAGCTTAAGAGATCGATTTTTTTCATATTAGTTCACATTTTCATAAAAAAATGGAAAACATTTTTACATCATCGTTATCAACATTTTTTCAGTGTGTAAAGTGAAAATTATTTTTTTTAAAGATGATTGCCGTTTTTCATTTTTTTCAAAAAATTCTCTGAAATAGTATGATGAATTATATGAATTTTAACGCTAGTCCCATCGTGGGCCCATTTTTCCTTCTATTTTTAAAAAAATCACGAAAATTTTGAGTGTTTCGTGTGAATTACTACAATAATTTTTATTACTAATAATACATGTAAGTAATAATTATTGTACTTTTTTACAATTAGTAATTGTATCGATAATTTTACAATTAGTAGCCCGATCTAATGTGTTGAAAAATTATTTTTCCATTACTTTCCTATAGAAGAAACGTATGCATTATAGGAGAATATATGAATGAAACACTTGCATTTTTTTTATCTCGAGAGAGTTCTAGACATTGATTCTCTCACACATTTAAAAAAACTTCACAATCGAGACTGATCAGATTTTGAAAAATCTTTTACTCTTAAGGCACCATCATTATCAGGCACAACACAGTGCAATTTTTGGGTATCCGTTATGGTTTTCACCCGTTTATACCGGTCGCTTAGTTTTTGTGCTATACATTTGGAAATCTGATCAGTTTCGATTGTGTAAGCTTTTTATATATGTGAGAAAATAAATATCTATAACTCTCTCAAGATAAAAAATATGTGTTTCATTTATATATTCTCCGATAATGCATACATTTCTTCTATAGGAAAGTAATAGAAAAATAATTCTTCAACATTTTGGATCGGGCTACTAATTGTAAAATTATCACTATAATTACTAATTCTGAATAAGTACAACAATTATTACTTACGAGTATTATTAATAATAAAAATTATTATAGTAATTCACACGAAACACTCAAAATTTTCGTGAAACAAATTGAATTTATTTTTACAAACATAGAAGGAAAAATGGGCCGACGATGGGACTAGCGTTAAAATTCATATAATTCATCATATAATTTTAGAGAATTTTTTGAAAAAAATAAAAAATAGCAATCATCTTTTTAAAAAATAATTTTCTCTTCACGCCCTGAAAAATTGTTGACAATGATGATTTAAAATTTGTTTCCCTTTTTTTTATGAAAGTGTGAGCTAATATGAAAACAAATCGATCTCCAAACATTTTTCGATATGTCGATTAATTTAAGAGATATCGGCGTTAGAACGGTTCCGATATTTCTGAAATCCAGATTTTCCGAAAAATGGTAACTTCTGAAATACATGCGATAAAAATTAAAAAATTGGTCAAAACACTCCTTGCACTATTTTATGAAAAAAAATGAAAAAAATCAAAAATGGTCCGGGTCACGGCCGCGCGAAATTGCGTGGATTGCCTCCTATATACTAGAGGTTTTTGTGGCTCGGGCGCTACGCGCCCTCGCGTCGTAAAGGTTTAGGTTTGGGGGTTTGGGTTTGGTGGTTTAGATTCTCGATTCTTGTACACGGTGGCGGTGGCGGCGGCAGCAGCGGCGGCGGCAGCGGCGGAATATTTATATATATATATATGGGGCGTTCCAAGTGAAATCGAGGAGTCATTTTCTTTAAGTAATCAGATCATTTTTCGTATTGATTTTACTTCAAAAACAGCCTCATTTTTTTACAGAATTATTTCATCACTCCTTCAAATGGCGCGACCATCGTTTGTGTGTAAAAAAGGAATAACTGAAAAAACACCATTTTCGAAATTCTGCAATTTTGTCCACAGATTCTGAGTTGTAAATAAGTAATATCTATCATGATAAGAAAGTGGGATGCGGTTGCCTAATATTAAAAAAAATAACTATTTCTAGTTTCCAAAATAAAATGAAAAAATCAATTCCTAATATTCCTTATAGATGTTAAAAATAAAATAAAAATAAAACATGTCTTGAAAATTTTTGATATTTTGCAAATTTTTCAAAATAAATGAGAATCTTTTTTTTCAACAAAAGATTTTTCTCATTTACTTTGGAAAATATGCAAAATATCGAATTTTTCCAAGACATGTTTTATTTTTATCTATTTTTTTCATTTTCATAAGGAATATTAGAATTTCTTATTTTTATTTTAGAAAAAAAAATTTATTAAAGAAATATAAGGCAACCGCATCCCACTTTCTTATCATGATATAGATTACTTATTTATGATCCAGAACCTGTGGAAAAAAATGCAGATTTTTGAAAATGGACTTCTCTATTTTCAAAATTCTTTTTTTACCGATTCGCTTGTAACTTTACCATTTTTTAACATTCGGGTCTATGACTTGATAAATAAGAGCAAAAGAGTTTGTAAAACGTAAAAAAAAATTTTTTCAAACACGATTTTTTCCGATTTCCCGCTGACAGGACCCCCTTAACAACTTTCAACCGATTCAACTATTTTTCAAATTATTAACTGTCAAATATTTTTCTATTTTCTAAATTTTGACTCCGCTTATGGAAAATGATTGTACAACTAGTATTACATTAGTAAGCTGCATGCCCTTGGCAATATATGTTGTGTGTTTTATTTCTATTTATTTCACAACTTTTGGTAAGAGAGCTAAACTAGAGATACTTTCGTGAATGTATATACCTGTTTTCAAATTTTGGTGTACCGTTTTGATGTTTTTGTGGACGGCATTCCCAGCTTTTTCAAAAACATTCATTGATCAGAAAAAGAATCTTAAACTTCAATATCGATAGATTTTTTTTTTCATTGTGCAGTGCATGAAGTGCTACTCATATCAGTTTATGATTTTTTGTTCATAAACCTTATGACGGATAGAATTTTGTTCAGTGCGCAGCAAACAGAATACTATAAAATCGAAGATTCATGAATTTCTCATCGACCGCAATGGATAATTGAAAATAATACACCACAATGTGGTAGTTTTTTTCAGTATACTAATAATCGAATGTTCTTCATTTTACGATAGTCAAAATGATATTAATTCTGAGATTCATGATATTTTTTCTCCAATTAATTCCACAAATTAGATTTTTGGAACAAAAACTTCTTGGTACAAAAACCAAAGAACTAAGTTTCATGGTTTTTTCATCAACTACTATGAATGATGAAAATCGAATCAAATATTCTTCATTTTGCATTAAGCAAAATGTTATCAATTCTGAGGTTCATGATTTTTTTTTACCATAAATAAGATATAGATTGAACATTTTTCGTTTTTCTAATAAGTTATACATGGTACGTGTGATGAGTTAATATGACCTTCGAGATTCCCGCATCTGATTTTTTCGATTTCGGATCAGCATAACTTCTTAAATATAGCCTGGAGAAAAAAAGCTCCATTTATTGAATATTAATTTTGAGGCTTTCACGGCCAGAGTCGGAACTAAGTTTGTTGGCTTCCGGAGGTTCTGATACTGAGCTCTCATCGACTTAGGGAGAATTCATCTATTCGATGCCTAGTCATGCGGAACATTGGGTCAGCCAATATGCAATTGTCCTTCTCAATTGATCAGCTGGTCAATTAATAAAACCAGGAGGACGCTGTGCCAGATCGGGTTGACCTGATAACCTCTGTGTCGATTGGGATTCTTGGCCTCTTAACTCTGATGACAGCAATAATATTGCCCAAAAGTCATTAACAAATTGTTTAAGCAATTATGAGCAATAATCAACAATTATTATTGATAGTTGTTGTTTATAGCATGCCAAATGTTGCTGGATTTTTTCAGATTTTTATTGTACCACGAAGTACGGAAATTTCAATCCAATACAATTTTTTGCTGGGACGGCATCGTCAGAGTTTCGAGCGAAAATAATAAACAAAAAAAAATTCATAAGAAAATTCTGAAATAATTACAGACGATTCCGTGTATACGAACGCTTTTTTCATATATTTTCTCTTAAACTCTATAGTTTTTTAGTTACGTTGCAACTTTCAAAATTTGTCTTATCTAGTCAAAAGTGAAATATGTGCCCAATTCGCGATGGTCGAAAAAAGGCCAAAAAACGGTCTTGTACAAAAATGCGTATCGGATCGACCAAAAATCATTAAAAAAAATTCCAAAAAGCAAAATAAAGCTGAATTCCTTCCTGTCAGAACCCTTTTTGAAAATTCAATTTTCTTTTTGACGAAGTTATACTTCTATTGCAGCAAGAAATATTGACTAGTCTCAGCTAACACACTTGGATGATTTACGAAACATTTACGTATAATTGAAATGTAATAACTACGTCATATAATGTTCATCACAAATTCGTAACTTTTTCATAACGCACGTAAACGAGATGTATAAAATACGTCCTGACGATATGTAGTAAGGATGTCAATGAAAGATGTAGGAATTACGAAAAACTATAGACATCACAAATACGTAACATTGATACGTCAAGATCTCGTCACTCTTATACAAGATATTTACATGTACTGTAAACTTGTCAAACTGTTACGAGCCGATGCTGTAACAATTATAGAACATTGGTGATATTATAATCTCGTAGTATAGGCTACGTAGCAAATATGTATAATGTGTGACGTAAATGTCACAAGTCATTTCTTGTAACAAATCCGCAACATATACGTATCATATATTACGAGAAATGTCTTCAACCATTTTAAGGTTATGTCGATTAAGGAACATAAACAATATGTGAGTGTAAAGTACAAGGAGGTGATATCGAATAATCCAGCGTAATACAGAATAAACCAGAATAATACAGCATACATTGCAAGAGGTAAGTTTAATGTGATCCCTTTATTTAAAAGAAAAAAATAAGTTATATGGGTATTTGCCATGATGGAAAAACACCCAGGAATTTCCCTTACTCGGTTTATAACCTTATTCGCGTTGCACGTTCGCTTAATTTCTCTTTGCCCTTTCTTTCTGTGTTGCAGGCCTGTTTTGAAATTGATAGCCTATTTTCAATTGACAGCCTATCATCAATTAATCAAAATTTGCCGCGCTCATCCCATAATAAAAAGTGTTACGAAGAAAATGAGACGTCGTAGAACAAAATCTATCTAGCAATTCTTTCTGAATCATGCGCAGAGTGTAAGAACCCAGTTTTGAGTTTTTACACTCTGTGTCAAAACCTAGGTTTGAGTTTTTACACTCTGCGGCTGATTCAAAAAGAATTGATAGACAGATTTTGTTCTACGACGTCTCATTTCCTTCGTAACTCATTTTCCCATGGGATGAGCACGGCACATTTTTTTTGCTCTTCATTTCAGAGTTGCAGGCCTGCTTTGAAATTGTTAGCCTATTTTGAACTTTCCAGGCATTGTCCTGGTCACAATTTTGACTTTAATAAAAATGTGCCACGCTCATCCCATAGGAAAAAGTGTTACGAAGGAAATGAGACGTCGTAGAACAAAATCTATCTAGCAATTCTTTCGGAATCATGCGTAGAGTGTAAGAACCCAGTTTCGAGTTTTTACACTCTGTGTAAAAACCTAGCTTTGAGTTTTTATACTCTGCGCATGATTCAGAAAAAATTGATAGACAGATTTTGTTCTACGACGTCTTATTTCCTTCGTAACTCATTTTCCCATGAGATGAGCATGACACATATTTTCTGCTCTTTATTTCAGAGTTGCAGGCCTGCTTTGAAATTGTTAGCCTATTTTGAACTTTCCTTTCCTTCAACTGTCCTGGTCACAATTTTGACTTTAATCAAAATGTGCCACGCTCATCCCGTGGGAAAAAGTTTACAAAGGAAATGAGACGTCGCCAGCAGTTTATTAGCATAGAGTATAAAAACTCAAAACTAGGCTTTTCAGGACACCGGTGCACCTTGAGGGTTCTAACTAGTCCCAAAAAATTGTTCATTTGGCACCTCAAATGGTGGACGATACATCATATTTGTAGGTATGCTACAAAAATAATAAATTATGATTAAAATGTACTTTTCAAATGTTAAAATAAAAATAAAACTCCAACCTAAAATGTAGGTTGGAAATACATAAATTTCTTGTAATTTGTTCATAAAATATGTATATACGTAAATTACCTGTAACCACGAAATCACATTGACATCATTGTTACGGGTATTATGCGTTGCCAGGGTTACGTTTCGTTTCGTAGGAGTTACATCAATGAGCTGAGTTTGTTACAACTATGATCTGAGTTTGTTACATCTATTATCTGAGTTTGTTATGGCTATGTGATGAGTTTGTTACATCTATGAGCTGAATATGTTACATCTTGGGTATGAGTTTATTTCATTATTATTTCTCGTAGATGTTTCGTATCTGTGACTTGTTTATAGGATGACATATTTGAGAACAAACTCTGCTTCATTCACGGAGTTTGTGACATAAATGTTATGTCCAATGTAACACACGTTACGTAACATTTCCGTAACTATTTCGGAACTGTGTTTGCTGGGGTGTTTCCAAACTTTTGAACGGGAGTGTATAAGTGTGATGATGATCATAAACAAATATTTTATTATCGATGACTTTGGTCTAGTGATTAGCATGCCCGCCTCTAAAGTAAAGCATCGGGAGGTCTCGGGTTCAAATCCCGGTACCGACATCTCGCTGGCGAAAAATATTGTGACGCGACGTAGCTCTGAATATACATTGTTTACAACAATGTATAATCCGCAAACGTCCAATGTCGATTAGTCAGCGATTTACATGACTAGCTGCGGCCCCGAGATGGGAACCTAGAAGATCGACTCCTTACAACACTTAAAAACAGTTAAATTATTCTCACCGAGTTACCCCTAAAGTGATTTGGAAAGTCATTATAGGAAAAACCGTTGGTCAAAACCTGCTAATAACTCTGGCAGTTGATGCGATGTTAAAAAATAAATTCAAAAAAATTAATACTTTATTTTTAAATTTCATGTTTGAAAAATTCTTCAACCGTTCTTTAATATCTGACCTCGTATATATTAAATTTGAAACAGCATATTCAAATTAATATTTATTCTTTTATTTAATATGCATTTGCATAAGTTTACATTTCATATTTTGTTTTGTAAATTTCATCGACATTTTTCTATTAAAAATGTAAGTTTCGCTTATGTAATATGCTTCGAAGGTTTTTTTATTTGCGGGCACCACATGTAGCGGCGTGCTAAAATAATTTGAGAGAATTTGCGGCTTTATTTTATGTGTATATACATCTAAAAAATCATCAAAGAAACTATTATCGTAAAATCTTTATCGGAGTGTCCTGTAATGGCCTATGTATACATAAAGTTTTTCGTTGCCGAATATTTATGTCTCTCAAATTTTGTGGATTTCAACCAAAGATATTTGTAAGGGTTGATATTTCAAATTCGTTGTGCATGCTTATTTGTCTTCATTCCATCTTTAGAAAAAAAATAGGTCATAATTTTTAGCATAATTGGGGATCGCGAATATTATTTCCAGAAATTTAAATCGATATTTTTCAAAATCTCTTTTACGAATTTGACAATACCTTAAAAACACTACAATTAATAATGAACATTAGAAAATTCATTTACTGTTTTCATGTTCCATAAGCACTTATTTTTTCAAGTACTTTCTAAACAAGATAATTAAACAATGATATTTCGATCTGTTCATGTATTAGTTCGTTTTCACTCATATAAGCATGCTCAAAAATGCACAAATATGTATTGCTCTCCCATCGTCAAATCTTATATATTTTTTTATTTGACTGCATCAAATACATACTATGTATTACATAGTATATAATGTTCACTATATGCTTGCACGCATACAATGAACTAATTTTCTGTGTTAAAACGTGACGTTTATTTTCCTACTTACTCATACACAGTCATGACCAGTGCATAGTTTATGAACGCATTAAACATCTTATCGTTTTTGTTGTCTACTTTTGAATAAAAAAAGCAGATCGCACATGGCATACGGGAAAATTTATTACAAAACTGTGGTTGATATAGGGAATTCTAACAGCTCTTAATTTTAAAAGAAGAATCAAATGGTTCAACGAAAAAAAAATCATTTGGAACCTAACATCTCCGAGGGGAGCCACATTGTCGCGATAAATGAATTGTGGAAATCTTTTGAAGGTTGTAAATGTGTAGATGTGTATTCCTTCAAAACATATCGTTGAAATTCATTTAGGATTAGACTCTATTCCAAAAGTTCAATACACTCAATGTTTCGTATTGAAAAGAGTATCAACAGTGAAAGCTCGTATCACACATGATATCCCGAGCAGCCTGATGCCAATACAAACGCAGTTCCCAGTAGATACAACATATATTCATTTTTCAACAATTATTTATTAATGTAGATGGATGTTCATTGAGCTCCAAGGCACCAAGGCCTTCTATGGATATGTTATTCACGTTGCCTAGCAGGAGTTTATAAAAGAACAATCAACAAAAGGGACTTCGTTGCCGACTACCCATCTGAGCGGTCACTGTATTTTAACCATCAAGATAATATAGCTTTTTGTTACGTCCTCGGTTGTGCGACGACCATTTTATGTTATTTCATTTATTTCGAAAACGAAATTAGTATAAATAATGATCATTGGTGCTCGGAGGAGCTAAAACTATTAAAAATATTTCGTAATGGCTTATCGGTGTGCGAGAGAGTGGCCATTGACGATCTCACAATGCTTGGTTGCAGCTTTTGTGCTGACCAAGGAGATCTCACAGTAGCCGCGAGACGCTGCACATACAAGAGATGTGCAGCGCTCGGAGTAAGAACATTTCGCTTGCGCCCTGATATCCAATAGAGTCCCTAGGACTATTCTTATGCGAATCAAATCAGTCAGTTCGAGGAGGCGCACAGTGGTCCCAAATCCCAAAAAGCTGGCCAAAAGTCGAAAATGTATTCAATTCGGGTGAAAGTCTGTACTCCGGGTTTTTCGGGGTCGCTGACTACGAATATGAAGTCAAAATTTA
This sequence comes from Alloplasta piceator, assembly GCA_946863875.1. NCBI lineage: Eukaryota > Metazoa > Arthropoda > Insecta > Hymenoptera > Ichneumonidae > Alloplasta > Alloplasta piceator. Next base: position 30,915,398 of record OX333077.1, on the reverse strand, counting down.
GCAAAACAACATAGCGGATCCAATATGGCAGAAAATTTCGTCAAAAACGTATTCAATTCGGGTGAAAGTCTGTACTCCGGGGTTTTCGGGGTCGCTGACTACGAATATGAAGTCAAAATTTAGCAAAACAAAATTGCGGATCCAATATGGCGGGAAATTTCGTCAAAAACGTATTCAATTCGGGTGAATGTCTGTACTCCGGGGTTTTCGGGGTCGCTGACTACGACTATGAAGTCAAAATTTAGCAAAACAAAATGGCGGATCCAATATAGCGGGAAATTTCGTCAAAAACGTATTCAATTCGGGTGACATTTGAAGACTTAAAGACTTGGGAAGAAGAGGATTGGAATACAGTCATTATAATCATTATTACAATGACAATGAACATTCATAATATATTCCTTTCATTCTTTTATTTCTAATCGATATAATTTTAGCTTTTTTTACAATTAATCACTGTCCTGTGAACTGTCATCATCGTCACATGTATCGCTCGTATCATCAGAAAAAATCTGCCTTGATTCTGGAACTGAAGGTGGAATCAATAGTTCAACCGCGTATGGGGATAACGATCTTAGTTTCTTCGAAGGAAGTTTTCGCAAACTGGATATTACTGGATCTGACGTTACTCAACACCTGCAAAAAATGTCTTCCATGTTTTTGATGCGGTTACATTTTCGTGGAAAATCTTCTCGGAATCTTTCAATGTACTTATTGCATGATTCCTGAGCTTCTTCAGACATTTGTCCGATAGGAAGTAACGAATCTATCATTGTCAACACAAGTTTGAAATTGATGTTAATTTTTTCGCCGCCAATTACAGTTTCAAAGGGCACGAGGTTTCTCTCTTGCGCTTGGATACAATCAACTTCTGCCCTAGTTGCTTCGGCAGTTTCATAAAAGAATTCAATTTTAATTGGGCGATAAAATCTTGGTGACGAAGGACGAGGATTTTTCCAAATAATCACGTGTGGATTGACTTTATCAAAGATTTGCAAGAGAACAAGTGAAATAAAGAAAATGTTGGCATCTGATTTATTGCCGTCTCCATCGTTTAATTTTTGTTTCTAAGTACTTTGACCAGAAGTTCCATCGCATCCCCACTTGCATATCAATTCTAAATTACCAACTTTGTTTTCGGGAAGACTTCCAATAACGTCCGATTGTACCGTTAATATTCTTTCAGCTGTATGATTTAGCAATGCTTGAAGTCCAACTGTGGCTCCACTGTCAGTTACAGAAATTTCTGACTTTGCAGGGTAACACTTTTTTTTAGAATCCAATACACATTTATAAGGCGGGTATAATTTACAATTTTTGTTCAAGCTTACAGAACGTAGTAATTGGTATTGACTTTTGGTCATTTTACCTCCTACCACAAGTGATAATGCTTCGTTGCCTGACAGTACATCTTCTGAAACGCGTTCCATAGACTTACGGTACTGTGATGCCTTTGATGGACTGCCTTCTGTGACATCCCTAATTACCTTTGAAGCTTGTAAATTTCCAGAAGCCCGGAGACCCATTTGTGTAGCGTAGGCCAATTCGTGGACGGTATGTTCCTTTCGAACCTTTTCCGTCTTCCTACGTTTTGACCGATCACTTAAATCGCCCGAGCTTGTGGAAGGACGCCCCATTGTGCTTTCCGTAGAAGGATGCCCCATTGCGTTTTCCGTAGAAGGACGCTTCATTGTGTTTTCCGTGGAAGTCTTTAAACGTTCCTTTTCAATCGTGAAAGACACAGGAACGTTGAGCCACTCATCGAATTTATTGAAGAATTTGGTTTCGTCCCTCCTCGCTTCTTGCCACCTCTTTTTGAAATTCGATACCAATCTATCCATGGCATCTTTCAGATTTTTCGACAAAATGTATGCATGCTTCAATTGTTTTGACACCTCCATTTCAACAATGTCAGTGATAATGTTGATATTTTCTTTTAATACCGATTTCACAAGTATGTAAATTTCCTTTCTCGTGAAAGAAATTTCGTCGGTATTATCCAGAGGATCTGTAGGACATGCAAAATAACATTAATAGAAGAATTATCTTTATCAATTTCCTATGAACAATATTTCAGACGCGAAAATTACAAAAAACTGCAAAAAGCATTTTTGCCTCCACTATCGAATTTTTAGTGCGACAAAATTTCGACTAGTGTAGCACACTTTTGAGTGAGAGTGTATATTCAAAAAACGAGGATAAAAAATTTCATAAACTACTATAATTATATCTTCTACTGTGGGGAATATATGTGCCAAGTTTTAAATTTTTATATGAGTATTGACTAAGTTGAAAAAATGTTCAAATTGTTGACCGTGTAAAATACACGTAAATGGCATTCAAAACTTTTACTGCCGGGGAGGCATGAAAATTACACTCAAGACCAAAGGAGCATCTACGAGCAGCTAATTTTTGGATATGTTTTGAAGAAATGTCTAAGTAACAATTTCCATTTAGTTTAAGAGCGGGGGTCGATAGGGGTTTTGACTTATTGCTTTTTCTAACACGACTTTTCAGAACATAACCAAGAAAAATACCACTACTTTCATTAATGACTTACAATTTCATACATCGTTAACGATAATTTTAAGCAACACACTCAAATTGTACTTACTTTCTGGAGAAGAATCTATTTTGTAAAATCCAACTCCGTTAACTTTTCACTCTTCCAGACGCGTCGAAACTTTCGTCTTATTTCTCCGCGCGACGAGCAAACAATGCGGTCGGCTCGACGCTCGCGAATAAAATGGATTCCTGAGCCAGGTATGAACGCTCTCCCTTTCTTAACGGTCATAATACATACTAGAGGTACCACTACAACTATTCCAACCATTGAAAGTCCCTAGAAAAAATATTTTTTTTTCGACTTTTGGCCAGCTTTTGGCGATTTGGGACCACTGTGAGGCGACCTGAATGGTCGCTCCCGTCAAAATTAATTAATCAGTTGTATTCGGGGGAGGTGGTCAGAGGGCCCCCCCGCCATAAAAAGATCAGTGTGGTCTCTCCAAAAAAACTTATAATTATTAAACTTTATAATTATTTGAATATGAATGCATATGAACAATTTCATAAAGCTTTGGACGATGTCAAAGTATTAGAGAAACTAATCTCTTTACCTAATAACAAATATTTATTAGAAAATACTGAATCATGTTTAATTCATATGACTAAACTAAAAAGGACTGCATCTACAAAACAACTCGTATTTACTTTTAAAAGAGTAGTATCTGATCATATAATAAAAAAAAATCCCAAGGAATCAAATATACAGGTTTGCAAAACAAATGCCGAAAACAAAGAACAGGCCGATTAATTGAATTTTCTAAAAAATCTCTGAGTGTTAAACAGCCCTGAGTAACCGAAGAGAAACGAGCACTTGATGAATTGATTAAGTTTTTCGAAGAAAATCAGTGACAAATATTTTTATTTCATATGCAACGAAAATTATGTACAACGTATTGAAAATAATTGTTTTGAATAGTACGTAAATTTTATGCCTCATGTTAATTTTTATATTTTACAAAAGATATATGGCTAAATAAGTTTTGTACTTAATTATATAATTTATAATAGATTAATAGTGTGGCATAAGACTGAAATTTTAATTTTGTTCAACCCAATAGATATTATCTAATGAATATTTTACCCCAACTTCTTTTTAAATTTCAATTGCTCCGTATTCCCACCACTTTTTCCTTTGTTTCGATATACCCATCATTACTATATTACAACGAACGAATTCGTTTCATCATGTTATTATTCCTAATTATTCGTCAGAAATATGCGATAAATAATTGCCAGGTGTTCGTTCTTTATAACGATGATAAATTCCTTTGAATGCAAAAAAAATCGGTATTTTTCCACGCTTTCCTCATTCTCCATGTATAAAAGCAGTCATTTTTTATTGTAGTTATTTGATGTTAGCAGTGGACCATCGTCTTCAAATTTTATTATCAGTTTTATTTATAATCTAACTTTTGAACGAGAATTTTTTGATGAATTTGTGCTGCAACTCTTAATGGGTTATTAATGGGTCCTTAGTTTTTTTTTCTTTTTTTTCAAATTTCTAGAAGCCCGGGGTCCTTCCCCTTCAGCAAACCCCTACCCCAATCTTCTACTTCCAATATTCCCCACTTCCTCCCCTCTTCCAATATTCCCCACCTCTTCCTCCCCCCCCCCCTCCCCCGAGTCGGTCCTGAGTTCGTCTTCCGATGCCGGAGCTACGTCGCGCCTCGTCGAGAAATTGTAAACATGGACTACAGCTATATACATGTGACTCACACCTGTACGAGACTTGTGTATGCCACATATATATATCTGGAGCTTGTCACGCCCATATTTTTATTTCTCGACGAGACTACGGCACAGGGAATCGAACCCAGGACCTCCCGATGCTCTGGTTTGGAGGCAAGCACGCTAGCCACTACTCCAGAGTACTGGTCCCGTAGTAAAAAACTCCATTGAATCGCCAATGGCAACCAATGGTCCTCATACGACTCCATTGGACAATGAATGGGGACCCATTGAGATTTCCGCATTTGTCAATGGCGTACAGGGCTGACCATTGATCAGTGAATGGGTATCCATTGAACATCAAATGAGGATGAATCGAATGATCATCATTACTCAATGATGCTCATTGGAAAGCCAATGCGGATGTATCGAGCGATCAGCATTGCCCAATGGTGTCCATGGGAAGGTAAATGCTGATGAACGAAATGATCCGCTTTACCCAATGATGTCCATTGGAAAGTCAATACGGATGAACTGAAAGATCAGCACTTCCCACAGATGTTCATTGGAACCCAAATGCGGCTAACGATGAAATGATCAGCATTTACCAAGGATACCCATTGAATAATAAGTAACTACGAATTATACAATGATCAACATTTATCAATAATGTCACTTCATTGATGACTGATCGAATGATGAGCAGCATTCGTTAACGATGTTGCAATCCATATTCGAGGTTCAATGCTGAACAATTGAACCCATCGATCGATGAGAATTTTTCCGAATGCGATATTTCTCAAACCGCGGTGAATTAATAAAATTAAGTAAGAGTAGATGTCGCTGATTCTCATATATGAACCAAATATTTTCTTCAATTGTAATAAATGCTCATGATTATATCAATGGTCAATTAATATTAGCGTAAGCTCGGAAATTATTTGAAAGTAATTTAAAAAAAATATATTATAAACTGCTCATCAAGTACGCGTACGTTTGGGATAAATGATTTTTACAACCGTTTATTTTTAACATATACACATAATTTTATCAGTCCTTCTCAACCCGATTTGTGAGAGGAGAAACGTATATACTTTCATTATCAATTGTCATCTGAATACACTTACAATCTATTTTCTAAATTCTGAGCTTCAATAATTTTTATTGAATGTAATAATATATATAATGCGTACATAATTATTGGTCGTTATGCTTATATTAGCATTATGATTAACCTTACTTACTAATATCTTATATCATTTGATTATTTAATGCGTAATTCCATGTACAGGGTGTATAAAAATGATGTGTCGCCACTTAGCCCAGTAAATCTCCAGCTTGAGATCGGTGGAGATCTATCAGAATTTGTAGCCGCAAAATTGACCTTGACCCTGAAATTCAAGGTCAAATTTTTTTATTGGCTTAAAAAATTCTACTTCTCAAGAGGAACAAAAGTCAGAGAGGAATCATAGGTCGGAGATGCGTCCTTCAACCCGAAACGACAATGTCAATTCGAAAAAAAAATCGAAAAAGTGCGTTCTTACAAAATATTGTTCACAGAAACACGGGATAAGAATTTTAATCATTATAAAAAAAGCTTTTCGACGCAGACACTTCAATATTTATTAATTGGAATCAAGAAATGTTGCAATTGCATGACGCTGACCACACTAAGGTGGATGAATCGGCATGAGATGGGTGACACAGATCTTTGCGATATCCCTTTGTCGCGTTACCACTACGAGCATCTAATTCCCTAGCTCATTGTTGCCGAAAATTAATTAACACATAGTTCCGCTGAATTAACTTTGACCCTAAAACTCAAAGTCAGTTTCAAAGTCAATTCATCTCGTTAAGAGGCATCTAATTCTCGTAGAAACGACGAGTCAGGAATGAACCTTTCAATATCAAGCCGTCAAAACGTATAAAAAATGTGCGTTTTTCATTTAGTTCGGAGGGATAAAATTCGGAACTGAAGAATAATTATAACGGCAATCGATATAACTAGAAAGACTTTATGTCTGGCACACAGCACGCCTGCTATTCTATGAAAACAAAGCTTTAGATGGCCAGGTTTGCGATAAACGAATTTGATCTTAACAATAGTTGTTGTCACCTACATATTTCAGAGTCATATCGTGCTTGTGTGACCGTGCACGAGTTGCTTAAACATATTCATCAGCGGCAGACCATTAGCGTTACCCGGAATACACCGCGTGGAGGTTATAAAAAAATCAACAAAAAAACTGTGTTCTGTCGTCGCAGTCCCATTGATCTCCATCATCGTCGAGGTCTTTATCATCGCAGTCTCGGTCATCTCTAGGATCGTCGCAGTTTAGGTCGGTTCTATCATCGTCGAAGTGTTTGTCGTCGCAATCCCGGTCATCTCTATCATAGTCGAAGTCTTTGTCGTTGCATTTTGGGTCAACTTTATCGTCGAAGTCTTTCGTCGCAGTCTCGGTCAATCCTATCATCGTCGCAGTCTTTGTCATTGCAATTTCGATCAACTTTATCGTTGTCGAAGTCTATCGTCGCAGTCTTGGACAATTATATCATTGTCGAAGTCTGTCGCCGTAGTCTCGGTCAACTCTATCATAATCGAAGTCTTTAGCGTTGCAGTCCAGGTCATTTCCATCGCAGTCAGTCTTTGTCGTGGCAGTTTTGGTCATCTCTAGCATTATCGAAGTCGTTGTGGTCGCTCCATCGGTGACCGCCCTCACTACCTGAATCTTTGTTGGCCCTATCACTGTCGTCACTGTCGTAATAACATGAATCGTGGTCGGGGACCACATCGTGGTCGTGGACGAGATGGACGAGATCAACGTCTTATGTTGCGCGCTATTGATCAAGCTTTCGGAAACTTTGGAAGAGCTCGCGAAATTTATCGTCAGTTACTTCTTGATCGGGCAAACGGTCATCCTCTACGGCTGGGGGCAATTCCAGATCGTCGTGAGTTTCGACGACTCGAAGAGCGGTTCAACGATCAGGAGAGGTTTGAGGTGCGGAACGCTGGATATCGAAGAGCCGGTCGTCCTCGTGTTCATTGGAACATTGAAGAGCGTGTCATTGCTCTTGCACGAGCTTTTCCCGTCATGGGTTTACGTCGAATAGCCGCTCGCGTTGGTATAGCGCACATGACGGTGCGTCGCATAATTTGTAAAGAGGGCCTACGACCTTACCGCGTCCAATCTGTTCAGGCACTATATCCTGGAGATTACCGCGCTCGTCGTAATTTTTGTCGATGGATGCCACAGAAACTGGAGGGAGATCCTCATTTTTTTGAACGCATTCTGTTTACCGATGAGGCGAGCTTCTCCAGCACCGCAATCATGAACCGGCAGAACTTACGCATCTGGGCTGAGAGGAATCCTCGTGCGATGATGCAGCGAGTTCACCAGGGACGTTTTTCAGTAAACGTTTGGGCAGGTATCATTGGGAACACCCTGATAGGTCCAGTCTACCTTCCACTGAGATTGAACAGTCGTAATTATTTGCACTTTCTGCAACGCGATTTGCAGAATGCTTGCTTTCTGAACGCGAACTTGGAGGCACGGTTGCGAGCGTGCTTGCGTAATGGTGGCCGGCATGTGGAAGCTGGAGAACAAGCTAGAATGCTTCGAGCAATTGGACATGATGGTTTGATTCTCTGGGTTCCTCGACGCCGCCGCCATCAACGACCGCGTCATAATGAAGCAGGAGACGACTAATCCAACATTGCATACGCACCCGACACACAGTCGTCATTGAAATGATTTGAAACGAATCTTTCGAAACGGACAACAAAACACAACGGCCCTTTTCAGGGCCAAGGGATACCAGGCAGACAACCTCCACGCGATGTAGTCCGGGTAACGCTAATAGTCTGCCGCTAATGAAGATGTTTAAGCAACTCATGACAACAACTATTGTTAAGATCAAAATCGCTTATCGTAAACCTGGCCATCTAAAGCCTTGTTTTCATAGAACAGCAGGCGTGTTGTGTGCCAGACATCAAGTCTGTCTAGTTATATCGATTGCCTTTTTAATTATGTTTCAGTTCCGAATTTTATCCCTCCGAACTAAATGAAAAACGCACATTTTTTATATGTTTTGACGGCTTGATATTAAAAGGTTCATTCCTGACTCGTCGTTTCTACGAGAATTAGATGCCTCTTAACGAGATGAATTGACTACGAAACTGACTTTGAGTTTTAGGGTCAAGGTTAATTCAGCGGAACTATGTGTTAATTGATTTTCGGCAACAATGAGCTAGGGAATTGGATGCTCGTAGTGGTAACGCAACAAAGGGATATCGCAAAGATCTGTGTCACCCATCTCATGCCGATTCATCCACTTTAGTGTGGTCAGCGTCATGCAATTGCAACATTTCATGATTCCAATTAATAAATATTGAAGTGTCTGCGTTGAAAAGCTTTTTTTATAATTATTAAAATTCTTATCCCGTGTTTCTGTGAACAATATTTTGTAAGAACGCACTTTTTCGATTTTTTTCGAATTGACATTGTCGTTTCGGGTTGAAGGACGCATCTCCGACCTATGGTTCCTTTCTGACTTTTGTTCCTCTTAAGAAGTAGAATTTTTTAAGCCAATAAAAAAATTTGACCTTGAATTTCAGGGTCAAGGTCAATTTTGTGGCTACAAATTTTGATAGATCTCCACCGATCTCAAGCTGGAGATTTACTGGGCGAAGTGGCGACACATCATTTTTATACACCCTGTATATATAGCAATCATATGAAAGAATCTCCATTGATGATCCCATTTATTCCCCATTGCCCACAAAAACCAATGGAGGTGAATGGCGAATTAACTAGGGAGATTGTCTCCATTGAATCCCCATGGGATAATCACGATTCCGTTTCAAATGGGGAATTCAATGGCGAAAATGTCCTTAGAAAATTCGGCATTCATATCCATTGGTTTTGTGGGCAATGGGGTATGAGTGGCGAACAGCAATGGAGATTCTTTCGTATAGTAAAAACTCCATTCATCACCATTGAAAAATCCCCATTCATTCCCCATTGCCAAAATAACCAATGGGGATGAATGCCGAATTGCCTAAGGGGATTGTCTCCATTGAATCCCCTTTAGATAATCCCCATTCCGTTTCAAATGGGGAATTCAATGGCGAAAATCCCCTTAGGCAATTCGGCATTCATCTCCATTGGTTATTTTGGCAATGGGGAATGAATGGGGATTTTTCAATGGCGACGAATGGAGTTTTTTACTACGGGGTATGGGTCTTTAGTTCTTGTGGGAATGAACTACACTACGATCTCGATTTATGCTGCTTCGATATCTGCAAGACCCCGCACCATGCGGTGAATATCGATCGACGTAGCACATTGTGTGAGGGCGGACACGGCTCCCGACTGGTGTGAGATGCGCATTGCACGCACGAGCGACATTTGCGCAACTTCGATTTTTGCAAGTGTCCATTGGTGCCAGTCCCACCGCTCTTGCATCAATCGAGATCGTTGTGTACCAAAAACTATTTGAATTGAATAGTCAATCTTTTAAACCAAGACCAAGACTTGACTAGTATCATTTATTTTCGATATGTTATCTGAAAAACAATTAAACCATGGGTGGGGGTCTAGGAGTCGACTAACCAATATTTCGAACGGCCGAAATCCCGAACATTACGATTACGAGCGTTAGAATAACGAAGCGCCGAAATCCCGATCACCAGAAAAGAGAAAGTCGAGAGAGCCGCCCAATGCGTAAGAGAGAGAGGAGGCGCATCTCTCTCTCTCTTACACATGGGGCGGCTCTCTCCGCTTTCGCTCTTCTGGCGTTCAAGATTTCGGCGCTTCGTTATTCAAACGCTCGTAATCGTGAAATTCGGGATTTCAGCCGTTCGAAATATTGGTTAGTCGACTCTTCGATCCCCACCCTAAACAATTACTGAAATCATTTTACTCAACGTAAACGGATCGTGTACAGAAAAAGCTACGAATAAAATTCCGATGAAAAAATTGTGGGAAAAACGGCGATAACAGAAATATTTGGAAAATACAACTTTCGAATGCATGCGACCGTGGATGTTTATCGAATCGTACAGAGTTGGCGCTGAGCATATTGGTTAAGGAGTGAGATGCAGTCAGAGGCGTGAAAAACGAGCATTTTCAATGATTTTTTAAAAATAGTAATTAAGTTTGTCTTACAAGAGTGGTTACACAGAATTTTCATGTTATATTTCAACTTGACTTTTACAAATTTTCAAAGAAAAATATTGATTATTTATAAAAATATCGCTATCTTTGTCGGACTCCCTTCGACATGTAGTGCTTTGCGGACTTTTAAAAAATTTTACTGGATCATCTGAAATAAAAAAAACCAAACAAAACGCATTAGTTTAATAATAAATCTGGTCCATAACCGAACCTTTTTTTTCAAAATTTAACAAAATGGCTGATTCCGACCCATAACTTTCGGTTTTTTACCAAAAAAACGCTCGGTTATTGTTAAAAAAAAAAGAAATTTTCAACGAAAATTAAAATCCTTCGATTAAGGACTAGTTTTTGATGCTATTAACAAACACACTAAATTTCATCAAAATCCATTGAGTGATTTTTTAATTATAGTGGTCACCGACTTGAAAAACATAGTTTCGAGTAAAACGCGTTTAAAGTTTTTCGATGTGGATACGGTATTATATGTTCGTAAAATTTTGAGCTCGATGAATGAACCCAAACTTTTTAAATATATTTTGATCCGCTGAGTCCGAATATCACAATTTTTTACCAAAAAGTCGAGCATTCAATTATTTATACCCAATTGTTAAAACAATTATTTTTAAAATTACGGGATTATCACAGTGTGACGGCGCGAAAAATAGCCGATTTTTGCGATTTTTTTTAGGTGAATAAGATAAACTAATCGGTCTAATTTTTTGTTTACAAATTGAAGCACCAATAAGTGATATGAAATGATTTTTAAAAACATCTTCATTTATTGCTTGACATTGTTTTTATTTACGGAAAATCACGTAGAAAAAAAATGTTTTCCCATGGGGGCCAGGATTGCGGCCGCAAATTTTATCCGAAACAAAATTTGAAAAAGATTATTAATCTGTAGGAAAGCCACTATCGCCCCATGGAGGATTTTTTTAAAGTGAAATTTGAAAAAATGGCAGCGGTTTGAACGAAAACGTATTAAGTTTAGCCTTTTTTTCGACTGATTTTCGTAAAAAAAATAAGAAGATTTATTTTTAAAAAAAGCTTCCATAGCGTCTTAAAGAATGATGTGAAGAATGTCCTGTGCAAATTTCGAACGGATCGCTTGAAACTCGTCCTTTGAGAGTGGCCCCCGTTTTGAATAACACCATTCCGAGAAAACGCGTTTAAAATTCCCGCGCTAGGTCTCACGCTCCAATAAAAATTTTCCAAAAAAGGTTGCAGCGACCGAAATAATTCGAATTTTGATCTAAAAATTGCACCGAACGTTTATAACCGTGTATACTATCGGATAATGCAAAAAAATCGATTTTTTGAAAATTTTACACTGTGATGATCCCTTAAAGTTTTTTGGGATGAATTATTATTTTTAAACATTTTGGGCAATTTTAAATGAAAGTTTTCCTCATAAAATTTTGCTAAAGTTCTTAGTTTTGGAGTAATCAATTTTTTGAAATTTCTGAAAGAGTTTTCTAATTTTACACTTTGTTCATGGATAGAAATACTAATTACAAAATTATTTACATCGAATCATCAATTCCTGGCCAATACAATAGGGCTTTTGCCGATGTGGAAGCTCCCAAAATATCAATTCGTTGTTGTCGTCGAAGCATTCTGCCTTCCCGGGTATTATTATTTGCACGTTTGTCAGCCACGTCTGTACATTGATACCTGCTATGGGGACCTGACGCCCCTCCACTAATTTTGGGATATCCCGGAAACTATTCATCTTGACTTGAAATTTTTAAGGGATAGTTTCGAAACATCGTAGTTCATAAAAATGTAAGAAACATCGATTTTTTGAAAATTCTGACTGCATCTCACTCCTTAAGCGCGTTGGATTTGGTGGAATATTGAGATGCGCTAGACTATTTACGTGGGACATGTGAGCTGTTCAAGGTTGGCGGCTGGATTTTTGTGGATTGTTTTCGTATTTTACTGTCTGGTATAAAATCTGCCCAAAAGTTAGGACATACAAATTTACTGCTCGAAAGGTACCTGGTTAGACGTGGACGGCCCGCATATTTATATTTATATTCGTTGTATTATATCTTATGTTCAAGTACGCATGTGCAATATCATTTAGTTATATTATATGCGCTGCCGATTATGTGATGCTACGTAACTAAATATTCCGCCCAGTCACCCTCGACATTATTGATAATAACATCTGTATATTCCGATAGATGCAGCTCGTATGCTCGTATCTGCTTATTCTTTAATCAATTGAAGAATTTCCCTTTTCACAGACATGAAGGAATTGGTTGTTTTACTGATGAGTTGGCTGACGATCAGTTTGAATAATGGGCAAATAGTATTTCCTGATGAATTAGAGTCGATACAAAATGGTTATGCCGGCACGGCGGAAATAAATTACGCCCCCGCAGCACTTGCAGCGAGCAATTATGCAAATGATGGATTTTCATCCAGCCCAAATGGTCAAACTGAAGTTTCCGACACGGAAGCTCAATACTGGAGCAATCATGTAGGTCATGCGGTTAATCAATCGGTTTGAGATATTTTCAAAGAACGTTTTAATTGCAGCATTAATTATGTTAAAGCACGCGTATTCTGCAGGTTACCAATCTATTATCGAGAGGGGTGAGTAAATTCACTCTTGACATGGATCGGGCAATTTATCGATCACTGGAAAAGACAAGAACTCGTGGAAAGCCTAATGTCATATTCTCACCGTTAAGTCTGGTTAGTACCTTGGCAATGGTTCTCCTTGGTTCGGCCGGAGTGACTTTCGACCAAGTGACGAGAATTCTGGGTCTCGAGTCTGGCGTCGATATATCGGCACATTCCGAAATAGTTCATCAAATGCTAGGACCTCTTCTAAACTCTATCGACGCAGGATCGGGCTCCCTCGGTCCTCAGGTTACCACGGCCAGTGGTATGTTCGTTCAGGTAATATATACATTTTTTATTCATATTTATTCTGTTCCACCATTTTCGCTCTTCAATCTTTTCTTCCCCTCCTCTTCAAATACAGTTGCATGCAAAAGTGTCCTGCGAAAGGAAATTTTCCCGCGTAGAAAACCAGAATCCTTGAAAGAATCTTTGAAAAAATCTCGGAAAGAATCGTGAAAAGAATCACGGATAGGATCCGGAGCAAGATTCTTTCAAAGATTATTTTAATAATTCTTTCAAAGCTTCTTTTGTCGCATTGGATGAGAATCCAAAAGGTTTTTTGAAAGAATTTTTTAAAGTTTCTCTGAAATAATGATGTTTCTTCGAAACCTCACCAAAAACTAAAAACTGATCAATTCAAGTCAATTTACAAAAAAAAAGAAATTTGAGAAAATCAAAAAACTTTATTTAGGAAAAAGATAGAAAATCAAAAATAAATTAGCATGCAACTGATAATTGATGCATCAATAGTTCAGCTATTAATTGTATTGCACCGCAAAATATGTGAACTGATATAAATTAGTTCTCTCATTGATAGCTACTTCCTTCACTTCATATAGTTATGGATTGCATGCGCCCTACGTTTTTCGTTTCGAATCTCACAAGTATTTTAATAGCTATTAAAAATGTACAATGACAAATTTTCAGGATAATCTGTAAGAGGTTAGAAATATGTATGTTGTTTTAATCGGAATGAAGCTTAGAGAAATTATTATATACTTTTTAATCCGTTTTACAAACATGATATGTTAAAAAAAAAATTATTTGTTTAATTTATTTTCTGATGTTTAGTATTGTGTAGATAAAATTTTGAAATTCATTTTGAATACTTTGATGAGCTTGAACTGATCCGCTTCCAATTTCTCTTGAAGCGTCACCAGCCACTTTTGCCTTTTCTTCTAAGCATCGCTTGCGTGAGGTCCTTTACCATAATTGCATGAGGTTCTTTACCATAATAGACTCTACACTATAGAGACCATAAGAGACTTTATACTCGATTATTTAATGATTTCCTTACAAGGAATTGAAGAATTGGTTTATGCTGTTAATCGGGCAGCCAGATATGGGTTACATCCAAGAAAATATAGCAAAAACAAAAACTCAAACCGTTGCTGTGGTAACCGTTTTTGTCATAGTTTTTATGGACAAAATTATAAAATTATTTGAGAAAAATTATAATCACAATTACGACTTTTTTTTGACATTTTCTTGCATTGTCATCCAATTCGCAGCTACGTTCAAAATTTCAAGTCTCTAGCTCATCGGAAAGTTAGTTTAAAATCAAATACTAATCCACCCGGACGTACAAGAAAGCGAGTTAATAAAAACGTGGTAATTATCATTGGCCGAGTACTTTTGCATGCAACTGTAACAAATTTTCTGCCGTTATGCATTCACCATTTTGCTAATAGACGCAGCTTGTACATTACGACAGAATGGCTACCCGATTCGACCAGCGTTCATGGAAATCAGTCAACGTGTTTACAAGAATGAGGTTATCAACCTCGATTTCTTAGATCACACGGTCGAAGCGACGAAAACCGTCAACGACTGGGTCAAGGTGAGAACCCGGGGAAAGATCTCTGACATTCTTGATCAGCCGGTCGATTCCAACACGAAGCTTATAATTGCGTCAGCTCTTTACTTCAGTGGGGAATGGGATCGGTACTTTTCACCCGGAGATACTAGACGGTAAGTTGAACCTCTGTATAGCGTTGTTGTATCTTTTTTCCTCCACGTCGTTGTGAATCGTATTTTTTCTTTTCCTGATGTCAGGCGACCGTTCATGGTCACACCAAATGAGTCAGTTTTGGTCGACATGATGTACAATGGCGGCAAATTTCCATTTTACGAGGACGAGGGATTAGGCGTTAAGATGATCGGATTGCCTTATAAAGGCTACGAAGTGAGTCATGCATGTGTGTGTTTCGAAATTCGAAATTTGCATTTGAAACGGCATAGCTAAATAATGAGCATAAATGAATTTTACATAATCCCTGTGTCATTTATTATTTGTACATTTATATATAGCCAGGGCCGAGCAGTGAATTTCTTTCGTCTTCAAAGTTTCAAGCAACAATGTACATTATGCTGCCGATATCCAAAGACGCTGATGCTCTGACTCATCTGGAGAGTCGTTTGAATCCTGATAATATTGAAGACATGATCGGCAAAATGGTGAATCGAACTTGCGTGGTTGTTTTTCCACGTATGAAGCTCTCCAGTTCTCTAAATCTAAATGACGCTCTCAAAGAGCTGGGACTGTCATCTCTCTTCGATGCAAGGACCTCCAATCTCGGTCTCCTGTCGCCAGGTTACAATGAGACAGCCGAAATCTTCACGAGGTTCGGAGGTGATGAGGATGACAATACGACGACCGAAAACGGAGAACCACGGGTAGCCAATAACAAGAACGATAAGGACAATCATTTCAGGTACGAGGACAAGCGCGGTGGTTATACAGTCGACCAATGGAATTCAGGAGTTCTCATCCAGAAAATTCCCAACAGTTATCCGCAAAAGAGGTCGATCAATGGTTCGATGCAAGCGAATAAAAACATGACGGACGAAAGAAATATGTACGAGACCCCGTTCACTAATAGTTCGTTGATCGCAAAGCTGAAAGTCATCGCGATTGGGAAGGACAAGTACCGGTTCGAATCATCCATTCGTTCGAAACGACAGCAAGCTCGCCCGATTGACAACGCCTTCGTCAGATTCATCGAATCTCGTCGGGTTCTCCCGAATTACGGTTTGGATGATTTGAGGAATAGCCCCAATCTAACTAATCCCGGTCTCTTTGCGTCAGACGTTCTTCACAAGGTCGAGATGGATGTTACAGAGACTGGTACGGTCGCTGCTGCCACAACTGCTATTGTCCTTCAAAGGGGCGGTGACATAAAAAACTTCTTGGCGAATCGACCATTCTTATTTTTTATCAGGCACGAGCATTCGAAATTGATCCTCTTCTGGGGTACTGTTAACAAACCAACGCCTAGTTATTGAATTTAAGAATATTACTTTTCCTCTATATCTTGTTATATTCTCTTTGAATGAGCATACTCAAGTTCAACCTCTTCTCCAACTCTTTTCTCCCAACCGATGGAATATGACTCGTAACGGGGACAGGGAAACAGAATCTTTTTCCGTAAACCGATTATGAACTCATGTATTTCTTACTTTCGCACTTCCTCCCTGAGTCTCCTCGCCGAGCATAATATCACCCGACGTGTGCGCGTTGTATCAACTGAGACTTTGCCTCAATGGATAATAATCTTTGATAAAATCGTCAATGGTTCTAAGAATCCGACAAGCACGGGTCTTATTCAACAAAACAATTACGAAAAGATCACGCGGTAATAGAGACCAAAAAGCATTTATCATAATGATCTCTCCATTGACTCGGGTAGAACTCTTGTATTATGCATAGTAACTATAAAAATCTACTGTGATGGAACATCACAGGAAGCCATATTGCTAAGGGTATTAAAAAGAACATTACTTTCCGATTGTGTTCCTAATTGTAACTGTATCTTTTACGTCAAAGATAGATCATCATAGTGAAGGAAGAATCGGCTGCGATTCGGCCAGTGGGTCCAAATGACAGTGGACAATTTTTTTGGTATAACGTTTCGATACTTATTCGGATCCTCTTCAGATTTATTATTTCTAAAATTACATTCATTATTGTCTTATTTTGTGTAATGTATTTTACATTATAAGCTTAAGTGTTATGTGTCATGACTGATCTGAATTTGTATGGGTAATTTTTGATCATTTGGTGAATCTTGGATAATATTCATTATGAATTTATTGTATCAAGATGGGTCGTTTTTTTTGTGATCCTTAGTGTCTGCGAGAGGGAGGATTTTGATATTGTAATGCTTAGTTAATGTTTTTTGTGAGACCTTTGTGTACGTGTTATTTACCTATGAATTTTATGTTTGATATTTTCCAAGATTCATTTTTTATCAAAATTAACAATTTTTATTACATGGTGTTTCGAGAGTTGAATAGCGACTGAGTATTGCCGTTTGCTGTTAGTTGTTTTTCTTGCCGGACTAGATGTGTTAACCGGTTTTGGACCGGTTTGAAATTGATAACGGTTAGATTTGGTAATGAATTTTCAATTAATGGATGATAATTTAAGGTTTTTCAGTTGTTCTTCAGAGTTTTATAAAATTATTGAATTATATATGCTGCTTAGTTTGTCGATGTCGGTTTTAAAATTGATCGCTTTTGAGTGTGCTTTAATCTATATCATTTCCAGAATCAATCGCTTTTCGAGCCATTTTTCATTATTTAAAATTTGAACCTCGTAAAATTAAAAATTGTGTTTTAGTTCTATTCCGTGTTTTGCGAACGC
Organism: Alloplasta piceator; assembly: GCA_946863875.1. Taxonomy (NCBI): domain Eukaryota; kingdom Metazoa; phylum Arthropoda; class Insecta; order Hymenoptera; family Ichneumonidae; genus Alloplasta; species Alloplasta piceator. The sequence continues at coordinate 30,897,707 of OX333077.1, read as the reverse complement.
TGTGTTTACTGTGTTAGTGTGTTTTAGACTATTTTTGTGTTCGTTGATTCTCGTTTTTAGATATCTTTTTGTTTGTCCTATGTACAATGCATCACAATCATTACAATCGATTTGGTAAACTACGTTCGATTTATCGATGTTGTCTATTTCATCTTTTGTAGAACCGGTGATAGAGTGAATATTGTGTTGGTTGTTAGTGACTAGTGTTATATTGAATTGCCGAAAAAGGCGGACTAGTTAATGGTGAATATTTTCAGTATAAGGTAAATTTATTAATCAGGGGGAGTCGAATGCGTTGATATTATTTGATTGTGAATGAATTAATCCTAGCCTTTGTTTTATTACTTTTTCTGTGAAGGAAATTGGGTAACAGTTTTGTTTCATTGTGTTTTTGATTAGTTCAATGTTTTTTTGGTGGAAGGATGTGTGTAATAGTTTTATCGCTCTGTCTACCAACATCTTGATAATTCCTTTTTTTTGGCTGAGAGGGTGGTGAGAGAAGAAGTTTATGAATCGACCTGACCAAGTTGGTTTTCTGTACCAGTCTGTGATTATTGAGTTGTTTTTGCGGATTAGCAAGATGTCTAGAAATGGTAACTTGTTGTTCGTTTCTACTTCAACTGTGAACTGTAGTTTGGTGTGGTATGCGTTAAAGATGTTAAGTGTTGAATCTATTTTGTAGATGTATCTTTGATTATTTTGTTCGTGTTAAAGAATGAGTTTGTAGTTTTTACTTTATCAATTTATTTGGTGAATTTTTTTCTAATTTCTTCTTGTATTGGTTTTTCCAGTAATAGACACAACAAACTCACACGTTAAAGACAGTTTCCCGTTTAAAAAATTGGTATCGAACATCTTCATACCCAATAACTACCAACTCATTTTCTTTGATGTCATCTCACTTTACACCAATGTACCTTTGGAATTAGTCATACAAAGCCTGCGAAAACGATCAAATCTCTTCTTTGAAAAATGTCCACTAAACGAAGTAATAAAAATAATAGAATTCATAATGTTCTCGACCTACTTTATCTTTAACGATTAAAAATATCAACAAATATTCGGTTTACGAATGGGTTCACCGTTAGCCCCGATATTATCAAACATTGTAATGATCGACTTAGAAACCAACTGCTTAGAGAAACTGAAATTCACGATACCAATCTACACAAGATACGTAGCCGATATTATCATAGCTCTGCCTACGGACAAAATAGATTCAACACTTAACATCTTTAACGCATACCACACTAAACTACAGTTCACAGTTGAAGTAGAAACAAACAACAAATTACCATTTCTAGACATCTTGCTAATCCGCAAAAATAACTCAATAATCACAGACTGGTACGGAAAACCGACTTGGTCAGGTCGATTCATAAACTTCTTCTCTCATCACCCGCTTAGCCAAAAAAAAGGAATTATCATGATGTTGGTAGACAGAGCGATAAAACTATCACATGCATCCTTCCACCAAAAAAACATTGAACTAATCAAAAACACAATGACACAAAACTGTTACCCAATTTTCTTCACACAAAAAGTAATTAAACAAAGGCTAAGATTAATTCATTAACAATCAAATAATAACAAGGCATTCGACTCCTCCAGATTAATAAATTTACCCTATACTGAAAATATTCACCATCAACTAGTCCGCCTTTTTCGACAATTCAATATAAGACTAGTCACTAACAATCAACACAATATTCACTCTATCACCGGTTCTACAAAAGATAAAATAGACAACAATGATAAATCGAACGTAGTTTACCAAATCGATTGTAATGATTGTGATGCATTGTACATAGGACAAACAAAAAGATATCTCAAAACGAGAATCAACGAACACAAAAATAGTCTAAAACACACTAGCACAGTAAACACAGCATAATGAAAAATGACTCAAAAAGCGATTAATTCTGGAAATGATACGGATTAAAGCACACTCAAAAGCGATCAATTTTAAAACCGACATCGACTAACTAATCAGCATATAGAATTCAATAATTTTATAAAACTCTGAATAACAACTGAAAAACCTTAAATTACCATCCACCAATTGAAAATTCATTACCAAATCTAACAGTTATCAATTTAAAACCGGTCCAAAACCGGTTAACACATCTAGTTCGGCAAGAAAAACAACTAACGGCAATCGGCAATACTCAGTCGCTACTCAGCTCTCGAAACACCATGTAATGAAAATTGTTAATTTTGATCAAAAATGAATCTTGGAAAATATCAAACATAACATTCATAGGTAAATAACACGTACACAAAGGTCTCACAAAAAACATTAACTGAGCATTAAAATATTAAAATCCTCCCTCTCGCAGACACCAAGGATCACAAAAATGACCCGTCTTAATAAAATAATATAATGAATATTATTCAACATTCACCGAATTATCGAAAATTACCCACACAAATTCAGGTCAGTCATGACACATAACACTTAAGCTTATAATGTAAAATATATTATACAAAATAAGACAATAATGAATGTAATTTTATAAATAATAAATCTGAAGAGGATCCGAATAAGGATCGAAACGTTATACCAAAAAAATTGTCCACTGTCATTCGGACCCACTGGACAAATCGCAGCCGATTTTTCCTTCACTATTGTCTCTATACGGCCGCATACCCAAATCAACAATAGATCATTATAGTTCGAAAAAATAGTTCGACGCAATGCTAGAATTTTGAGTCGACATCAGTGAGTCATTTTCAAAATTTTTTTAATTATCCATGGTGCTCAAATTGTATTCACCGCTTTGAATTTTTTCAATGATTTCATTGATTTGATTTTTTCAATGATGATTGGAAAACACATTGTACAAAAATATTCCTCGTAAGCATGGGAATATTTTAAATCTACTTCAGCGAGAGGAAATTTTTTTCCCCACAAACATCGGTTTTGCTTGTATATCATTAACAGTGAAGGAGATTATTTCTGACTACAGGTTGGATTTGACTCTTCGTCACAAGAACCCATAGTAGGAAAACATAATTCGTAGCGATGCCAAAATTTCGAATTCACGTCGGTTCAGTGTTTACAAATTTTTGCAATTGTCCATGCATCTCAAATAGTTTTCGCCGCTTCGAATTTTTTCAAAAATTTCCAGTAGATCTTAAATATCTGTTACAAAAAGACATTGTACAAAAAATTTTCTCATAAACATGAGAATATTCGAAAGCTGCATCGGCGGAAGGAAAATCCTTTTTCCACAGGCATCGGTGGTGGTGGAGTATCATTATCGGCGAAGGAGACTATTTCTAGGTACTGATAGATTTTGACTCTTAGTCACAAGAATCCATAGCACGAAAATATCATTCAGAGCGCTGAAGGTTTTTTAATTTACATCTGGTCGGTTTTTTTTTAAATTTTTGCAATTATTCATGCTGCTATATAATGGTATTGACCGATTTAAATTTTTTCACTAATTTTCAACAGTGTTTTAATAATTGTTGCGAAAACACATTGTATAAAAGTATATCTCATAAACGTGAGAATATTTTACCAAGCAGAATTTCTTGATAACGAAAGTTTATATTTATTTAGACATCGAAATATTCAACTAAGTATCTCGGGCATCCTGCTCCATATAATTGTCTTATGAATCAAAAATATCGCACGCGATAGCAGCCATGCTAATATTTTTTATTTCATTTATTAGCAAGGGAAAATTGATCGCGAGCGGCATATTTGATATTTCGTTTCTGCTAGCTTAAGCCAGCTAATAGAAAATGTCACTGTTGTAAGATAAATGACAGTAGCGATGTGACAATTCACACAGATATTCATGTCATTTGACGAATCGAATGACTTAAAATTTTCGTTTCAATTATGTGTTCGTGTATGTGCGAACTGGGAACCAGCATCGACAACTCTTGTGTGTTTTTTGTACTTTCGACTTTTTTCTAATACATAAGATTTGATATTATTAACGAATTATGGACGAAAAGAAATGTAAGTAAAATCTTATTAAAACTATTACTGATAATAACTAATACTGAAAGTGAATGAACATAACAATTGTGAAACAATAGCATTGAATCCAGAATGATTATATGCAACTTAGTGATTTCATGAACACCCTGTGTTTTTAGAGTTATGGGACATTTTATAAATATGGTCGTTTTTTTGTGAGCAATTGAATATTTTTACGAAAAAGAATCGTACGAAACTTCAAAAAAAAAATTGAAGCTTCTACTTCTTCCTACAAGTTATTCATGCGAAAAATCGTTAAACATTTTTTGCATGTATCGACGCAAAATTCAAAATTTCAACGCCAAAAAAGCCGGAAAACGACTATGTTTCGAAGGGCGTACCAGGTTGAAAGAAGAAATAGATAAAACAGCAAAATGAAACTGTATTATGTGCTCTTTAAAGCGCCATTTGTTAAATTGAAATGTCTTAATTTTTAAAAAAGCAATGAAACTGTTGATGCGGCGTGGAATCAGGGCGAGTGTTTCCAAACTTTTGGACGGTAGTGTATTTTTCCAGTTGAAAATATTTTGATTTTATTTTTATACATAATGAATATCATTGATTCAACAGAAATTTTGCAACCTACCCAGCAAATTAAGCTCATAGAACATTATTCGATGACTTACACGCATTTCATCATTGAAAAAAAAAATTACATCTTAGAACGAGAATGTTGTAGCAGAACTAAAAAGTTAAAAAAATATCCGTTTTCTTACGATGGACAGTATGTGAAATTTTGAAAGATTTTTGAGCGATTTTGTCGACAGTTGACGAAAATTAAAATGAATTTTTCCCTCGATATACAGCTAATGGATATTGATGTTTTGTAATTTTTCTCATAATCTCTACATGACATATAAATAAAATAAAAAGATTTATCATCGTTAAACCAGACTTTTCAACGTTACACCAATGAAGATTTGAAAAAAAAATTCTAGTCAAGAACGAATAAAATGATATTTTTTCATGTTATTAAAATAGAAATTATAAAAAGTTCAACCACGGAGAAACCAGATGTTTCAAAGTTATGACAATTCAAATAAAAAATTAAATCTTTTTTTCATCAAGGTCCCACCGATTTCGAGTGCCTATATTTTCCATCATTATCGGTACATGATATTGGAATGACATCAACATTTGATTGATGACATTTTTATTATAAACGATCTGGCTTTTTTAAAATTATGACAATGTATTTTAATTATTGATTCGCTGATTAACATTGTTTATATTATCATTCTCAGTGCTTTAGCGCGAGAACTAGGACGTGAGCGAGGGGATTGTAAACGGAAGTGGGATGCCCTCGTTCGGCTAATAGGTCTATATTAACTTATTGATTGAGTATGCGGCCATGCAGAAAAAACAACAGTAGAAGAATCGGCTTAGGTTCGGCGATTCCAGGTGATCATGGAATAATTTTGTTTATTTTCTTCACGTTTCGATCCTGATTAGGATCCTCTTCAGATTTATGTACTCTACAAATGTGTAACATGTTGTTAGAAAAACCATTCTGCATCTTATACATTATGAATTTATTCGATGATGGCGATTTTGACGGATTACTCATTATTAGGTGATCTTATCTGTCATTACGACTAACCTGAATTTCTATGGTGGTTTCTAATTTCTCATTTATGCATTATGGATGATAATTATTTGTGATTTATTGATTAAAATCAATAAATTCATTGTATCGAAACAAAATCAATAAATACATTTTATCGATTTCATGCGGTAATTTTTGCATTGGACAGAATAAGAATAGAATAAGACGGAATAACCGATCGTTTTTGTGTGATCGTTAATATCTGTGGGGGTTAATAATTTTTATATTAGTTTAGTGGATAAGTATTTATTGTATATGTAAAGTGAGAGCGCCTTGTTTACTGGTATAAAAACGCACTATTAAATTACCGCATGAAATCGATAAAATGTATTTATTGATTTCGTTTCATGACAATAAATTACAAATAATCATCGTCCAAAATGCATAAATGAGTAACCATAGAAATTCAGATTAGTCGTAATGACAGATAACATGACCTAATACTAAGTAATCCGTCAAAATCACCGTTAACGAATAAAATTTATAATGTATCTGATGTAAAATGGTTTTTCTAATAAGATGTTCCGAACAACGATCCTAATCAGGATCGAAACGTGAAAAAAATAAACAAAAATTATTCCATCATCACCTGGAATCTTTGGCAGAACCGAAGCCGATGCTTCTACCATTGTTTGGTTTATATTAACTATTGCATTAAAACGTCCTTATCGTAAACTAAAGTATATCCTCGAGTCATACAAATATCCTAGGATATTACGAATATGCTCTCATGATATGAACATATTCAAATAATAGGGAAATCCTTGCATAATAATTAAATTAAAAAAAATTCAAATAACCACTGGAACGTGTTTAAATAATCAAAGAATATAAATATATATTTTTTCAATTCTCTAACGTAAAGACCTGTGTAAATTGATATCTTAGTATATTTGTTATATTATATTTCAATTCATCGAAAAAAAATCAATTAAATAAATCTTTATTAAGAGGCCATACCAGTGTAAAATTTTCCAAAAATCCATTTTTTTGCCTGTTTTGACAGCTTACAGGTTCAAGAATATTCTGTGAAAATTTCAAGGCTGTATCTCTAATACTCTCCGAATGACAGCCTTCTAAAGAGCGACTGCTTGCAGGTATGAAATGCCCCATCTGCTTGAAGGCAAAGCCTTCTCGAAATGAAATTTTTCAAAATTTTCATTTTGCCTTTTTGGACAGTTTACAGTTTCAAGAATATTCTGTGAACATTTCAAGGCCGTATCTCTAATACTCTCCGAATGGCAGCCTTCTAAAGAGCGACCGCTCGCAGGAAAATGCCCCATCTGCTTGAAGGCGGAGCTTTCTCGAAATGAGATTTTTCAAATTTGTTGACATTGTATCTCAAAGAGCAATTATCCGATTGACTTGAAGTTTGAACTGAGTACTCTTGAATACATTTAATCTACGTTGACGTAGGATATTTTCGATAGGATGAAAATTGACTATTTGGCATTGAAAATACGACCATTTTATAGACAATAAAACAGACTTTTTTTCATAACTACGCAACTTTGTTAGATTTTGATATTTTTGGAAAATCGTAGGTCATCGTACAGAAAATATCTTCCAGTTTGACGACATTTTTTCTTTTATCAGTTTCAGCTATCTATCGTCCGGAATCATGGCCACGGTGGAGATTTTTCTTCAGCACCTCCGAAGACAGCGCATAAGTCGCTTATATATCGGTATTTTTACGTGAAAAAATTATAAAATATACGTCTAGTATAGCCAAATGAATTCGCAATTTTCCAAAACATTCATTACATTCATTACACTGAGTACTTTTCTTCCGAAAAAAATCCGAAAATTACCCAAATTTCCACAAAGGTATGGCCCCTTAACCTTTTTGATACGGATATTGAGTGAAATTCTTTTATAGATTGTTAGGTATCTTTGTTTGATAATAAATGAAATGTGGGTAAACTGTTTAATAATCCTTAACATAATGTAAAAAAAACAATAAGAAATAATCGATAGTTGATGCTAGTAGATGAAACAGGCCGGTTCTGGATCAAGATCCCTACCCCGACATTTACCGACCTTTTTCAGCTGAGATTCGAGCCACTTAGTCGAGACTCGAACCACTTAGCCGAGACACAAACCGTTGCGCGTCGTGAGTGGGTGGCTCGCGGGTGGTCAGTGGGTGGTGGGTGGGTGGCTTGGGGGGGGGGGATTTTTCCGTCAGCACATCTTGCGTGTATATGCGTGTGCATGTGTGTGTGTGTGTATGTGTCTATGTGTTGCGGACGGGGAGTTGGAGGGTGGAATGTGGGTGGTGGGTGGACAGGTGCATCGTGGAGGGCAGGTAAAGAGGGGAGGGGATCTTTTCGTCCGCACATCTTGCGTGTATATACGTATGCGTGTGCGTGTGTATGTGTGTGTGTGTGTGTGTGTGTGTGTGTTGCGCACAGGGGGTGGTGGGTGGTGGGTGGGAAGGTGCATCGCGGGTGGCAGGTAGAGAAGGGGGGGGGGGATTTCGAGATTTTCTGCCAGCATGTCTTGCGTGTACGTGCGGGTACGTGCGTGCATACGTGCGTGCGTGCGTGCGTTAGGGAGGGGGGGATTGTCGATGCCCGAGAAGAAAGCATTAGGCGTCGTCGCTGGCGTTGACTCATGCTCTCTCTCTCTCTCACCCTCTCTCTCGCGCACTCTTGTCGCCCGCGCTTGTCTATGATTTTTTGAAGAAAGCATTAGGCGTCGTCACTGGCGTTGACTCATGCTCTCTCTCTCACCCTCTCTCTCTCGCACGCGCACTCTTTGTCGCCCGCGCTCTCACGCGCCGAGGGTCAAGTATCAAATTTACGATGTATACAACTCTGTATCCAAACATGATCCAAATTTTTTCGTCGCGACGCATATTATCGACACATAGCTGCATAGACGATCATCGCAATTCACAATTCTCGAGTTTTTTCAAGCAATCCTTCGGCAACGTTATTCCTCTCTCTCTCTCTCTTTCTCTTTATCTCTCTGTCCTCTCTTTCAGTGTATTCTAAGCTATGAGATTGCTAATGATTTAGACTTTTTGTAGTTCAAGCATGATTTTTGGGGAAAATGTGAAATCAAATTTTTTTGGTGAAAGGCCCATTGATATTCACTATTTTATTTGTTATCAATATCCCTAGATGGCATTCAAATGGAAAAAAGTTTTATCATGATAGATTGATATCTAGATATTTCAAAGCTATGATGATTTAATTATTTCAGCAAAAATTTCTATCGTGTTCTGCCCGCGGGTCCACTGATATTAGTGGTACATACAAATTCTATGGTTGATATAAAAATTGGGAAAACTTGTTTTTTCATGAAGCAATTGGATTTTTAGAAAATTTATTATTTTTTCTCACCAAAGGTCTAAGCATGTTAATGTAATTTTTTTCTTATCTTCTGCGAATAATATAATAGTTTACTTTGAAATTAAAATCATGAACAATACAATCTTTTTTTATACTGTCTTTTCAAGTTTTTTAAAATAATTTTCATAACTTCACGTAAGACTCCTATGCGAGCCGCAGAGGATGAGAAAGCATAAGTAATCATCACTTCCAAGGGCCCTCGTTCAGAAAAAAATATATATATTGTATTATTCAGAAAAATCTTGGATGTCTTAGCTTATTTTCACGAAATTTTAATGTCCTCGGCACATTATGAGAAAAATCAATTATATTTATATCTTTGGGTCTATGGTCAGAAACAAATATTAAAATTTCTCAAAAATGTGAATTGTCATAATTTTGAGGAGGGTTACTTTTCTCAAATATGAATATATTTTTATGTAATTATAATAACAATAACAATTTCCAAGAACCATAGGCTTACAGATAGGAAAATCAAAATTCTCGTAACGTTGAAACATCCGAATGAATAACAACATTTTAACTAACAATTTTTGTTCCGCACAATCCGTAGATTACATGGAAATCCGTGAAAAATATACATCATGGAGGAGCCAGCCCACTTATTCGATTTCTTTTTAAAGTTTTTTAAATAACTGCTTATAGCTTTGCATAAAATTTATGTTACATCCACAGAATATGAGCTAAGTAAGTAATCCTCACGACGACAACTCCAGATAAATATAAAATTGAAACAAAAATCACGGTTATTGTGAGTATGAAAGATCTGATTTTTTCATGATATTGGGAACCTAAGGAGAGGTATGACTTAATTCTGACGTCAGCAATATGGCGACGTAAGTAAATAGCTCGCTCGCGACTCGCATGCGACAGCGTGGTGTAGAGAGAGAGAGAGAGAGATTTGTCGTCGATTATTCTCAGCTCATTACAGATTATGCTACTCACTCCCGGACGCAAATGCAGTGAACGAGTAAAAGCAACTTCCGACCCTAACCTAAAAAATAACCACATTCTGCATCCAAACTCCGAACTCTATATCTATATTATTGTTACGTGGACAATCTCAACAATTTTCAGAATTTATCCTAACAAACCTCGACGTTTCGTATGGTCGACGGGGCTTTGCGCTCCCTACTTAGTCAGTCCTTAGGTTTCGCTACCAGATGAATCTAACTTTGGATCCCGATACATTATCCGGCATCTCCGTGTCAATCCTCGTAACATTTGCATATCATCTACAGATTGCGAGAATCATTAATATTAATGAAGGGCTCTCGATCGAAAAATATTTGCTTTCTACTCTTCTTCAAAATCGGAATAAAAACATCCAAAATAATTTCAATTTTTATTGTAGTTAATGTCAACTTTAATTTGTATCATGATAAAACTTTTTATGAATTTTCATATATAATTGGCAGATTATAAAAAATAAGACATCAATATCGGAGGGTTCTCGTTCGGAAAAATATTTCTATTATTTACATATGGTTTTTTCCGGTGATATAACATCAAGAGGGGACATTCACTCTCCCGTTTGATATACAAATGATTTTAGAGAGGGCCTGACTTCACGTGATTTCGCGTATAAAATTCAAACAAAAAGCACGGCTGAAAAAGTATATAGATATTGACACTGATTCACGTAAAAAATCAAACAATGAATTTGAGAAAAACTTTTTTAAACTCATGAATAATGCAGTTTTCGGGAAGATAATGAAAAACGTTGGGCGACATCGAGATGTTAAGCTTGTGAGGAAATGGGGTAGAGCTTTTTGGTGCAAGGGCTTTAATCGCAAAGGTGACATTTCACAGCTACACGAGCTGAAGTGAAATTTATGAAAACCGACATATGTGAAGTTTGCAATTCTCGACATTTTAAAAATCACCCCTTTTTAAGACTTTCGTTATAATTACCCTAAAACGAAAAAATTTCGATATAGTAAAATAACTTTACACCGATACCGGCAGTCTGAGTATCACATTAGAATCCCCTCCCCGATATATACAGCTACGATGAGGACGATTTGCCTTGATTCGATACGTCTGATTATGCAACCGACAATCGCTATGGCATACAATAAGTTAATAAATAAAAATAAATGAATAAAAATTATATAAATATAAGGGTTCACGAAGGATAAGAATAACGAAAAGATAATGGAGGAATTTACGGATTTGAGAGCCAAACTATACACCCCGCCAAGTATATATATCATAAATTTTTTAAATAATATTTATATGTTCTGATAATCATTTTTATACATTGCATTTTCATACATTGCATTTAAAAATAAAAAAAATATATAGAAATCTATGAATTTCCGAAATTGAGAAAAAAAGTGTGTGTGTGTGTGTGTGTGTGTGTGTGTGTGTGTGTGTGTGTGTGTGTGTGTGTGTGTGTGTGTGTGTGTGTGTGTGTGTGTGTGTGTGTGTGAATGTATGTATGTGGATGTGTTTATACTCCTCATTTAGATTCCTCGACGAAGGGCTTTGTAGAGAGTGCGCCCTTAGCTGCACTGCAAACCTCAATGCATCAGGGAGAGAGAGAGAAAGAGAATCGGTGTCAAATTTTCAGCATCGAACGGCCGTACAAAATCGAAAAATTAAAATGAGTACAGTACGAAACAACAGCGATATAACGGGCATTATTAAATTTCTGATCGAACGTTTTTCCCCATTGAGAGTGGCGTTTTATCCTCAAGAGTGCATACGCGATCTACGTTTGATTAATCGGGCAGCAGCATTGCGTAAACTGCGGAGGATTCTGTATGCTGCGCGAAAAATGGATTTTATAGCAGCGTTTAATCTCGGGCTGCTACATATATTCGATGTACTGGACTCAGCCGTTCAGGTGACCTGATTATTCAATTGGCAAAATGTAAATCGTCTCCGACCAATTATTGATGCACATGGTGAGTGAATTTCAAATTCCCATCTCCCATCCATTTATATATTACTTAATTCTGTTTAAGTCGTTCAATATTTTAATAGAGAAAAATAATTTCTGTCACAGCGGAGATGTCTCGTCGCAGACGATCCAATTTGGGGGGAGAAGAAGAAGAAGAAGAAGAAGAAGAAGAAGAAGAAGAGGAGGAGGAGGAGAAAGAGGAAGAAGGAGAAGAAGAAGAAGAAGAGGAAGAAGATGAAGAAAGAGAAGAAGGAGATGAAGAACTAGATGCTGATGATGAAGGGGGAGAAGATGATGATGAAGAAGAAGAAGAAGAGGAAGAAGAAGAAGAAGAAGAAGATAATGATGATGATGATGGAGAAGGAGGAGAAGAAGAAGTGCATGATGCATTAAGACCACCAACACCACCACCACAGTCACCACCACGACCACCACCACCACCACCGCCACCACCATACGCCGATGGCACCGATTATGAGAGGGCTCGAATAGAATGGGAGCATCGGCAAATCGAGAGAGCTGCCGGAACCGCAAGAAATGTGGATGAAGGTAAAAAGAATATGGGTGGGGTATTAAATTAATGATGCTCATGAGAGATATTAATTTCTATCCATCTTTTTAGGATATGAATCCGGTCAGTCCGATGAGCTGACATATAGAGCACTATTCGGGGACGATCTCGAAATGTTCCCCGGTATGTTTAGCGAAGAAGAGCTAAATGCTCAAGATGTTAACCTTAGTTTTTACAAACATTAATTAAGAGAATACTTTATAAATATTTATAGCATAATTTTTTTCAATAAACAACAAAATATAAATAAAAAATCTTCGATAATGATCATTTCGGAATCTTTCCTTTCGCGAAAAAGCGTTCCTTGGGGTGAAAAAAAAAAATCATCAAAACTGTAAATTTCACAAATCAGCTTTATTGGTCCATGTGTTGTGGGTATCATCAAATCTCAACCATTTTACAAAAATGTTATGACCGTGCTTTTGAAGAACTTTTACGAGATCAGATAAATTAAGAAAATACTTTATAAATATTTATAGCATAATTTTTTTCAATAAAAAAACAAAATATAAATAAAAAATCTTCGAACATGATCATTTCGAAATCCTTCCTATCGCGAAAAAGCGTTCCTTGAGGTGAAAAAAAAAAAATCATAAAAACTGTAAATTTCACAAATCAGCTTCATTCGTCCATGTGTTGTGGGTATCATCAAATCTCAATCATTTTACAAAAATGTTATTACCGTGCTTTTGTAGAACTTTTACGAGATCAGATAATCTAAGAAAATACTTTATAAATATTTATAGCATAATTTTTTTCAATAAAAAAACAAAATATAAATGAAAAATCTTCGATCATGATCATTTCGAAATCCTTCCTATCGCGAAAAAGCGTTCCTTGGGGTGAAAAAAAATCATCAAAACTGTAAATTTCACAAATCAGCTTCATTGGTCCATGTGTTGTGGGTATCATCAAATCTCAACCATTTTACAAAAGTGTTATAACCGTGCTGTTGTAGAACTTTTTTGAGATCAGATAAATATCTGGATATTCAACTTTCAATAATTCTTGTTCATAAAATCCACCGACGATGGGCTCGTTCTGATAATCTTCAATATTATACGTCACATGATTGGTATTGTTCACTCAGCTAATGGTAAATATTTCTGTCGTTCAATTTGGGATATAACCCTTCGCGAAAACATTCTTAAACTTGCGTATTCACACTGTCGCCAAATTTTTCAATGTGCGATTAAATCAGTGGCAAATTGCTCTATGTCGAGTACATATGAATATTATATTTTTGGATGAGCGATTCAAAATCTGGATTATTTATTCCATAACTGTATAGAAACTCTGCATCGCCAAAACCAAAGTAACTCTGCAACGGGGATATCCATTCTAGTAGCAAATTTTGACTTCCCCTATCTGAACGTAAATGGCGTTATTTACCAGTATCATTGTGTATAAAAATATGTATGAGAAATGACATTATGCTTACATTCTTTTTTTATCGAACCGCAAAAAAGTAAAATAAAATCAAATAAAATAAAAACAACAGGAACTCTGCAACGGAGATGTCTATTCTAGTTGCAAATTCTGGCGCGCCCCATCTGAACGCAACTGTCGTCACTTACCAGTATTATAGTATATACAAATTCGTATGAGAAATGAAATTATTTCTACTTTTTTATATAAAAAATGAATTAAAAAATAAAAAAAAAATAAAAAAAAAATAAAAAATAAAAATGAAATAAAAAACAAAAAAAACAAAAAACAAAAACAAAACAAAAAACAACAAAACAAAAGAAACTTTGCAACGGAGATGTCCATTCTATTTCTCATATATATTTGCATCCACAATAATACTGGTAAGTGACGACAGTTGCGTTCAGATAGGGCGGAGTCAAAATTTCTGTCCTCACTTACCAGTATTATTGTGGATGCAAATATATATGAGAAATAGAATGGACATCTCCGTTGCAAAGTTTCTTTTGTTTTGTTGTTTTTTGTTTTGTTTTTGTTTTTTGTTTTTTGTTTTTTTTGTTTTTTATTTCATTTTTTTTTTTTTTTTTTTTTTTTATTTTTCAATTCATTTTTCATATAAAAAAGTAGAAATAATTTCATTTCTCATACGAATTTGTATATACTATAATACTGGTAAGTGACGACAGTTGCGTTCAGATGGGGCGCGCCAGAATTTGCAACTAGAATAGACATCTCCGTTGCAGAGTTCCTGTTGTTTTTATTTTATTTGATTTCATTTTACTTTTTTGCGGTTCGATAAAAAAAGAATGTAAGCATAATGTCATTTCTCATACATATTTTTATACACAATGATACTGGTAAATAACGCCATTTACGTTCAGATAGGGGAAGTCAAAATTTGCTACTAGAATGGATATCCCCGTTGCAGAGTTACTTTGGTTTTGGCGATGCAGAGTTTCTATACAGTTATGGAATAAATAATCCAGATTTTGAATCGCTCATCCAAAAATATAATATTCATATGTACTCGACATAGAGCAATTCGCCACTGATTTAATCGCGCATTGAAAAATTTGGCGACAAAGTGTGAATACGCAAGTTTAAGAATGTTTTCGCGAAGGGTTATATCCCAAATTGAACGACAGAAATATTTACCATTAGCTGAGTGAACAATACCAATCATGTGACGTATAATATTGAAGATTATCAGAACGAGCCCATCGTCGGTGGATTTTATGAACAAGAATTATTGAAAGTTGAATATCCAGATATTTATCTGATCTCGAAAAAGTTCTACAACAGCACGGTTATAACATTTTTGTAAAATGGTTGAGATTTGATGATACCCACAACACATGGACCAATGAAGCTGATTTGTGAAATTTACAGTTTTGATGATTTTTTTTCACCCCAAGGAACGCTTTTTCGCGATAGGAAGGATTTCGAAATGATCATGATTGAAGATTTTTCATTTATATTTTGTTTTTTTATTGAAAAAAATTATGCTATAAATATTTATAAAGTATTTTCTTAGATTATCTGATCTCGTAAAAGTTCTACAAAAGCACGGTTATAACATTTTTGTAAAATGGTTGAGATTTGATGATACCCAGAACACATGGACCAATGAAGTTGATTTGTGAAATTCACAGTTTTTATGATTTTTTTTTCACCCCAAGGAACGCTTTTTCGCGATAGGAAGGATTTCAAAATAATCATGATTGAAGATTTTTTATTTATATTTTGTTTTTTTATTGAAAAAAATTATGCTATAAATATTTATAAAGTATTCTCTTAATTTATCTGATCTCGTAAAAGTTCTACAAAAGCACGGTAATAACATTTTTGTAAAATGGTTGAGATTTGATGATACCCACAACACATGGAGCAATGAAGCTGATTTGTGAAATTTACAGTTTTGATGATTTTTTTTTTTTCACCCCAAGGAACGCTTTTTCGCGATGGGAAGGATTCCGAAATGATCATTATCGAAGATTTTTTATTTATATTTTGTTGTTTATCGAAAAAAATTATGCTATAAATATTTATAAAGTATTCTCTTAATTAATGTTTGTAAAAACTAAGGTTAACATCTTGAGCATTTAGCTCTTCTTCGCTAAACATACCGGGGAACATTTCGAGATCGTCCCCGAATAGTGCTCTATATGTCAGCTCATCGAACTGACCGGATTCATATCCTGAAAAGATGGATAGAAATTAATATCTCTCATGAGCATCATTAATTTAATACCTCACCCATATTCTTTTTACCTTCATCCACATTTCTTGCGGTTCCGGCAGCTCTCTCGATTTGCCGATGCTCCCATTCTATTCGGGCCCTCTCATAATCGGTGCCATCGGCGTATGGTGGTGGTGGTGGTGGTGGTGGTCGTGGTGGTGACTGTGGTGGTGGTGTTGGTGGTCTTAGTGCATCATGTACTTCTTCTTCTCCTCCTTCTCCATCATCATCATCATTATCTTCTTCTTCTTCTTCTTTTTCCTCTTCTTCTTCTTCTTCATCATCATCTTCTCCCCCTTCATCATCAGCATCTAGTTCTTCATCTCCTTCTTCTCTTTCTTCATCTTCTTCCTCTTCTTCTTCTTCTTCTCCTTCTTCCTCCTTCTCCTCCTCCTCCTCCTCTTCTTCTTCTTCTTCATCTTCTTCTTCTTCTCCCCCCAAATTGGATCGTCTGCGACGAGACATCTCCGCTGTGACAGAAATTATTTTTCTCTATTAAAATATTGAACGACTTAAACAGAATTAAGTAATATATAAATGGATGGGAGATGGGAATTTGAAGTTCACTCACCATGTGCATCAATAATTGGTCGGAGACGATTTACATTTTGCCAATTGAATAATCAGATCACCTGAACGGCTGAGTCCAGTACATCGAATATATGTAGCAGCCCGAGATTAAACGCTGCTATAAAATCCATTTTTCGCGCAGCATACAGAATCCTCCGCAGTTTACGCAATGCTGCTGCCCGATTAATCAAACGTAGATCGCGTATGCACTCTTGAGGATAAAACGCCACTCTCAATGGGGAAAAACGTTCCATCAGAAATTTAATAATGCCCGTTATATCGCTGTTGTTTCGTACTGTACTCATTTTAATTTTTCGATTTTGTACGGCCGTTCGATGCTGAAAATTTGACACTGATTCTCTTTCTCTCTCTCTCCCTGATGCATTGAGGTTTGCAGTGCAGCTAAGGGCGCACTCTCTACAAAGCCCTTCGTCGAGGAATCTAAATGAGGAGTATAAACACATCCACATACATACATTCACACACACACACACACACACACACACACACACACACACACACACACACACACACACACACACACACACACACACACACACACACACACACTTTTTTTCTCAATTTCGGAAATTCATAGATTTCTATATATTTTTTTTATTTTTAAATGCAATGTATGAAAATGCAATGTATAAAAATGATTATCAGAACATATGAATATTATTTAAAAAATTTATGATATATATACTTGGCGGGGTGTATAGTTTGGCTCTCAAATCCGTAAATTCCTCCATTATCTTTTCGTTATTCTTATCCTTCGTGAACCCTTATATTTATATAATTTTTATTCATTTATTTTTATTTGTTAACTTATTGTATGCCATAGCGATTGTCGGTTGCATAATCAGACGTATCGAATCAAGGCAAATCGTCCTCATCGTAGCTGTATATATCGGGGAGGGGATTCTAATGTGATACTCAGACTGCCGGTATCGGTGTAAAGTTATTTTACTATATCGAAATTTTTTCGTTTTAGGGTAATTATAACGAAAGTCTTAAAAAGGGGTGATTTTTAAAATGTCGAGAATTGCAAACTTCACATATGTCGGTTTTCATAAATTTCACTTCAGCTCGTGTAGCTGTGAAATGTCACCTTTGCGATTAAAGCCCTTGCACCAAAAAGCTCTACCCCATTTCCTCACAAGCTTAACATCTCGATGTCGCCCAACGTTTTTCATTATCTTCCCGAAAACTGCATTATTCATGAGTTTAAAAAAGTTTTTCTCAAATTCATTGTTTGATTTTTTACGTGAATCAGTGTCAATATCTATATACTTTTTCAGCCGTGCTTTTTGTTTGAATTTTATACGCGAAATCACGTGAAGTCAGGCCCTCTCTAAAATCATTTGTATATCAAGCGGGAGAGTGAATGTCCCCTCTTGATGTTATATCACCGGAAAAAACCATATGTAAATAATAGAAATATTTTTCCGAACGAGAACCCTCCGATATTGATGTCTTATTTTTTATAATCTGCCAATTATATATGAAAATTCATAAAAAGTTTTATCATGATACAAATTAAAGTTGACATTAACTACAATAAAAATTGAAATTATTTTGGATGTTTTTATTCCGATTTTGAAGAAGAGTAGAAAGCAAATATTTTTCGATCGAGAGCCCTTCATTAATATTAATGATTCTCGCAATCTGTAGATGATATGCAAATGTTACGAGGATTGACACGGAGATGCCGGATAATGTATCGGGATCCAAAGTTAGATTCATCTGGTAGCGAAACCTAAGGACTGACTAAGTAGGGAGCGCAAAGCCCCGTCGACCATACGAAACGTCGAGGTTTGTTAGGATAAATTCTGAAAATTGTTGAGATTGTCCACGTAACAATAATATAGATATAGAGTTCGGAGTTTGGATGCAGAATGTGGTTATTTTTTAGGTTAGGGTCGGAAGTTGCTTTTACTCGTTCACTGCATTTGCGTCCGGGAGTGAGTAGCATAATCTGTAATGAGCTGAGAATAATCGACGACAAATCTCTCTCTCTCTCTCTCTACACCACGCTGTCGCATGCGAGTCGCGAGCGAGCTATTTACTTACGTCGCCATATTGCTGACGTCAGAATTAAGTCATACCTCTCCTTAGGTTCCCAATATCATGAAAAAATCAGATCTTTCATACTCACAATAACCGTGATTTTTGTTTCAATTTTATATTTATCTGGAGTTGTCGTCGTGAGGATTACTTACTTAGCTCATATTCTGTGGATGTAACATAAATTTTATGCAAAGCTATAAGCAGTTATTTAAAAAACTTTAAAAAGAAATCGAATAAGTGGGCTGGCTCCTCCATGATGTATATTTTTCACGGATTTCCATGTAATCTACGGATTGTGCGGAACAAAAATTGTTAGTTAAAATGTTGTTATTCATTCGGATGTTTCAACGTTACGAGAATTTTGATTTTCCTATCTGTAAGCCTATGGTTCTTGGAAATTGTTATTGTTATTATAATTACATAAAAATATATTCATATTTGAGAAAAGTAACCCTCCTCAAAATTATGACAATTCACATTTTTGAGAAATTTTAATATTTGTTTCTGACCATAGACCCAAAGATATAAATATAATTGATTTTTCTCATAATGTGCCGAGGACATTAAAATTTCGTGAAAATAAGCTAAGACATCCAAGATTTTTCTGAATAATACAATATATATATTTTTTTCTGAACGAGGGCCCTTGGAAGTGATGATTACTTATGCTTTCTCATCCTCTGCGGCTCGCATAGGAGTCTTACGTGAAGTTATGAAAATTATTTTAAAAAACTTGAAAAGACAGTATAAAAAAAGATTGTATTGTTCATGATTTTAATTTCAAAGTAAACTATTATATTATTCGCAGAAGATAAGAAAAAAATTACATCAACATGCTTAGACCTTCGGTGAGAAAAAATAATAAATTTTCTAAAAATCCAATTGCTTCATGAAAAAACAAGTTTTCCCAATTTTTATATCAACCATAGAATTTGTATATACCACTAATATCAGTGGACCCGCGGGCAGAACACGATAGAAATTTTTGCTGAAATAATTAAATCATCATAGCTTTGAAATATCTAGATATCAATCTATCATGATAAAACTTTTTTCCATTTGAATGCCATCTAGGGATATTGATAACAAATAAAATAGTGAATATCAATGGGCCTTTCACCAAAAAAATTTGATTTCACATTTTCCCCAAAAATCATGCTTGAACTACAAAAAGTCCAAATCATTAGCAATCTCATAGCTTAGAATACACTGACGTACGAAATACGGAGAACAAGTGAAAGAGAGGACAGAGAGATAAAGAGAAAGAGAGAGAGAGAGAGAAATAACGTTGCCGAAGGATTGCTTGAAAAAACTCGAAAATTGTGAATTGCGATGATCGTCTATGCAGCTATGTGTCGATAATATGCGTCGCGACGAAAAAATTTGGATCATGTTTGGATACAGAGTTGTATACATCGTAAATTTGATACTTGACACTCGGCGCGTGAGAGCGCGGGCGACAAAGAGTGCGCGTGCGAGAGAGAGAGGGTGAGAGAGAGAGCATGAGTCAACGCCAGTGACGACGCCTAATGCTTTCTTCAAAAAATCATAGACAAGCGCGGACGACAAAGAGTGCGCGAGAGAGAGGGTGAGAGAGAGAGTGAGAGCATGAGTCAACGCCAGCGACGATGCCTAATGCTTTCTTCTCGGGCATCGACAATCCCCCCCCCCCTAACGCACGCACGCACGCACGTATGCACGCACGTACCCGCACGTACACGCAAGACATGCTGGCAGAAAATCTCGAAATCCCCCCCCCCCTTCTCTACCTGCCACCCGCGATGCACCTTCCCACCCACCACCCACCACCCCCTGTGCGCAACACACACACACACACACACACACACACACACGCACACGCATACGTATATACACGCAAGATGTGCGGACGAAAAGATCCCCTCCCCTCTTTACCTGCCACCCACGATGCACCTGTCCACCCACCACCCACATTCCACCCTCCAACTCCCCGTCCGCAACACATAGACACATACACACACACACACATGCACACGCATATACACGCAAGATGTGCTGACGGAAAAATCCCCCCCCCCCTAAGCCACCCACCCACCACCCACTGACCCACCCGCGAGCCACCCACTCACGACGCGCAACGGTTTGTGTCTCGGCTAAGTGGTTCGAGTCTCGACTAAGTGGCTCGAATCTCAGCTGAAAAAGGTCGGTAAATGTTGGGGTAGGGATCTTGATCCAGAACCGGCCTGTTTCATCTACTGATGCTGAATTTTTAGTCAACAAAAATGGATTAAAGGCGGTATTTTGGTTAAAAGCTGGTAAAGTTGGAAGTAAAAGAAAAAAGTGCATTGGCTGACAATTGCAACCCTTCCAATCATCCGATATGAGATTAATTTTTTTTTTTTAAGATTTTTAATTTAAAAAAAGAAATTAAAAGAGAGACTCAGAGAAAACGGGAAAAAATGTTTTGCAAATTGGCGGCTGTCTGAACTAAAAAAGCGTTTTTCGATTCTTCTCTTAATAGTTTTTAATTATTTCAACAACAGTAAGAAAAATAATTCCAATACAACAGTGATATGAGCGTTAGAGAGTCATACATTGAAGATTGCTAGAAAATCCGAAGTAAATTGGTTCAGTAGAACATTAGATTTTATTTCAGCCGTGTTGAGAAAAGTAGTTTTGAGAAAAATGTCTATAGTCCGATTTGATCAACGTAGCGGGTGTCGTTGCTGCGTCACTAAAATAGATATAACTCCATGAATTATTAGATTTAAGAAATGTCCTTCCGAAGATATTGTTACGTCCCAACCGGTGAGTTTTCCATCTCGGTCAAGAAGGGGCAAGCCCTTCCTTTACACGTTTTTCGGAAGAACTGCGTTATGTTCGACAGGTGGCCTTTTCGAGCCTAACCTCGCGGAAATTTGCTCAGGGCGGCCGTGAGAGTGTATTTTAAATGATCGGCTCGGTGAGGTAATATAATTTCTAATGATGGTTGAAAAGTAGAACGATTTCTGGGAAAAGCCACATGATATTTTGATATTTTGAAATTTACCAGTTAAAAGTTATTACCTCAACCATGAATGATTTCGCGCATGACCGATTTATAAATGTTGGCAAAACATTTCGCAGCTTAAATTATAATGAGAAATAAAAGCAGAAATAAATTAGAAAATTTGAAGAGTTATATCAGATTTATGATAAATTATTAGCGAACATTGCTGATGGCAGAAATGTAAAGGTCGCTCTGAGAAGTATAAACCTTGCTCTGAGAGGTTTCACATCAGCAGTCACCGGCCGGTATGGCAGCCTGTACCGACGACTGTGTGTTCTGGGTCTCAAGACTTGTGTGTAATCTTAGGGAACCTTTGATGTTAATCACTGACCGGGACGGTACCCTGGGTCAGTTGATCTAACCCGCCAGAACCTTTCAGATTTGTTTGTGAATGTGTTTTGTGTAACTCTAGGGGCCTTTTGATAACTGCTATTGGCTGGTATGGGAGCCTGTACCAACAACTGATTCGCCGGGGGCCTAGAGTTTGTGAATGTAAGAATTTAATTGTGAAAAATGATTTTTAATTAAGATTCGTACATTTAAAATTCCGAATTTTACTTTAACACGACATTACACTTAAATAAAGAACACCCTGTATACGACGCGAAGGGTGCAGCGTGAATGGAACATAACGGGTGTCGAGAAGAATACAAACGACCACTTTAAATCGCGCACCACAAAATTCAAACAACTTGAAACGAATGGAATTTATTTTTGACGTTATCTCCCAAGTTAATAAGATGAATGAAAAGTCAATTGTGGATTCCTCCTCGTGGAATGTCGAGAAAATGTTTTCTCGCAATTCGAATTTTGCATTCTCAAATACATTTTTGTTTACTTACCTTTTTGATGAGTATTTGAATAAAATTGAATCAGAGATGATGGTGAAAATAAGAGACTGCTGGATAAATGACCACGAACGATAGGTACAGATGACCAGGGTGACCAGAATCGACCAGACGACGGATGAATAGGCGAAATCGGTGAAATGCAGGATGTAGACGGTGGTGAAAATGTCAAGACACAGCACAATAAAGTTTTCTAAGTGGATTTGAATGCACGTGTGTATGTATTTCGTTGCACAGTTTTGCTTTGTTATCGCTAATAAGTAATATGTAGAATAACGTAGACGGAATAATAGTGTCAATGATGTTGACAAATCACGCACAATGTCTATTTAAAGCGATTAATGATTAAAACGAAGTAACTATAATAATGAAAGAATTCAACAATTAAAAATTCGAGTAAAAGTTCAATGTTAATTTTCGGAAAAATTCGCACTGTTAAGAGTTGATCGAAATATTTCAAAGATTGAATTTAATAAATTTTGAATACAAGTGTCGTGGACGATGTTATGCAGTGAACTCTTCGAAAATCAATGAACTTGACGACGAGTGTCGTGGACGATATAAGTCCGTGAATTTTTTGATGAGGAATGAGCTAATTAGCTCATTAGCTCAAAGCGCTAATTAGCTCAATGAGCTAATTAACTCAAAGCGCGAGTCACAACGCCTAATTAGGCGTTGCGACTCGCGCTTTTATACTCATGGTCCAGCTTAGTTTTGGGAAGGGGAAAATTGTCCCTTGACTCCTAAGACGATGCATGCCTTAGAGCTCCCCTCCACCTTGCTAGTCATTCTAATTTGCTAATAATAAATCGATAATTGAGCTTAAATTTATCTTAAATTTCACTCATACTTCCATACTTTTACAATCTGTATCCTCTGAAACAATTCGCGATTTAGATCTTGCAGTTTTACGCAAATTTTCTATATGCAGAGAGGAGTCGAGGGGTCTCTTTCCATCACCTTCCTTCTCTCTTACTCTCGCCCTCGCTTGGGCTCTTGCTGCGCTCAGGCCCACCACGGAGGTTTCGACCATCCCTCTCGTTCTCTTTCGCTCTTGGATGCTCTCTCATACTTTCTCGCTCTACAGTACTTCCGATTGGTTTGATTTTTGACTATGGCTGGCTCTCTTTCTTTCCTATGACAATTTTCATACTTCCCACTCTTTCTCTGCTCTACTGCACTGTATTTCCCCTGCTCTTTCAAACGTCTCCTATCGCCTACTCGCAAGAAAGAGTCTTCGAATTGATAATTCATTAATTGCAAATTATTTAATTGAATTTCTGGTTTTGCTATATCGATGATTGTAATAGATTTCTCAAATAATTTATTCTGATCAATTTTGAAGAATTCGACAGCTTTAATGATTTTATAATCAGAATTTGCGCATTGGCTAAATTGGTTTTAAATAATTTCTGTTGATTAAAATGTCTTAATAAAATTGATCTTGTAAACATTTTAACTTTTTATAATTTGCGATGTTAATTTGTTTGAACAATATGAATGAAAATCTCCGAAATTATTGGGTAAATTAATTATTTCAATATTGTATGATTGTTCACTTGAGAATAATTCAATTACCAAGCTTTCCAATTTAAACATCCTTTTCGGAATGTACTTGATAATTAATTTATTTCAGTTTTCAAAATGGTTTTCCTGAGACTGAATTTATTTGATATTTGGAAGAAAATTTGGATTTAAAAATTTGAATTCTGAATTTTGAATTTGAATTTTTGGGTTTTTGAAAGAAGTGTATCTTGGTTTGAAGTATTAGAAACTGTTTTGGTTTCATAACAAATGGAATAATTCTATTTTTGTTTTTATTCTTGAATATTATTTTTGCTAATTCAAATTTTCTTTCTTTGTGATTTTCTTATTGTTGACCCTAAAATAAATCATTCATTCATACACACGCTACTTATAATTTAGCATAATTCGCACGCCCGCTTTGAGTTAAAATTTCTCTTGAGCTTAATAACCTTGAATCTTGAGCAATGCTTGGTGAATATCTTTTTTGTACCCATATATGGTATGCGTCCCTGTGGCGACTCGTTGTGCGAGAGAGTACAAAACAACTCAAGGGGGTAGCGGACCACGTGCCGTCCGCGGGGCACGAGGAAATTTTCTCGGACCCTTGGACAAGGACTCTCTTTCCCAGCGTCATCTCAATTGTCTCTCGCATGGTCTTATTTTTTTTTTGCTTGACAAATTTATTACCTCTGGATGTTCGCAATATGCCGATAGCGTTCCTTCGACTAAAAATCTCCCGACACAGCGTTGAAAAGATTTTTTATACATAAAATATCGGGTTCCACTAAAGTGTTGAATAATTTTTTTCTCTGTACGCAGGATGACTAATTTTGCTATGGGCCACGTGTGTGATCTTTTCAAGAGACAGTGTTGTTCTTTTCTTTCGTAATAGTGAAGGAATAATCGGCTGCGATTCGGCCAGTGGGTCCAAATGACAGTGGACAATTTTTTTGGGTATAACGTTTCGATCCTAATTCGGATCCTCTTCAGATTTATTATTTCTAAAATTACATTCTTTTTTGTCTTATTTTGTATGATATGTTTTACATTATAAGCTTAAATGTTATGTGTCATGACTGACCTGAATTTGTACGGGTAATTTTTTTGGTCATTTAATGAATCTTCGATAATATTCATTATGAATTTATTGTATAAAGACAGGACATTTTTTTGTGATCCTTGGTGTCTGTGAGCGGGAGGATTTTGATATTTTATTGCTTAGTTTATGTTTCTTGTGAGACTTTTGTGTATGTGTTATTCACCTATGAATTTCATGTTTGATAATTTCCAAGATTCATTTTTGATCAAAATTAACAGTTTTCATTACATAGCGATTCGAGAGCTAAGTAGCGACTGAGTATTTAGGCGAGTGAGGAGGTATTTATATTGATGGAGTAGTGTGATTGAGTATTGAAGAGTGGGGGTGGTTTTTCATGGTTGGGGAAGTTTGCCGTTAGTGACTTTTCTTGCCGGACTGGTTATGTTAACCGGTTTTGGATCGGGTTTAAATTGATCACTGTTAGATTTGGTAATGAATTTTCAATTAATGGATGGTAATTTGAGGTTTTCCCGTTATTATTTTGAGTATTATTAAATTATTGAATTATATATGCTGCTTAGTTTGTCGATGTCGGTTCTAAAATTGATTGCTTTGGGGTGTGCTTTAATTTGTATCATTTCCAGAATTAATCGCTTTTTGAGCCATTTTTCATTATTTAAAATTTTAACGTCGTCAAATTTAAAATTGGGTTTTAGTTCTATTCCGTGTTTTGCTAACGCTGTATTTATTGTGTTAGTGTGTTTTGGACTATTTTTGTGTTGGTTGATTCTCGTTTTTAGGTATCTTTTTGTTTGTCCTATGTACAATGCATCACAATCATTACAATCGATTTGGTAAACTACGTTGGATTTATCCATGTTATCTATTTTATCTTTTGTGGAACCGGTGATGGAGTGAATGTTGTGTTGGTTGTTAGTGACTAGTGTTATATTGAATTGTCGAAAAAGGCGGACTAGTTGGTGGTGAATATTTTCAGTGTAGGGTAAATTTATTAATCTGGAGGAGTCGAATGCGTTGTCGTTATTTGATTGTGAATGAATTAATCTTAGCCTTTGGTTTATTATTTTTTCTGTGGAGGAGATAGGGTAACAGTTTTGTGTCATTGTGTTTTTGATTAGTTCAATGTTTTTTTGGTGGAAGGATGCGTGTGATAGTTTTATCGCTCTGTCTATCAACATCATGATAATTCCTTTTTTTTGCGTAGGAGGGTGGTGAGAGAAGAAGTTTATGAATCGACCCGACCAAGTCGGTTTTCTGTACCAGTCTGTGATTATTGAGTTATTTTTGTGGATTAGCAAGATGTCTAGAAATGGTAATTTGTTGTTTGTTTCTACTTCGACTGTGAACTGTAGTTTAGTGTGGTATGAGTTAAAGATGTTAAGTGTTGAATCTATTTTGTCCGTAGACAGAGCCATAATAATATCGTCTACGTATCTTTTGTAGATTGGTATCGTGAACTTCAGTTTTTCTAAGCAGTTGGTTTCTAAGACGATCATTACATTGTTTGATACTATCAGGGCTAACGGTGAACCCATTGGCAAGCCGAATATTTGTTGATATATTTTGTCGTTAAAGGTAAAGTAGGTTGAGAACATTATGAATTCTATTGTTCTTATTACTTCGTTTAGTGAAAATTTTTCAGAGAAGAGATCTGATCTTTTTTGGAGGCTTTGTATGACTAATTCCAAAGGTACATTGGTGTAAAGTGAGATGACATGGAAGGAAATGAGTTGGTAGTTATCGGGTATAAAGATGTTCGATACCAATCTTTTAAATGAGAAACTGTCTTTAACGTGTGAGTTTGTTGTGTCTATTAATTTTGAGAGTTTAGTTTGAATGAATTCGGCCAATTTATGTGTAGGACTATTAATAGAAGATACGATTGGACGTAGCGGATAGTTATGTTTGTGAATTTTTGGAAGGCAGTATAATCGTGCTAAATTACAGTTTTCTGCTTTTAAATGTTTCTGTGTGGTTTCATCTATTATTTTAAGATTTTTCCATCTTGTAAGAATTTGGTTTACGCCTTTTTGTAGTCTGTTAAGTGGATTTTTATTTGTGATTTTATATGTGGTTTCGTCTGCAAGTAGTTTATCAGTTTTGGTGATGTAGTCTAGTTTGTCCAATATAACAGTTGAGTTTCCCTTATCTGCTCTTGTAATGATTAATTGAGGATTGTTTTTAAGAAAGATGGATGTATCTTTGATTATTTTGTTCGTGTTGAAGAATGAGTTTGGAGTTTTTACTTTATCAATTAATTTGGTGAATTTCTTTCTAATTTTTTCTTGTATTGGTTTTTCCAGTAAGTAATCTATTTTGGATTCAAACTCTGAGATGGTTTTATAGATGTATGTTTTGATATCTGTCGGTTTTAGATATGGAAAGCTGAATTTTTCACCCAATGATAAAAAGGTTGATATGTGTGTGGGAATGTCTATGTTTGATAGATTGATCAGCCATTCTTTAACTTTGTTGTTTGAGATTGTTGATTCTATGTTGGTTAATGGGTCATTAGTTATGTTATTGTTTGTGTTATGTTGAGTATTGTTTGATGTGGCTGTATTAAAAAGATTGATTTGTGATGTTGGTGTCTTTCTTTGATGTTGATTTGGATCATTTATGTTTTCTCGATTCTGATTTGATTGTGATGTGATTGTTCTTAGGAATTCATCGTAATTAAAAATGTGTTGGTGGATATTTGGTGTTCTTTCATATCTGAGATTACTTAATTTCTTTTGGTGTTTGTCAAAGAATTCTTTTGATATTCTGTTCAGTCTAATTTGTTCAAATTTGAAGAATTTTTCGTGTATGTGTTTTGGAGTTTTTGCGATTAATTCTGTGTTTTTTTTAATCTTTTTGTTGAGTATTTTAATTTTGTAATTCAGGTCGTCAATCTCTATGTTGAGTAAAGATTTGTAAGTTTTGTGTAAGACCGTTTTGAGTTTGAATTTATTTCGGTTGTTAAAAATTAGAATGTTGTTTATGTTCTGTGAATAAATGTGTTCAGCTATGAGACCTTCTTGTCTGCATTTTAATAAAAACCGTAGTTGTTGGTGGTAGCGAGTTTTAGCGGTGTTATTGCGTTTCCAATGTTTAAAGGCTGCGAGGATGATGCAACCAAATAATTGCAGAATCTCGTTGAAAAAGGTCATTTTCGTCGAGTTTTGAGCCAGTTAATTCAAGTGGTGATTTAGGTATGCGGCCGTTTAGAGACAATAGTGAAGGAAGAATCGGCTGCGATTCGGCCAGTGGGTCCAAATGACAGTGGACAATTTTTTTGGTATAACGTTTCGATCCTAATTCGGATCCTCTTTAGATTTATTATTTCTTGAATTACATTCTTTTTTGTCTTATTTTGTATGATATGTTTTACATTATAGGCTTAAATGTTATGTGTCCTGACTGACCTGAATTTGTACGGGTAATTTTTTTGGTCATTTAATGAATCTTGGATAATATTCATTATGAATTTATTGTATGAAGACGGGTCATTTGTTTGTGATCCTTGGTGTCTGTGAGAGGGAGGATTTTGATATTTTATTGCTTAGTTTATGTTTTTTTTTGAGACTTTTGTGTATGTGTTATTTACCTATGAATTTCATGTTTGATAATTTCCAAGATTCATTTTTGATCAAAATTAACAGTTTTCATTACATGGCGATTCGAGAGCTAAGTAGCGACTGAGTATTTAGGCGAGTGAGGAGGTATTTATATTGATGGGGTAGTGTGATTGAGTATTGAAGGGTGGGGGTGGTTTTTCATGGTTGGGGAAGGTTGCCGTTAGTGATTTTTCTTGCCGGACTGGTTATGTTAACCGGTTTCGGATCGGGTTTAAATTGATAACTGTTGGATTCGGTAATGAATTTTCAATTGATGGATGGTAATTTGAGGTTTTCCCGTTATTATTTTGAGTATTATTAAATTATTGAATTATATATGCTGCTTAGTTTGTCGATGTCGGTTCTAAAATTGATTGCTTTGGGGTGTGCTTTAATTTGTATTATTTCCAGAATTAATCGCTTTTTGAGCAATTTTTCATTATTTAAAATTTTAACGTCGTCAAATTCAAAATTGTGTTTTAGTTCTATTCCGTGTTTTGCTAACGCTGTATTTATTGTGTTAGTGACGAAAATGACCTTCTTCAACGAGATTCTGCAATTATTTGGTTGCATTATCCTCGCAGCCTTTAAACATTGGAAACGCAATAACACCGCTAAAACTCGCTACCACCAACAACTACGGTTTTTATTAAAATTCAGACAAGAAGGCCTCATACCTAAACACATCTATTCACAGAACATAAACAACATTCTAATTTTTAACAACCGAAATAAATTCAAACTCAAAACGGTCTTACACAAAACTTACAAATCTTTACTCAACATAGAGATTGACGACCTGAATTACAAAATTAACATACTCAACAAAAAGATTTAAAAAAACACAGAATTAATCGCAAAAACTCCAAAACACATACACGAAAAATTCTTCAAATTTGAACAAATCAGACTGAACAGAATATCAAAAGAATTCTTTGACAAACACCAAAAGAAATTAAGAAATCTCAGATATGAAAGAACACAAAATATCCACCAACACATTTTTAATTACGATGAATTCCTAAGAACAATCACATCACAATCAAATCAGAATCGAGAAAACATTAATGATCCAAATCAACATCAAAGAAAGAAACCAACATCACAAATCAATCTTTTTAATTCAGCCACATCAAACAATACTCAACATAACACAAACAATAACATAACTAATGACCCATTAACCAACATAGAATCAACAATCTCAAACAACAAAGTTAAAGAATGGCTGATCAATCTATCAAACATAGACAGTCCCACACACATATCAACCTTTTTATCATTGGGTGAAAAATTCAGCTTTCCATATCTAAAACCGACAGATATCAAAACATACATCTATTAAACCATCTCAGAGTTTGAATTCAAAATAGATTACTTACTGGAAAAACCAATACAAGAAGAAATTAGAAAGAAATTCACCAAATTAATTGATAAAGTAAAAACTCCAAACTCATTCTTCAACACGAACAAAATAATCAAAGATACATCCATCTTTCTTAAAAACAATCCTCAATTAATCATTACAAGAGCAGATAAGGGAAACTCAACTGTTATATTGGACAAACTAGACTACATCACCAAAACTGATAATCTACTTGCAGACGAAACCACATATAAAATCACAAATAAAAATCCACTTAACAGACTACAAAAAGGCGTACACAAAATTCTTACGGGATGGAAAAATCTTAAAATAATAGATGAAACCACACAGAAACATTTAAAAGCAGAAAACTGTAATTTAGCACGATTATACTGCCTTTCAAAAATTCACAAACATAACTATCCGCTACGTCCAATCGTATCTTCTATTAATAGTCCTACACATAAATTGGCCGAATTCATTCAAACTAAACTCTCAAAATTAATGGACACAACAAACTCACACGTTAAAGACAGTTTCTCATTTAAAAGATTGGTATCGAACATCTTTATACCCGATAACTACCAACTCATTTCCTTCGATGTCATCTCACTTTACACCAATGTACCTTTGGAATTAGTCATACAAAGCCTCCAAAAAAGATCAGATCTCTTCTCTGAAAAATTTCCACTAAACGAAGTAATAAGAACAATAGAATTCATAATGTTCTCAACCTACTTTACCTTTAACGACAAAATATATCAACAAATATTCGGCTGGCCAATGGGTTCACCGTTAGCCCCGATATTATCAAACATTCTAATGATCGACTTAGAAACCAACTGCTTAGAAAAACTGAAGTTCACGATACCAATCTACAAAAGATACGTAGACGATATTATTATGGCTCTGCCTACGGACAGAATAGATTCAACACTTAACATCTTTAACTCATACCACACTAAACTACAGTTCACAGTTGAAGTAGAAACAAACAACAAATTACCATTTCTAGACATCTTGCTAATCCACAAAAATAACTCAATAATCACAGACTGGTACAGAAAACCGACTTGGTCAGGTCGATTCATAAACTTCTTCTCTCACCACCCTCTTACGCAAAAAAAAGGAATTATCATGATGTTGGTAGACAGAGCGATAAAACTATCACACGCATCCTTCCACCAAAAAAACATTGAACTAATCAAAAACACAATGACACAAAACTGTTACCCAATCTCCTTCACAGAAAAAATAATAAACCAAAGGCTAAGATTAATTCATTCACAATCAAATAACGACAACGCATTCGACTCCTCCAGATTAATAAATTTACCATATACTGAAAATATTCACCACCAACTAGTTCGCTTTTTTCGACAATTTAATATAACACTAGTCACTAACAACCAACACAACATTCACTCCATCACCGGTTCCACAAAAGATAAAATAGATAACATGGATAAATCCAACGTAGTTTACCAAATCGATTGTAATGATTGTGATGCATTGTACATAGGACAAACAAAAAGATACCTAAAAACGAGAATCAACGAACACAAAAATAGTCTAAAACACACTAACACAATAAATACAGCGTTATTTTAATTAACGAAAAATTGCTCAAAAAGCGATTAATTCTGGAAATGATACAAATTAAAGCACACCCCAACGCAATCAATTTTAGAACCGACATCGACAAACTAAGCAGCATATATAATTCAATAATTTAATAATACTCAAAATAATAACGGGAAAACCTCAAATTACCATCCATTAATTGAAAATTCATTACCAAATCTAACAGTTATCAATTTAAACCCGATCCAAAACCGGTTAACATAACCAGTCCGGCAAGAAAAGTCACTAACGGCAAACTTCCCCAACCATGAAAAACCACCCCCACTCTTCAATACTCAATCACACTACCCAATCAATATAAATACCTCCTCACTCGCCTAAATACTCAGTCGCTACTTAGCTCTCGAATCGCCATGTAATGAAAACTTTTAATTTTGATCAAAAATGAATCTTGGAAATTATCAAACATGAAATTCATAGGTGAATAACACATACACAAAAGTCTCACAAGAAACATAAACTAAGCAATAAAATATCAAAATCCTCCCTCTCACAGACACCAAGGATCACAAAAAAATGACCTGTCTTTATACAATAAATTCATAATGAATATTATCCAAGATTCATTAAATGACCAAAAAAATTACCCGTACAAATTCAGGTCAGTCATGACACATAACATTTAAGCTCATAATGTAAAACATATCATACAAAATAAGACAAAAAAGAATGTAATTTTAGAAATAATAAATCTGAAGAGGATCCGAATTAGGATCGAAACGTTATACCCAAAATATTGTCCACTGTCATTTGGACCCACTGGCCGAATCGCAGCCGATTCTTCCTTCACTATTGTCTCTCTACGGCCGCATACCTAAATCACCACTTGAGTTCTTTTCTTTCGTCTTTTTTCTATATGTCATTTTTTGTATTTTCCCTTTCTCCTACACTAATCAACTATTGCAACGTCTGTCTTTCGTTAAAACCTTTAGTCGTCAAAATTCTATTTTCTCAAGAAAAACTTTTCCCTTACGTTAATACGTGTTAAAATAATTTTACTTTATATTTCGCATGACCTGACCCAGCCTATATTTTCCATGCTCGATTCTAATCTTGAATTTATGTTATCGTCCTATTTTGCGAACTTTCGGGATCTCGTAATTATTAAGCCAATAAAAATGGAAAAGAAGAACCACTGATCGTACGTACTAATTGATTGATATCGTGTGCGGCCGTGTAAATAAATGATGTTGATGAATGATGTTGATGTTGATGATGATGAAGGCTTCGATTCGGCCAGTGATCCAGGTGGAAGTGGAATAATCTTTTCGAGAGTTTTTTACGTTTCGATCCTGTTTCGGATCCTCTTCAGAAAATTTATTCACGCTATAAATTATAACAAATCGTTCAGAATAATTAGAGTACATTAAAATTTTATTACAAGTAGATAGTTAAATGTTGTGTGAGATAGTTGTGTGGTAATCGTTCTTACAATATTCGTTTGTAGGTTATGATTTATGTCAAAGTGACGAACCTTGATTTTGTCGATTTCTGGTTTCATGTTGCATTTCTTTGATGATTATCTTGATTTGTTGGTGAAAGTCAACGAATGAGTTGAATTGAAAAACAATTCCTAGACACGCCACTGACTAAACCGCCAGAAGAATCTCGTCTCATGATGCATCTCAAAAGATATCATCATCACTCAATTTCAATGGTAAATATCGCACTTATATTTCGAAATATCATTCATAAACACTATAACCGTTTTTATCACTTATTTGCAGAAAATATCCGTCGTGAAAAACCGACTGGTAACTGATTCATTAGAAAAACTTACACACATAAAATTGATAAAACAAACTTTTCAATTGTTTTTCAATTCGCCTTATTCGTTGACTTTCACCAACAAATCAAGATGATCATCAAAGAAATGCAACATGAAACCAGAAATCGACAAAATCAAGGTTCGTCACTTTGACATAAATCATAACCTACAAACGAATATTGTAAGAACGATTACCACACAACTATCTCACACAACATTTGACTATTTACTTGTAATAAAATTTTAATGTACTCTAATTATTCTGAACGATTTGTTACAATTTATAGCGTGAATAAATTTTCTGAAGAGGATCCGAAACAGGATTGAAACGTATAAAACTCTCAAAAAGATCATTCCACTTCCACCTGGATCACTGGCCGAATCGAAGCCGACACTTCATCAACATGATCGTACATACTAATATAATTCCTCGCCGTCTCGTATATGATGGCGACGCACAGTGGTCCCAAATCCCAAAAAGCTGGCCAAAAGTCGAAAATGTATTCAATTCGGGTGAAAGTCTGTACTCCGGGGATTTCAGGGTCGCTGACTACGAATATGAAGTCAAAATTTAACAAAACGAAATGGCGGATCCAATATGGCGGGGAATTTCGTCAAAAACATATTCAATTCGGGCGAATGTCTGTACTCCGGGGTTTTCGAGGGCGCTGACTACAAATATGAAGTCAAAATTTAGCAAAACAAAATGGCGGATCCAATATGGCGGGAAATTTCGTCAAAAACGTATTCAATTCTGGTGACATTTGAAGACTTGAAGACTTGGGAAGAAGAGGATTGGAATACAGTCATTATAATCATTATTACAATGACAATGAACATTCATAATATATTTCTTTCATTCTTTTATTTCTAATCGATATCATTTTAGCTTTTTTTACAATTAATCACTGTCCTGTGAACTGTCATCATCGTCACATGTATCGCTCGTATCATCATAAAAAATCTGCCTTGATGCTGGAACTGAAGGTGGAATCAATAGTTCAACCGCGTATGGAAATAACGATCTTAGTTTCTTCGAAGGAAGTTTTCGCAAACTGGATATTACTGGATCTGACGTTACTAAACATCTGCAAAAAATGTCTTCCATGTTTTTGATGCGGTTACATTTTGGTGAAAAATCTTCTCGGAATCTTTTAATGTACTTATTGCATGATTCCTGAGCTTCTTCAGACATTTGTCCGATAGGAAGTAACGAATCTATCATTGTCAACACAAGTTTGAAATTGATGTTAATTTTTTTGCCGCCAATTACTGTTTCAAAGGGCACGAGGTTTCTCTCTTGCGCTTGGATACAATCAACTTCTGCCCTAGTTGCTTCGGCAGTTTCATGAAAGAATTCAATTTTAATTGGGCGATAAAATCTTGGTGACGAAGGACGGGAATTTTTCCAAATAATCACGTGTGGATTGACTTTATCAAAGATTTGCAAGGGAACAAGTGAAATAAAGAAAATGTTGGCATCTGATTCATTGCCGTCTCCATCGTTTAATTTTTGTTTGTAAGTACTTTGACCAGAAGTTCTATCGCATCCCCACTTGCATATCAATTCTAAATTACCAACTTTGTTTTCAGGAAGACTTCCCATAACGTCCGATTGTACCGTTAATATTCTTTCAGCTGTATGATTTAGCAATGCTTGAAGTCCAACTGTGGCTCGACTTTCAGTTACAGAAATGTCTGACTTTGCAGGGTAACACTTTTCTTTAGAATCCAATACACATTTATAAGGCGGGTATAATTTACAATTTTTGTTCAAGCTTACAGAACGTAGTAATTGGTATTGACTTTTGGTCATTTTACCTTCTACCACAAGCGATAATGCTTCGTTGCCTGACAGTATATCTTCTGAAACGCGTTCCATAGACTTACGGTACTGTGATGCTTTTGATGGACTGCCTTCTGTGACATCCTCAATTACCTTTGAAGCTTGTAAATTTCCAGAAGCCCGGAAACCCATTTGTGTAGCGTAGGCCAATTCGTGGACGGTATATTCTTTTCGAATCTTTTCCGTCTTCCTACGTTTTGACCGATCACTTAAATCGCCCCAGCTTGTGGAAGGACGCCCCATTGTGCTTTCCGCAGAAGGATGCCCCATTGTGTTTTCCGTAGAAGGACGCTTCATTGTGTTTTCCGTGGAAGTCTTCAAACGTTCCTTTTCAATCGTGAAAGACACAGGAACGTTGAGCCACTCATCGAATTTATTGAAGAATTTGGTTTCATCCCTCCTCGCTTCTTGCCACCTCTTTTTGAAATTCGATACCAATCTACCCATGGCATCTTTCAGATCTTTCGACAAAATGTATTCATGCTCCAATTGTTTTGACACCTCCATTTCAACAATGTCAGTGACAATGTTGATATTTTCTTTTAATACCGATTTCACAAGTATGTAAATTTCCTGTCTCGTGAAAGAAATTTCGTCGGTATAATCCAGAGGATCTGTAGGAAATGCAAAATAACATTAATAGAAGAATTATCTTTATCAATTTCCTATGAACAATCGTTCAGATGCGAAAATTACAAAAAACTGCAGAAAGCATTTTTGCCTCCACTATCGAATTTTTAGTGCGACAAAATTTCGACTAGTGTAGCACACTTTTGAGTGAGAGTGTATATTCAAAAAACGAGGATAAAAAATTTCATAAACTACTACAATTATATCTTCTACTGTGGGGAATATATGTGCCAAGTTTTAAATTTTTATATGAGTATTGACTAAGTTGAAAAAATGTTCAAATTGTTGACCGTGTAAAATACACGTATATGCCATTCAAAACTTTTACTGCCGGAGGGGCATAAAAATTACACTCAAAACCGAAGAAGCAGCTACGAGCAGCTAATTTTTGGATATGTTTTGAAGAAATGTCTAAGTAACAATTTCCATTTAGTTTGAGAGCGGGGGTCGATAGGGGTTTTGACTTATTGCTTTTTCTAACACGACTTTTCAGAACATAACCAAGAAAAATACCACTACTTTCATTAATGACTTACAATTTCATACATCGTTAACGATAATTTTGAGCAACACACTCAAATTGTACTTACTTTCTGGAGAAGAATCCATTTTGTAAAATCCAAATCCGTTAACTTTTCACTCTTCCAGACGCGTCGAAACTTTCGTCTTATTTCTCCGCACGACGAGCAAACAATGCGGTCGGCTCGACGCTCACGAATAAAATGGATTCCTGAGCCGGGTATGAACGCTCCCCTTTCCTTAACGGTCATAATACATACTAGAGGTACCACTACAACTATTCCAACTATTGAAAGTCCCTAGAAAAAAATATTTTTTTTTCGACTCTTGGCCAGCTTTTGGCGATTTGGGACCACTGTGCGACGGTGTGGCTGCACTCTAGTATGCGTGAGGATCTCAGCATTGCGCTGGGCTGGTGTGCGTGCCACGCGCTCCCCAAGATTTCAACGTTCGAGTGTCGCTTGGCCCCACAAAGGCCCTATCGATATTTTTCGCGGAGTCCCATATTTCCGACGGATGTTTTGTCGCACCGATGATGGAGATTGTTTTATTTAGCCTTCATAACGATATCGCTCGAAACTCTTCTCGAATGGTCCGAGTCGATGCGTGACTAACTAGGCGTCGACGATGTCCTCATAGCCCGTAATTTGAGAGGCAGAAAATTGGTGTGAATATGGCTACACCGTAAGAGTAGACCCTTGTCTCGATGGTGTTCTTTTTCCCTACGTTTTTTCCTCGAGAATTACGCGATATGGGAAAACTCAAGAACGAAGAGAAATTCCGAAAGTCGCAGGACGTAACAATATGTTCTTAAAGGTCTAAACTTTAAGAATATGCAAACAAAAATTGATTGTTTCCAAATTCTAGACCTGAATACTCCTTTAAAGTAACGCTCCGCCGTAACGGGCGGACTTGCTGCGTCACTGAAATGGCTATAACTCCCCGGGAAAAAAAATCATATATGATCGTATATAATCATATATGACTTGGCCATGCATGATCCTGAACGAAATTTGTCTCTATGTGATCATATATGATCATATATAATCATATATGATCGTATATGATCGTATATAATCATATATGAT
Source organism: Alloplasta piceator (assembly GCA_946863875.1). Lineage (NCBI taxonomy): Eukaryota > Metazoa > Arthropoda > Insecta > Hymenoptera > Ichneumonidae > Alloplasta > Alloplasta piceator. The sequence goes on along the minus strand of OX333077.1, from coordinate 30,860,039 downwards.
CATATATCATCATGGATGACTTGTCATACATGATCCTGAACGAAATTTGTCTCTATATAATCATATATAGTAATATATAGCCATATGTGATCATATGTAATCATATATGATTATATATACCCATATGCTATTGCATATATTATATAGACAAGTCCGACAATAAAATTAGATTGAATCAAATCGATTCTTTAACTTATAAAAGTTGGCGATTATGTCTGCGAGCGACCAAATTCTGTTGGAAAGGTTTTCTGAGTATGTGGCGTACGTCGACTTTTGTTTGTATATTTGTATGTATATATTACACACAAGTGTGGTCCTTTATCGTCGATAAATCGCCTTCACTCTCAATATTTTCCAGGGGTTGCGAACGAAACGTTTTGCTCGATTGTGGATTTAATCCTTGAGCGAGTACATTGCAGGTATACGAAGGGTAGCTCATATCGCGAGAGGCCTTTTATGGTATACCGAGACGACCGAATCGGAGAGGGAACGCAAAGAGACTCAGGTAGTTTCCCTCTCCTCGCGAGTCGAGTAGTCATTTATTTTTAGGGATCGTATCGCGAGCGAGTAAATAGTTCTCGGACGAGGTTTCCATCCTATCGCGAGTTATTGGGTGTCTCGAGTCCGTCGGATCGATCCTATGAGGATCGAAACGTCCGAGAACTTTTCCAGTAAAACTCGCCAAGGATCAAAACCTCGAGCGACGTGAAAGGGTTTCGATTTTTACCTGGCCCGATCTCGTTGGGCATAGGATGTTTCCCTCTTTGTTTTGCGTTACATTATATATGTACGATCTTGACGATTGGATTAAATATTGAAACGGCATTTTCACATGATATAATAAAACATTGAACTTTTATAAAACTGTTACTGCAAAAATCTCATAGATTCCATATTATGCTTAATGTAATCTTTTCAATGGAGACGTATTTTTTAAAAAATATTTCACTATTGAAATGATGATTGTTTTTGAACGCTTTATGTTTTTTGTGCACGCAACGGTTAATAGTTAATTACGTTGAGAGAATCTTTTTTTTTTCATTTTAAGCCAACAATTATTTATTTATCTTTAAATTTTTGGGAAATAGGAGTATTGGAATACAAATTTTTGTTAACATGATTAATGTTTGCGAGTTGTCGTAATTTTCTTCCGTCAATTTCGTTGTTTTTCTAAATTACCATTTCCTGTTATTCTTTCATTCGCATTTTTTGCTTGTCAATTATCACCAGTGATAAATGTCACGAAAAATTATAATACATACAGTCATTAGGGAAGCACTAACGGAAGCTAGGCTTTCGTAAACCGAATCAACAAATAATAACAGGTGCGCAACTAAGTTTCCGGGTTCCACACATGGATGGCGCTAGCGACACATGTAGTCGGCATACAAATCTGAAATTGGGTGTTTTCGTAGCTTGGACATCTGTCAAGAATACCCAATCGTAATATAAACAAATATCGCAACACAACGACCTTTTTTCTAACCTCGAAAATGTCAATGTTTGTGCCAAATAAACAGCATTTGCGGGAAGCATTGCTTTTTTGCTTCAACCTAAAAAAAACAGCAGCTGAAGCACGTCGGTTACTCGCGGAGGCTTACGGCGAACATATGGCATCAAAAACAACGTGTGAAGATTGGTTCAAGCGGTTCAGAAGTGGCGATTTTGAGACTGGGGACAAGGAGCGCTCGGGAAGACCGCAAACACTTGCGGACGACGATCTGCAAGCGTTATTGGATGAAGATGACACTCAAACAGAAGATCAACTCGCCGAGGCATTAAATGTGACGCGGCAATGTATTTCGAAACGTTTGCACGCAATGGGAAAAATTCATGGGGAAGGAAAGTGGGTGCCGCATGAGTTGACTGAGAGACAAATGGAAAATCGAAGAATCACTTCCGAAATTTTGCTTTTGCGGCAGAACAGGAAGAGTTTCCCGCATCGAATTGTTACTGGCGATGAAAAGTGGATATATTTCGAGAATCCCAAACGCAGAAAATCGTGGCTTTCACTTGGCGAAGAGTCGACATCGACTCTGCGTTTGGTGGGACCAGAAAGGAATCGTGTACTATGAGCTGCTGAAACCGGGCGCAACTGTCAATGGGCATCGCTACCTACAACAACTAATCAATTTGAGCCACGCATTGCTCGAAAAACGGCCAGAATGGGACACGAGACACGAACGTGTGATATTGCAGCACGACAACGCTCCGTGCCATCGCAGTTCCATCGTCCAGGACACCATAAGAACACTCAAAATGGGATCTGCTACCGCACCCACCGTATTCGCCAGACCTGGCTCCTTCAGACTATCACTTGTTCCGGTCGATAGCGCATGGCTTGGGTGGACTACACTTGGCCAATTATGATGCAGTACAAAATTGGTTGGACGAATGGTTTCGGTCCAAAGACGCGTCTTTTTATCGTTGCGGTATTTATGTATTGCCAGAGAGATGGCAAAAATGTGTAAATAGCGAGGGACAATACTTCGAATAAACCATTTTTTGTATTTGTCTTGAAATTTTCGATTTTTTATTGGTCAAAAAAACCTGGAAACTTAGTTGCGCACCTAGTTTATATTAGATTGACGCAAAAAAACCGACAATTTTTTTTTCCGAGTCTCTTGGGATGATATGTTAGTTTTTTATGTTTTAAGAACCCTCACCAAAAATGAGCTCAAAAAAAATTTTTTAAGGGTCACTTAAGATTTTTAAAAATTTCAAAAAACGTCAAAAATCGAATTTTTATTATTACTTTTTTTCTCATTACGGTAGAATTTTATCGATGAAAAAAAAAATAAGTTTCTCAAATTTTTAGCTCAAAATATTCATTTTTAATGGTCGTTCATAATTTTTTTTATATTTGTAAGTGCATTGCATTAGATGTTTTCGAGTGGCCTTTAAATATTCATATTAAGATTTGATAAATTTTTTTCTTCCGATTAGTAAGATAATCGATGAAAATACACCACGAGATGAATAAAAAATTTAACATAATACTGAAAATATAATTTTTTAATAACTCGATGTTTTGCAAATTACAGTAATAATACGATTGATTTTTTTTTTCGAGTTCTCAATTTCTTTTAATTTTTTTTCTCTCGTCGTATCTTTCAATATTACGATCATATGAAAGATCTGTTTTATCGACGCTACAGTAAAACAGAGTGTATGTTAATTTTTGTGACACAACCATTCCTTGACTATGAACCGAATGATCTGAAATTTGACCAGGTGACAGGTGATTCAAGAGAGCCTTGTCCAGAGCCTAATGGCCAGAAAATAGAGAAATTCAACATAGAAATGTTATTTTTCGGGTAATATCTGAGAAGTTTCAAACAGAAATGGATCTTATAATTTTTGCATAGCTTAATTGAAGAAAAACACACCACTTTTGAGCTCTCTAGAGCTTTTTGCGCCACCCTAATATACATATAATATATATGAGGAGTTCTTTTTCAACCGGGCCACTTTTCTTTCACCCTTTCCAATTTGTTTCAAAATCTGCCAGTTTGAAATATTAGTCAATTGAACGTCTGTGATTTTTTTTAGATTTTTGTAGGCGTCCGTTCAAGATTTTCAATTTTCATTACGAATACTGTATCTCAAAAAATATTCATCGAACAAAAAAAAACATGGGAATAAAAACTCATTTATTTTTTCCACTTTATAAAAAAAAATTAAAATCATAATTTTTCTGCATTGAGAAAATGGACATTTGGCAAGAAACTGAGAATAAAATTTTTTTAAACCTAATGACACACTTTCGATCAAACGGTACAAATTTAACAGGATATCTGTCATTGGGTAAAGAGTCTGCGACAAAAATTTCAGAATGGCACCTGCAATGGTTACGATGAAAAAAAAAAAAAACCCTGTGAAATCTCATGACCGCATATAAATTTCGCAGGGTTTTAATTTTTTTCATCGTAACCATTGCATGTGTCATTCTGAATTTTTGTTTCGCAGACTCTTTACCCAATGACAGACATCCTGTAAAATTTGTACCGAAATCGAAAGTGTGTTATTAGGTTTAAGACAATTTTATACACATTTTTTTGCCAAATTTCCATTTTCTCAATGCAGAAAAATTATGATTTTGATTTTTTTTCAATAAAGTGGAAAAAATAAAAAAGTTTTTATTCTTTAATTTTTATTTCGATAAATATTTTTTGGACGCCTAAAAAAATCTTAAAAAAAGTACACACGTTCCTTTTGACTGACATTTCAAACTTGCAGGATTTACTGAAAATTCGTCGAAAACAATTCGTCGAATATCAATTCGTCGAATCACAATTCATCGAATCACAATTCGTCGAATCACAATTCGTCAAAACACCATTAATCGAAGATTGCGGGAAATTGGTCAAAAGTACTGTGGTAAAACTATAGCGTGAAATATTTATGGAGATGTTCAACTATAGCGGAAAATAGTCGTACAGATTTTCAAATCCGGCAAGAAATAGTTCGAGGATTTTCAACTATAGCGGAAAATACTCCAATTTCAAATTGTAACGTTAAATATTCTTAGTGATGTTCAAATTACACGGGGAAAAATTAATAAAAATTTGTAACTACAGCCGGAAATACTGGATTTTTTTTTCAACGATAGCGGGAAAATTTAATAAATATTCGTAAATACAGCAGGAAATACTCGATGTTTTTCAACTATAACGGAAAATCTTAATAAAGATTATCAACTATAGCCGGAAACAGTTATAGAGATTTTCAACTATAGAGGGAAATACACCAAATTGTGATTCGATGAATTGCTATTCGATGAATTGTGATTCGACGTATTCGCAATTCAATGAATTATGATTCGACGAATTGTGATTCGACGAATTGGAGTGGGGTACACAAATTCAACGGACCAATATTTCGAAAAGCCTAAATTTCAAATTTCACGGTTACGAACGTTCCAATAGCGAAGAGTCGGAAATAGCGAGCAGTCCGTAATGCAATAAGTAAAAAATAAGAATACAAAAATATAGAGAGGAATTTTTGTAGAAAACGAATATAAGAACGAAAAAATTACGAAAAATAAAATATTGAATTGTGGAATTTACATAATTTTACAATTGATATCGTCGATATGTAAAATACACAAAAAGTTGAAAATAAACAACTTGGAATCCATTATATCGAATGACCGAAAATTCTACGCGTGATTATAACGAGCGGCCGAAAAGTAGAACGGTTAAAATGGCAAGCGCGTAAGAAACGTTGAAGAAACATATATAGCATTTTTACTGCTACCGATTGAAGCTAACAGATGGCGCTACTGTGTGCACTGAATAAGCGGCAATGAGCGATACATATTTTACCGTATATTAGTGGATACTAGCTCGATCGGTCTCGAGTGTTTATACTGTTACGGCATTTAAAAACAATTGAAAATTCATAAAATTGAAGTTCTTTTTTCCTCCACAGTTCCTCGAGTTATGGTTTCACCGGACATTAAAGAGGATATAAAAGATCTGTCTTACCGACAATTTTTCGATCAAGTCTTTCTCGTAAATGATTGAGAAATTAAAAAAAAAACAAAGTTTCATGCCCTGCGAAATATACTGATGGAGAGTATGAAATTTTTATTTTGCCCCAAATGTTGCTGATATCTGAGAAAGGCTTGTTCGAAAATTTCAGCTATCTCTCTCGCACTCATGTATAAGCTGATGTACTTTCACATCCTGTTTAAAAATTTTTTTTATTGCAATCCGAATACTTCGGTTGATCGTTACTAAATTCAATAGTAAATATTATTTACCGATAATTAATAATGCCGGGGAGATGACACTCTCGCTGAGACTCTTGTCGAAATTTTCGAGATTAAAAAAAGATAAAAATGCAAAAACTCGTTTGACAAGAAGGAGAGTTGGTCCTCGGAGCTTTTTGACGTCACTGATTACGAATCTGCGCTGAAAGTTTAGATATTCAAGATGGCGGCACAAAAATGCAAAACAATTGCTTAATGAAAGCAAATTTCCACGGTTTTGGCGGTCACCGATTACGAATTGGCACTGAAAATTTTAAATTTCAAGATGGAGGACCAAAAACGCAAAAAATTACTTGATGAGAACTAAAGTTGGTATTCTAGGGATTTCGGGGTCGCGCACGGAGAGAAATGGTTTTATCACGAGAGCAAAAGTTGATGTGCTACGCGATTATTTGTTGTATTATCAAATCGATATGCACATATAGCAGATTTCTTGCTCTCGCAGCAAACGAGCATTTTCTACTGTGACAAAAAATGGAAATTCGCAAATTGAGCAAAATTATATGTGAACGTAACAAATGATTTTGCTAACGGAACAAATGCGAGCATAGGCGATTTGCTGTACCAGCAACTAGTTCATTTGCTAGGGCATGAAGAAGTTCTAGCATACGTTATTTGATAATCTAATTCATTATGTTTACTAGCGAAGCCTTACACTATAACCTAATCACGCAAACGACCGATTACCACTTCCACGATATAATCTCCAAAATAAAAAGCTATGACAGGCAGTCACGATTATGTCTATAATGAATTTGCAGGTTACGTACCCTCTCTCGCTCTCGCATGATCTGATTTTTATTTTTAGCGCTGTTTGTTGACAGATTTTGAGGTTATGTCGAGGTCTTGAAACCACTGCGGATATGAGATTTACATACTGGTTGACATCCTCACCTCTGTAACTGAAGAATTCGCTTTTTAACAGAGATAGATTTTCTTGTAATACTGTGACAAATCATAACCTGCATTATAAATAAATTAAAAATTCATACATATATTGAAACGTATTTGATATTTCCTCTCTTCGAAATATTCGGGATGTTTATTCTCGTATTAGAAGAGATGAGATTTATGAGTATTTGAGCTCTTTTTTTCTTCTCGGTACCTCGCTTCGAGGTAGAGAAAGAGGATTAAAAGAATTCGGACTCTACGCCTTGGGGAAATTCAGCCTACTGTGTGTGAGAGTACTGGTGTGTGTGTGTGTGGAGAGTATCGCGTGATATGAAAATATTCACGCCTGGGAAAATTAGGATTTTATCAATTTTAATTTTATTTTGAAGATCCCTCAGATTAGGTTTTATCTTTAATAAGCACGTTACGGCACGCTTAGAAAGCTAGACCTCTCATCATTGGGACTCAAGTCGTTTAGCTCTATCAGAGGGAACTCGTGAAGCGAAAATCTGAATAAAATGAAATAAAAATAACGCGTCTCGTGAAGCGAGAGGGAAAACAAGCAAAATTTTATTTAGGAAACGGACTTCGCCGCACAGGTGCAAATCTTATTTTCTTAGGACTCAGCCGGAGCAAGAAAGGGCCTAAGAAGGAGAAAATGAGTTTAAAAGGAAAGACGTGAATATTAGAATTAGGGGATGAAGATCTTCGAGAGTGTGAAGAGAAAAATGGCGTGTGTGATTTGTGTATGAACGGTGTATGATTGTATCGCTCGCTTGTGTGTGTGTCTACGATAATCCGCTCGCGGATACAATGCTCGGATTAAAGGTGTGAAAAAGACAGAGGGTCTTTGTCCAAATTATAATTCTGAGATGAAATTAATGTCACGCTCGATTTTAATATTCCCGAAGAGATCGAGATTTTGAAGAGCTCGCTAGCGATAAGATCGCGGCTACAGATTTTATTGTTTTATGAAAGAGAATTAATTCGTCACGATTGCTTAATGCACCGTGACGGAGCTTCACGCTCAATTTAGAATGATAAATTTTGTTTCCACAAGGAAATTCGCCGAGAAGCTAACCTCCCTGCCCGAGCTCCACGTGCCTCGCAAGACTCGATTTATTAAATTCGAATATTCGACAACGAACCAGAATTTAAACAATTAAATGCAGAAAAGAAAAAGCACGGAGCCGACGTAACTATCCTTTAACCACGATCCAACTTCCCAACGCAATGTGGGGGCTTCACGTGGATAAAGGTTCGATCGCACTGAACGCAGAGAACGCAAAATCGCATATACGAAGATCTGAAGAATATCGAGCAGTGCTCGACGCATGACTCAAACTTGTTGGTATGAAGTAGAGTGCCCGAGGACGCTCTTGCCGGCACTTTTATAGACGTAGAGGTCATGCAGGTGGGGGTTCCCCTTCTCCGAGTTTCGATGGATCTCAATAGAATGTTCGAGATTCTCCGAGAATATTCCATGGTGTGACGTATTCCCGGTGAGGATCGTCGCACGAGAGGGAGAGTGGGCAGATCAGAGGCGTGAGCTCAATAAAGGGCTTGCCCAAAGTGTCGGGGCCCCACCTCATTAAATGCGATGAGATTTGGTGACGGGGGCCGAAAAGGCCGTCCCGTTACAATGCCGTCCCAAAGAAGGTCTCATCGAGGCAGCTGGAACCCTCTCCTTTTATTTCTTTAGCATGGATGTTCGGGCTTTCCCTTTTTCCTTTTGTTTCCAGTCTGCACTCGAGTGAAGCTTTTTTTTTGGCTGACGGCTGCTTTGGTGTCCGGGTCTGGTGTGACGCTGGATCCCCTATTCGCCCACCTCCAATACTCCTCGTCCGCCACCATAAGGAGCCCTTCCGGTGTTCGAAGTACTCTTGCCCCTCTGCGTCGTGGCGTGATCCAGGTTTTCGGGATTTCTGGAAGTATGCGGGTGGGCACATACCGCAGTCGGATCTTGATGGTTCCCGGCGCGTATGATGCTGGCCCTTCCAAATCTAAGGCAAGAGCTTTCCGTTGCATTTCCTCATCGTACTCCAGAAATTCGAAGAAGCGTCCGTCGGTTTCGGTCTGGACGCTACGTGCTTTCGTTTTCAGTTGAAGATGCCGCATGTGCTTTGTCGACGGGTTGTAGCTTTTAGCAGTGAGTTCCTTCCCCTCCAGACGGTTTCCTGTTTGCGTTGACTGGTCTTTCTTCGCTTCCGACATGCTCATGCTCGTATCTTGCGATAAACTGACCAGCTCACTTCTCGGGTGATACGGTTGGGTTTTCTCCTCGGCGTATCACCCCGATTTTTGTGGAGATTCGAGAATTCGCTGCTAAGATCTTGTTGACGGGGTGCCCATGAGGAGAGGTCGGCGTGTGAGGGTTCTATTGTTCACCCGCCGTACGAGCGTGATATGGTCTGATATCGCTCGCGTGGAACCTGCCCCTCTCTTTCTCTCCGTCGGGGAGTTATAGTGTGTATGATGTTTGGCCGACTCTCTCTGTTATTATGTATGGTCCTTCGTACAGCGGTAGAAATTTTGCAGTTCTCCTCGCCGATGGATTAGAGACGTTCAAGGCTTTTACCAATACCCAGTCTCCGATTTGATATTCCGTGAGAGTGTGTGCCGCGTTGAATTTATCTCGTTGCTTTCCCCTCTTGTTTACCATAGATTCTCTCGCTCGCATTATGAGCTCTCCGTGTGGTGGATTGTTACTGGTTTTTCTTTGTATCAGCTGTCGTCACGGCCGAGGAATTTTCTCTCCCGTATGTAGCTCATAGGGCGTATAGCCGGTACTCTCGTGATGGGTTGAGTTAATGCACTCTTCGATGGGTCTGAGCCATTTATGCCAGGCATTATGTTTATCTCCTGTGAAGGTGCGGAAAAATCGCGAGAGCTCCCGATTCGTGCGTTCGACGGGGTTCGCTTGCGGGTGCCTAATGGATGTAAGGATTTTTGTTATCCCCTCCGCTCTCAGCAATTGTTCCCATTTTTTAGCTGTGAATTGGGTTCCTTGATCCGACAAGATGGCCCGTGGCTTGCCGTATTTGGGAATGTAGTCCTCGATGAGGCACCGCCACGTGTTTTCCGTTGTTGCCTTTCGAAGTCCGTATAATTTTGTCAATTTCGAGAATACGTCGATTACAGCTAGTATGAATTTGTGTCCAAACTGTCCTGCCGGCAGTGGTCCGTAAAAATCGACTAAGACTAGATCGCAAGGGCCTTCGGAGACAATGATTTGTCGTTCAGCGAATGCCCCGGGCGTATAGACCTTGTTCCTTTGACATTGATCGCAGCATGCCAGGATTTTGCGGATTCGACGGTACATGTTCGGATAATGGAAGTCGTCGCGTAGCATCAGGTAGCATTTTCTCGCGCCGGCGTGGCCAAAGGTCTCGTGACATCCAATTACGAGTTTTTCGAGCCCGTTACTTGGCACTACTACTTGCTCGAGTTGTCCTTGACGGTGATATAGTACTCCCTGATGCGTGGTATATTCTTGCTCCTCGCCCCTTGTTTTAGGTCCTTCGCGGATGTTTCTGCAGCGCTTATCAGTCGTCTGTAATTCTCGGATGTCATCCAGGAATTCCTGAAGGTCGTGGTTGGTCTGTAGTTCGGTTTCCGCGATCGTTATTTCTTCCGTAGGTCGTTCTCGCTCAGGTCGACTCAGCACGTCAGCTACCACGTTTCTTTTCCCCGCGCATGGCTCGATCGAAGGGTGAAAATCTTGTATGGCCATGGCCCATCGCATGAGTCGTGCGTGTTATAGTCGACATTCTTTTAAAAATGTCAATGCCGCGTGATCCGTTATGATCTTAACCTCCGCTCCCAACAGGTACGTACGGAACTTCATTAATGCCCATACCACGGCAAGCAACTCTTTTTCTGTCGTCGTGTATCGCATTTCAGCCCCTTTTAGTGTGCGGCTGGCGAAGTGTAGAACGAGCTCCTCGCCTTGGTCATTTTTCTGAAATAGTGTCGCACCGAGGGCAAAATCGCTCGCATCGGTTTGGAGATAAAAGGGCTTGTCCTTCAGAGGATATACGAGCAATACGCTGGAGGTGAATTTCCCCTTAATCTGGTCGAAAGTTTCTTGTTCTGTCTTCCCCCACTCCCATTTTTCCCCTTTCCTCACGAGACGTAGTGAGGGGACCGTGGCACCGGCATGTTCTCGTGTAAGCTTGCTATAGTAGTTAATTAATCCCAGGAAACCACGCAATTGTTTAATGTTTTTGTGAGGGAGAACATTGTGGATTGCTTCGATCTTGCGTAAGAATATGCCCGATGAATCTGGCCTCTTTTCTAAAGAATTGGGATTTCTCCAGATTTAGCGTGAGCCCATGTTTTTCGAATCTTTCAAATAAACGACGTAAGTCCGCGATATGCTCGTCAAAAGATTCCGACGTGCAGAGGAGATCGTCCACGAAATTCAGGACGTTCCTGAGCCCTCTGAGGACCTCCTCTAACCCCCGCACGAGGCTGGCGGTGCTTGTTCTCAGCCCAAAGGGAGTGACTTTGAATTCGTAGCAACGGCCTCGATGTAGGAAGGCCGAGTATTTCCGTGAGCTTGGAGTGAGCGGAATTTGCCGAAAACTCGCGCGCATGTCCAAGGTAGTCATGTAGGTGGCCCTTCGACATTCCTGAAATAATTCTTCGGCGCTTTCCATCCGCTCATGATCGGGCATCAGTATTTCATTGATCCACCGTGCATCCAGGCACAGTCGGACCCCCCATCTTTCTTCATTGATACCAGTAGGGGGCTACTGTACTGGCTGTTAGATCGTTGGATAACGCCCTGCCCAATAAGTTTCTTGATTTCGTTGGCTACGCCTTCGCGGTATGCGAGCGGGACGGGATAGTTCATCGCTTTGAAGGGTTGGTGGGGGGTCACTCGAAGCTCGTGTGCGTACGAGTTCAAACGGCCAGGGCGTTTCCTGAAAACCGCTTGGTGGGAGACCAGTAACTCTCGGAAGATTCCCCTCTCATATTCCGATAGCCCCGTGTCCGCAATCCTCGTCTCGATCTCTTCGACCGTTATCTCTTCCCCCTCTATCGTGGCTGCTTGGAGCGCGAGTTCCTGATGACTCGCGTTCCTCTTTAATGACGCTGAAAAGGTTATCGAGGGGTTCTCCAACGGCTTGAATGTAATGCTGAAATCATCGAGATTGATGCTCGATTTGATTTTTCCCAGAAAGTCTACTCCGAGAATGCAATCATGCGATAGTCTGGGTACGATTATCATGGGCGAGTATTCCGTGGCACCGAGAATTTGAATTTGTTCAAACATTTGTCGTGTGACTTTCGTCGCCCTTCCCGCCAATGCTCCTCTTACTGACACGCCTGTCAATGGAAGGAAGGGACACTTGGACAGTTATTCAGCGAAATTTATATAGAATTGCTCCGAAATTGCCGAGATCTCGCTGCCTGTATCGATTAAAGCGCGTACAGGAATTCCCTGGAGGTTGATATTCAGCGTCGGGCATTTTCGTGGTCTCACAGCCGCGCTTGTTTCGTCTCGCAAAAGTTCTCCCCGGGTATCCTCTCCATAGCCTAACGTCACCTCATTACACGAGACCTTTATAGGGGTGACGTCTCCTCGTTTCCCTGATCATTTTTGTCGTCGGGGATAATTTCGAGGGTCTCCGGAGGATTTTCTTCGATCTCAAGCTCCCGGATAAATCGCTCGTTATTTTTCGCGTTTGGTTTTCCACCTCGATTCTCTTCTCGGGGTTTTTCTGCGCGAGCAGCTTGGGTGTCTTGCGGTCTGCCCCTGTAATTGTTTCTGTTATCATCAGTATTTTTCTCTCGGGCGCCGAGCCTGTCGAGAAGCTCGGGTTTCTTTCGCTCGCGATTTCCCCCTCCCTCTTCGTCATAGGATGAGAGAGGATCGAGGAGTTTTGGGATTGATTCGATTCCCAGTGTCCGAATTGAGGTTCGTACATCGTCCCCAAAGTGTCGTTTTACTTTGGAGACGATTTCTATTTCCGATAAGGGGGAGCGTAGATCCCGTGCGAGACCGATCATGTCCATGGCATACGAGAGTCGGGATTTTTTTTTCTGGATCGTGCCAGTCGAACTCAAGTCGCATTTTGACGTTGTATTGTCGATCTTCGCTCCAAAACCGTCGAATGAATTGTGACTCGAAAGCACCCCAATCATTTATAATGTCCCGTGCAATCTTCCACCATTGTAGGGCAAGCCCTTGGAAGCATTGTGCGATGACCAGCTTAAAATGGTATCTCGGTACGAAGGCATCGCGGAAGTTTCGCAAGTCGATGAGAAACTGCATCGGGAGCTCGTTCATTTTTCCAGAGAAAGTTGGCGTTTCGATTTTCAACGTGCTCCCGATCGCCGTTGTATTGTCCGGTCCCAGCGCAGCAGTATAGCGCTCGGTCGGTTCGTTCCGTGGGTCATCACGGAGATCACGAGTGATTCCCCCCTCCATCTGCGTTGAATCGTGTAACGGAGCAGGTTCATGTCCTCGCGTTGTTGTCAAGACAGGGACGTCCAAGGGTCTCCGCGGTTCCGGTCGCAGCGATAACGGTGGCGCAAAAGGAGCTGTATCAAGGGCCCTTTCGAATCTCTCGCTCTCCCGCGGGTGTTGCGTCGATGATGCTGGTTTTTTTACGAAGGGGTTTCTTTGACCGCCTCGTGTAAAAGGGCCTTCCAATCATGATGAGTTTAATGAGCCCAACCGCTCATCCATCGTTTCAAATCTTTTTGAGATAGCATTCGTCATTGCGTCCATTGGGTCGTGAAGGGCGTTTTTATCGAATTCTTGTTGATGCCGCATTTCGGTCATTAGCACGAATAGAGATTCCAGCGTAATGTCAAGGGGAGGGAGACTGTGGTTGCTCCGATCACCTGCTCCCCTCTCATCTCTGGGTGGTCTCTCCGCTCCCCGAAGATCTTGTACGTCCAACGCTCTCGGAGTGCCGGTATTCCCACGTGGGGGTATCCCGGTGTTTTTCGTTATCTGCACGGTCGTAGTGTAGGGATTATCTCCCTCCTGGAGATTATTGCCGTGTTCTTGGTCGGTCGTTTGGTCCGGTTTCTCTTGCCCCTTCATCGTGGGGGTCTAAACGTGATTTATCCAAGTAATGCAAGGTATTGATATGCTTTTATTTACTTGATAACGGTTCGCTTAATTGCTATTTTCCCCAACGTGTTGACACGTCGAGTCCCTGTTCGGGCGCCAATGAAACGTATTTAATATTTCCTCTCTTCGAAATATTCGGGATGTTTATTCTCGTACTAGAAGTGATGAGATTTATGAGTATTTAAGCTCTTTTTTTTCTTCTCGGTACCTCGCCTCGAGGTAGAGAAAGAGGATTAAAGGAATTCGGACTCGACGCCTTGGGGAATTTCAGCCTACTGTGTGTGAGAGTACTGGTGTGTGTGTGTGTGTGTGGAGAGTATCGCGTGATATGAAAATATTCACGCCTGGGAAATTTGGGATTCTATCAATTTTAATTTTATTTTGAAGATCCCTCAGATTAGGTTTTATCTTTATTAAGCACGTTACGGCACGCTTAGAAAGCTAGACCTCTCATCATTGGGACTCAAGTCGTTTAGGTCTATCAGAGGAAACTCGTGAAGCGAGACTCTGAATAAAATGAAATAAAAATAACGCGTCTCGTGAAGCGAGAGGGAAAACAAGCAAAATTTTATTTAGGAAACGGATTCGCCGCACAGGTGCAAATCTTATTTCCTTAGGACTCGACCGGAGCAAGGAAGGACCTAAGAAGGATAAAATGAGTTTAAAAGGAAAGACGTGAATATTAGAATTGTGGGATGAAGATCTTCGAGAGTGTGAAGAGAGAAACGGCGTGTGTGATTTGTGTATGAACGGTGTATGATTGTATCGCTCGCTTGTGTGTGTGTCTACGATAATCCGCTTGCGGATACAATCAGTGCAGCCAGATCGGGTGTAAAATCGACCCCCACTCTGCGGCTTTGCACGGTGCCACACAATGATGGCCGCCCGTGTCTGTGAGCGAACGACGTTCGTGTCGCTTCGGGAGAGCCGAGCGCGGCCGAAGCGTCGACCCCTCGCGCGCTGTTGTTCTCCCACCCCATGGTGTCAGATATACGAACACACGTAGAAGTCGCACGTCCGTGTGCGACTACAATGTAAGCCGAAGCCGAAGCTGCCGAGGGCCCGAGGCTCCGCGGAAAAACGCGGTGAGACTCGAGGCGTGACGTCACCCGGGATCACGAGCGGGTTTTTTGTTAATTTAAATGATTTTTTCCCTCGGTGCTCTCCGTTATCAATGAAAACGGAAAAATTTATCGGGGAACATTATAAATTATTTTTCAGTTCATACGTCGATTGAAATGTAATAATAATAAATAATAAAAACATTTTTCGTCAAGAAATTACTTACGACTTATTTACAAGCGATCCTAAATAAATAATTTAAAATGGAATTCAAATGTAAACCTCTTTATGAATTAAATTATTTCTTTGAAATAATTTTAATTTAAATTTGAATTTAAATATTTTTACGAAAAATGTTTGTACGAAAAATATTCCTTTGTGACAACAAATCAAACCGAACATTTAAAAATATTTTATAAATTATTGTTATTCGATTTTTCAGCACTTGAATCCAGTGTCAGAAACATGCCAGCGACGAAAAATTATTAACACCCTATTATATAGTATTCGATTTTTTTAAATTTAATATAAACAGTAAATAGCACATGCAACATTTTTCATATTGCATATTGCACGTACATACCTCATGATTCAAACAATCTTGATGTACAAGAAAATAGCAAGCAATTGTATGCGTCGAAAGAGCGGCGTGGATAGTGTGCTCGCTCACACTCTTGAGGGTGCGGGTTCGATCCCATTGCCTGCAATTTTTTTTTTTTTAACATACATTTTTGGAATTTTTTTTTTAAAATATGGTGAACTGTTCATTTCCGGAACAACCACCATAGATGGAACATTTTTTTTTTAATTAAAATTTAAATTTCTCAACTCTTGATGAAAATAAATATTTTACTGTAGGTTAAAACGAAACAATACTATTCTAAAAATCTCAGGATCTTTTAAGATTAATAAAAGATATTATATAAAAAAAAATCAATGAAAAATGTAATGTTAATCGTGGATTTGCACGATTTGTAAAAATTCAGGAATTCATTTTTTTAAAAAATAAAAAAAACCTCTCGGGAAATTTCAGGATCTTTTAAGATCGGTGCAAGGTATTTTATTCAAAAAATTGAACCAAAAAAATATTCCGGAAAAAAATTTTGAAAAATGATGAATTAGGAGAATTTTAAATTTTCAAAAATCGAGAAAATCCTAGCTGGACATTAAATTTTTGGTTCAATTTTTTGAATAAAACACCTTGCACTGATCTTAAAAGATCCTGAAATTTCCTGAGAGGTTTTTTTTATTTAAAAAAAAAATGAATTCCTGAATTTTTACAAATCGTGCAAATCCACGATTAACATTACATTTTTCATTAATTTTTTTTATATAATATCTTTTATTAATCTTAAAAGATCCTGAGATTATTAGAATAGTATTAATTGTTTCGTTTTAACCTACAGTAAAATATTTATTTTCATCAAGAGTTGAGAAATTTAAATTTAAATTTAAAAAAAAAAATTCCAAAAATGTATGCTAAAAAAAAAAAAATTGCAGGCGATGGGATCGAACCCGCACCCTCAAGAGTGTGAGCGAGCACACTATCCACGCCGCTCTTTCGACACTTACAATTACTTGCTTTTTTCTTGTACATCAAGATTGTTCGAATCATGAGGTATGTACGTGCAATATGCAATATGAAAAATGTTGCATGTACTATTTACTGTTTATATTAAATTTAACAAAATCGAATACTATATAATAGGGTGTTAATAATTTTTCGTCGCTGGCATGTTTCTGACACTGGATTCAAGTGCTGAAAAATCGAATAACAATAATTTATAAAATATTTTTAAATGTTTGGTTTGATTTGTTGTCACAAAGGAATATTTTTCGTACAAACATTTTTCGTAAAAATATTTAAATTCAAATTTAAATTTAAATTATTTCAAAGAAATAATTTAATTCATAAAGAGGTTTACATTTGAATTCCATTTTAAATTATTTATTTAGGATCGCTTGTAAATAAGTCGTAAGTAATTTCTTAACGAAAAATGTTTTTATTATTTATTATTATTACATTTCAATCGACGTATGAACTGAAAAATAATTTATAATGTTCCCCGATAAATTTTTCCATTTTCATTGATAACGGGGAGCACCGAGGGGAAAAATCATTTAAATTAAAAAAAACCCGCTCGTGATCCCAGGTGACGTCACGCCTCGAGCCTCACCGCGTTTTTCCGCGGAGCCTCGGGCCCTCGGCAGCTTCGGCTTCAGCTTACATTGTAGTCGCACACGGACGTGCGACTTCTACGTGTGTTCGTATATCTGACGCCATGGGGTGGGAGAACAACAGCGCGCGAGGGGTCGACGCTTCGGCCGCGCTCGGCTCTCCCGAAGCGACACGAACGTCGTTCGCTCACAGACACGGGCGGCCATCATTGTGTGGCACCGTGCAAAGCCGCAGAGTGGGGGTCGATTTTACACCCGATCTGGCTGCACTGGATACAATGCTCGGATTAAAGGTGTGAGAAAGACAGAGGGTCTTTCTCCAAATTATAATTCTGAGATGAAATTAATGTCACGCTCGATTTTAATATTCCCGAAAGAATCGAGATTTTAAAGAGCTCGCTAGCGATAAGATCGCGGCTACAGATTTTATTGTTTTATGAAAGAGAATTAATTCGTCACGGTTGCTAAATGCGCCGTGACGGAGCTTTACGCTTAATTTAGAATGATAAATTTTGTTTCCACAAGGGAATTCGCCGAGAAGCTAACCTCCCTGCCCGAGCTCCACGTGCCTCGCAAGACTCGATTTATTAAATCCGAATATTTGACAATGAACCAGAATTTAAACAATTAAATGCAGAAAAGAAAAAGCACGGAGCCGACGTAACTATCCTTTAACCACGATCCAACTTCCCAACGCAATGTGGGGGCTTCACGTGGATGAAGGTTCGATCACACTGAACGCAGAGAACGCAAAATCGCATATATGAAGATCTGAAGAATATCAAGCAGTGCTCGACGCGTGACTCAAACTTGTTGGTATGAAGTAGAGTGCCCAAGGACGCTCTTGCCGGCACTTTTATAGACGTAGAGGTCATGCAGGTGGGGGTTCCCCTTCTCCGAGTTTCGATGGATCTCAATAGAATGTTCGAGATTCTCCGAGAATATTCCATGGTGTGACGTATTTCCGGTGAGGATCGTCGCACAAGAGGGAGAGTGGGCAGATCAAAGGCGTGAGCTCAATAAAGGGCTTGCCCAAAGTGTCCGGGCCCCACCTCATTAAAGGCGATGAGATTTGGTGACGGGAGCCGAAAAGGCCGTCCCGTTACAATATGAAATAAATTAAATTTTCCTTTCGGAGGGCACCTAATAATCATAAAACTCCCTTCGCGCGAAGGAAGTTTTATACATTTCAAAGTTTTCCTTCGAAGAACTATTTTTCACAAAATCCTCATTCTAAATATGGTATAATTTTTTTCTTTGCTTAATGGCAAAATATAAATTTTGCCATTAAGCGAAGGGAGTTTTATACATTTCAATCCCTTCCAAGAACGATTTTTCACAAAATCCCCTTTGCGGATTCTAAATTATCATGAAACTGTTTTCTTCGGTCAATGGCAAAATATGAGTTTTGTGATGAAGCGAAGAAACTGTTTTCTTCGCTCAATGGCAAAATATGAGTTTTGTGATGAAGCGAAGAAACTGTTTTCTTCGCTCAATGGCAAAATATGAATTTTGTCATTAATCAAAGAAAACAGTTTCAAGATATTTAATTTAGAATCCGCAAAGGGGATTTTGTGTAAAATAGTTCTTGGAATTGAAATGCATAAAACTCCCTTCGCTTAATGACAAAATTCATATTTTGCCGTTAAGCGAAGAAAACAATATCAAGATATTTAGAATGAGGATTTTGTGCAAAAAAGGACTTCGAAGGAAAACTTTGAAATGTATAAAGCTTCCTTCGCACGAAGGGAGTTTCATGAATATTATAAATTGTCCTCCGAAAGAAAAATTAGACTTGTTCCATATATGTATGAATGTTTAATTTATTTATAATACAGGTTATGATTTGTCACAGTATTACAAGAAAACATATCTGTGTTAAACTGCGAATTCTTCGATTACAGAAATTGGGATGTCAACGTGTACGTCATCGTTTGTGTGCGTTCGTATAGGTAGTTAGATAAGCAGGTATCAGGTTCGAATCCCCCCAGTGGAAGAAAATTTTCTTCGACAGAATCCATTTCCTACCCATTCCCAATAACAGAATATCAACAATAAACTAATTAAGTAGGATAAGATAATATTTTCAATTTGTTCTTAATATTTTTTTTCTCCTCTTGGTTTCGCTAACGCAATAAAGAGCATAGCGGAGAAAACAATATGACAGTCGTTAGCAAATCAGTTTGTTTTCCTAGCAAATCAAACGACGGCCACGTTGTTTATCGGTGCAGGATTCTAGCACGTGATTTGTCGCCATAACATACCGATTTTACTATAGCGACCCGCAAGCGGTATTTGCTGGCATAGCAAATCAAACTGTAGCATGCCATTCTTGTAACTGCAGCAAATACTTTTGCTGTTACTATATTAACAAACCAAATTTGCTGCGGTAGCAAGGCCTGTGCTGTCGTGACACAGGAATTTCTCTCCGTGCGATGATTACAAATTTGAACTTGAAATATAGAAATTCAAAATGTCGAACCAAAATTTTCAAAAGTCGCTTGATGAAAACGACAGTTGGTCATCAAGGGTAGTTGCGGTAGTTGATTACAAATTAGCACCGCAAATTTAGAAATTTAAAATGCAAAAAATTTCTTGATGAGGGCGAAAGTTGGTATTAAAGGATTTTTATGCTCGTTGATTACGAATTTCCACTAAAATGTACAAATCGAATATGACGGACAAAATTGATTATCAAACAACGTTCCATTTTGCATTTTCCATTTTGCAATGCCTTTTCGCACTTTTCGTCCGCCATATTAGATTCATCACATCACATTTCGAAATTTTCCGTGCGAATTCGTTATCAGTGACCTCGACAACCTTCGGATGTGTGCGTGTATGTCGTGAGTGTCTGATATCAATTCTATCTCGATAACACTTAAAGAGCTTTGGAGACGACATTTGGTACAGGTTTTGAACAACAATACCTTCTATCATAGACAATTTTGATATGAATTCTAATAGATATTTAGATTTTATCGACATCTTTCGTTTTTGCAAAAATAGCGTAAACGCTTCAACTAATGCAATTTTCAAGACACTAAAACCTTGTACAGAGTTAGTATAGTTATCAAGATTGTTTAGCATGGCAAAAAACGATTTAGGCCAGTAGAAAGGAAGAAATGGCAGTACTTTCAAACAAGAATCCGGAAACTTGATGGGCGGGCAATTCGATAACGCTGAATCGAATGGTGGTGAATTTTTTGTAATTAAACCCCGGCAACATCGAGAAAAGGGGTTAAAGGGTTGAAAACCCATTCAATTTGAAACCAAATAACTTTATCAAAAAATATGTCAAACAAAAGTTGTGGGAAACAAATACGTATAAAGGTTCATCCTCGGATTTTCAAAAATAAGCGAGAAAAAGACGAAAAAATATTGGATTTCGGGGTGAACACTTCCAAGATTCAAAAAATGGAAAAAATATGAAATTCGTATATATCTCGAGTTTTTTTGTTGCATAGAACTTGAGTAAGAGTTAATTCAACTTTCCTGAGAAGATTTTTTTTTTTTCAAAGGCCCTAAGGATATAAGGATTGTGAATCTGCCCCCGAAAGATTATTGAATAATACTTGGAGCATAAGTAGGCACTAATGAAATAATAAGATCCTGAAAGTTTCAGATCCCTAACTCAATTCTTTATTGAGAAAAAGTAAAATATGCAAAAAAATAGCAAATTTTGATTCTTCTCAGGATTGACCGAACCGATTAATCTAGATTTTGTATATTTCTTTTGGTGGCTGACCATAGTTCCAAGAAAAAAAATTTAGAGCTATACGCCTTGGGAAAAAAATTGTTTTCCTTTTAATTTCAATTTTTAACCATCATACAATTTTAGAACAATTTTGAAACTATTTTTTTTTTCAAACGCTCTATATTTCCGTATAACACTTAGAATTTTCAAAACTTTTAAAAATGGTATGCCATAGTAGAAAACAAATTTTGTATTTTACCGCATGTTTACATAATGTGTATCCATAAAAAAAAATATATCATATTCAAAACAATAACTTTTTTTGCCACAGTCAAAAATTAAACCCGGTAAATATCAATAATCAATTTTATAGTAATTTTAACAAACATTTTTTAGGAACAACATTTCATTATAAAACTCGATGATTTATATATTTTTACAGACTTGAGACATAGATATAACCGAAAATTATCGAATTGATGAAAGACAAGAACATTTTTTTTCTGACCAAATGTAAACTTCAAGAAATCCCAAGTTTCATTTCAGTCATTTATTGTTTTTTTTGTTGAACAAATAAACCCAACAGTTTAGATTAATAAAATAATTTCTTAAAGATTGATAGATATACTGTACAATACAATTATAACATAAAAAACAGTTTTTAGTAAATAAATAATAAAAAGGAAAACAAATATCTAAAAGACAGATTTTTCAAAAATATTGCGGAATCACATGTTTAGCTGAGAATATGCAAAAGGTCTTGAACTATTCGATTTTGCTTCCATGCTGCTGCGATTATTTATTATTTATCACACGGGAAATATTTGTCGGAAATTCTGAGGCCTGCTGGAACATTGAGAAAATTATCTGATAAAGACAATGTTTCACCTGCGATTCAAGAAGACAGTGACCAAGACTGATGAAATGTGATTCTGCAATATTCTGGAAAAATATATCTTTTAGATATTTGTTTTCCTTTTCATTATTTATTTATTCCAATCAGTTTTTTATGTACTTTATATATATGGGCCAGAACGCCAATTATGGACGTCGGATCCGGCTTAACCCCCTCAGATCTTTTCGCAATTTTTGCAGCCGAAAGTCTTCGTCGAAAAACAGAATTCCATTCGAGTCGAAGAAAATTTCTGTCCACCGGGTGGATTCGAACCTGATACCTGCCTATCTAAACTACCTTTACGAACGCACACGCTGACGATTACGCTACCGACGACTTGGGTAAACATTTTATTAAAATGATATAATAGTTGCATCGATGTCATTTGCAATCACTCCGTCGTGAATTGCATATAGGAGTTGATGTGATGGCGTACACGTTGACATCCCAATCTTTTTAGCTGAAGAATTCGCAGTTTAAAACAGATATGTTTTCTTGTAATACTGTGACAAATCATAATCTGCATGATAAATAAATTAAAAATGCATACATATATGGAACAAGTCCAACTTTTCTTTCGGAGGACAACTCATATTCATAAAACCCCTTTCGCGCGAAGGAAGCTTCATACATTTCAAAGTTTTCCTTCAAAGTACTATTTTACACAAAATCCTTATTCTAAATATCTTGAAATTGTTTTCTTCGCTCTATGGCAAAATATGAATTTTGTCATTAAGCGAAGGGAGTTTTATGCATTTCAATCCCTTCCAAAAACTGTTGTACCCAAAATCCCCTTTGCGGATGCTAAATAAAATATCTTGAAACTGTTTTCTTCGCTTAATGACAAAATTCGTATTTTGCCATTGAGCAAAGAAAACAGTTTCATGAAAATTCAGAATCGGCAAAGGGGATTTTGTGAAAAATCGTTCTTGGGAGGGATTGAAATGCATAAAACTCCCTTCGCTTCAGTGTTTTCTTCGCTTCAGTGTTTTCTTCGCTTAGTGGCAAAATTCATATTTTGCCATTAAGCGGAGAAAACAATTTTAAGATATTTAGAATCCATTAAATCACTATTAAA
Organism: Alloplasta piceator; assembly: GCA_946863875.1. Lineage (NCBI taxonomy): Eukaryota > Metazoa > Arthropoda > Insecta > Hymenoptera > Ichneumonidae > Alloplasta > Alloplasta piceator. The sequence continues at coordinate 30,837,369 of OX333077.1, read as the reverse complement.
TATTAATATTAAAGGCTCATATTTTAGCAGGGTCTTTTTGTTTAAGAATACTCTGCAAATTTTTCAATGTTCTTTGAAAAAAAAACAGCCGGTTTTTTTGAAACATTCTAATATCTATAAATCGCATTTTTTAAATAAAAACTCTATAAATATTGGGATATCAATCGATTGAAATCATTTAAATGTCTTTGAAATGTACAGAATGTATCGAAATAACTGATTTAATCTTATGAAATTACAATTCAGCCAAATAACTGTGCTGTGTTGTGAAACCTCAACAAGTCATGCACTTTCATTTTTTGTTCTTCTGTTTTTTTGACGATTTCTACACCAATTAATATTGAATTCATGTAAATAAATTAAATCAGGAAAGATACTTCGAAAGAACTTTCAAAAAGAAGTGAAATCAATCACAAAATACTTCTGAGAAGTAAAAAACAAGAACGCCAAGTATAAAATCCCAAAAATTTGAATTCGAAAAAATCCCAAAAATTCAAAATTTACCAGGAAGTTTAAAAATTGGAAATCTGAATAAAAAAATAAAAAATCAAACATGTGCGGTTGACACGCAGTAGAAGTAAAACTTTCCGAAATCGAAAGCAGCGAGGGAATGAGACGAATGCGGTATCAGGAGTGGGATAATTACAGGGTTTATTCATTAAATTTGGAATATCTAAAATGTTGTCATTATCCATCCACGTCTCGGAAAGAATTAGAAAATTCTACGATGATGCTATTTTCTCTAATTGAAAATCTTGTACATGAGCTCATAGCGTCGTGTACGTGTGGTAGTCCGTCGTAAACGCTGGCTATGACACCACTTCCCAAGGCTTCGTAACACGTAGGCTCACATACACGTACTACCACACGTACTACAACCCGTACAAACATACACACGTAGAAAGCTTGGACCGGAGATATAGATATATGTACTATAGCCACTATACGACACTTTTTTTCTCGGCTCGGCTCAGCAATACGCAGGCGCGCACACACGTACACATACATATAACGCTTGGTAGAGAAGAGTAGGGAGGCTCCAGAGGCTACGAACCACTGCACAAAGAGGAGACAAAGAAAATAGGAAATACTGCAATTCTGTATTCTATCTCATTCTCTCGCATGCTAAATCCTCTGGACGAATATGTTTGTCTCTTTTTAGTGTCGCTTTTCCGTTTCATCGAGTTTCAAATCACTCTGGTGCTGAAGAAGTTTCACTTAAAAAAACACACACACACAAGCCAAGCACAAAACTTGGCGCGCGTAAATTTTTAAAGACCACAAGCCAAACTACAAAGCTTAGCGTGCAGGGTTAAGAACCAATACGCTCGGTGAGGAAAAACTAAGTCCAGCCACCCTTAGCGTATAAGGAGAGTCAGCTGTTAAAATTTAAAGACCTGAGGGTACGTTGATCGTGAGAAAAAATATGTAATTCCTAAAAATGAACATGGGCCCTTATGGGTTTCACTGGTTTTTCGGTCTATAAATATTAAATTCACAATCATTACAAAACAGATTTTGACGAGAATTTAAGAATTAGTAAAAAAATATCTAAGGAACATTTATAGAGCTTCATAAAGTCGATTAGGTACTGGTGAGATTCATAATAAATTAATTTGTCTCGAAAAATGCTGATTATTTCATTTTTCTTTTGACTCACTCAGTACCAGGTGAACCTCCTTAAGATGATGTGAAAGTCGATCAGCTGTTATATGAGTGCGAGAGAGATAGCTGAAATTTTCGAATAAGTCTTTCTCGGACATCAGCAACATTTGAGGCAAAACAACAGTTTTAGGCTCTGCATCAGTACATTGCGCAGGGCCTAAAACTTTGGTTTTTTCTTAATTCTTCACCATTTACGAGAAAAACTTGTTCGAAAAATTGTCGGTAAAACAGATCTTTCACATCCTCTTAACGATGGAGTAAGCTCACGAGAGAATGAAAAAGAAAACAATTGAACAAGTGCACTAGTAAGCAACCATAAGAATGAACACAATAGGTAATGGCCGAGTAAACTCGGAAGTGAGTATAAGAAAAATTCCCCGAAAAAAATCAGAAATAATGATACTATCATTATTTCTGGAATAGTTGAAAATTTTTTATTGACTTTTTGTTGTGTCCGAATTCGATAAATCATAGTAGCATCCCTGCACTGTAGTCATTACAATTATAGATTGTGGCCTATATACGTGAGACTTTCCTATTTGTGCGCGCGTATGAGAGAGAGGCGATGAGAATTAATATAACGAAAATCGGGAGTCCGATCCACGATCACGAATAGATTAGACCCGCGATAATAAAGGCCAACAAGTATCATCGATTTTCGTTATTTCGCCCTATTTTATCCTGAAATACAATAAAGCATTTATAGCACATAATAGCTGCAATGATCATAAAGATCGTTGCTACTTTTTTTATCATACATTTTATCGGCGTAACATATGCAATGTTATTTTATTTTCATAACGAATCATCTTTTATTTCCCTCTCTTAAAGGCCGAGCGTTTGAATATTGAATACTCATCTTGAATCTTGAAGGGCGATGACATCCACGACGTACGCAGGAATGCGAGCAGGCCTGGATTTACGATGATTGTCGTGAATGCACGTGGAGATTGAGCGAGTGTATCAGAATATTCGAGATTCTAATTGACAATATGAAAAGCGATGCTCTAATATCGCTTGAATTCGAAAATATCACAACGATCATTGCACACAATGCGTCAGTAATAGGTGAGCAAGCCACAGTAGATGACATCACATAACTTAACTATTCCCTCATTCTCCCGCTCACGTGACTAAGCGCATGCACCCTACGTATGTTGGCCATACACATGATCATAGATGTTTCGTGGTCGCTCGAAGTTTCGAAATGGGGAGAAACAATCATGGGGACAGTTAAGATATGCGGAGTTAAGTTATCTGATCGTCTACTGTACTTGACAGTAAAATATACTTGTAATAATAATCTGTGTTATCACTAGATAAGTTGTTATAATAATTTTCTATCTTATCTCGTGGAAATCCTGCAGCACCTCCCGGGCTTATTTTTCGTAACCCTGCACGCCAAGTTTTTTGGTTTGGCTTGACCTTTAAAAATGTACGCACGCCAAGTTTTTGGCTTGGCTTGTGTGATTTGTTTTTTATGTGTAAACATCTTAGCGCTCGTTCACGGTAAGGGCTAGCTGAGACTCAAGCGTTAGATAAAGTCAGCGTAAGATCTAAATACATTAGACTGGCCGTTATTTGGCGTTACAATTAATTTAACTCCTGCCACCCCCCAAATCGGTTCGAAATACGTAAAAAGTAACGCTGTAATTTTTTCAGACTTTAAAAAAAACGTTTAACCCTTGACCACGGAGGTTGAAGTTTTCCATTTCAAATACATGAGGTTTTCCTGCAATTGCAGTCACTATTTTACTGTGAGCCTAAATATGTTTGTAAAATCTTGAAATTCTCAGAGATTAGTTTACAAGCATGTTGCTACATGGAAAAAAATTCGAAAACCCCTACCCTCAGAATGTTGCGGAACATCACCGTAGTGATTAAAATTTTTCTTTTTTAAATTCAAATTTTTCTTTTCTTCTTTTTTTTTATAAATGTATTGTATGTATTTTTATATAAGTCTATTGGAAGAAGTGAATAAAAAAATACAAAGCATAGAGTATGGTAGGAGTGTGATGAATAACAGCACGAAACAGGCAGAAAAAAATAAAGACCCGATGATAAAGCTAAAAAAAATAACCTATGCGGAAAAAGTAAAAAACAGTACCAAAGAATACGTAATAATCGAACCAGTAAGTAAACAATCATGTCAGCAAACAGAAGGAGAAATTAAAAGCCATGTCGACGTGATGCAGTTGGGAATTGGGATCGATAGAGTCATGAAGGGCGCGAATGGAAGAGTGATACTTGATGTTAAGGAGAAAAAGGATCAAACAAAGTTAAAGAATGAGCTCGAAAAGAATTTGGGAAAAGGATATAAAGTGTACGAGCCAACAAAAAACCTCCCAAAAATAAAAGTGATCGGTATCGAAGAGGAACTGGATGAGATCGACGACAAACAGCTCGTTGGTAACATCATCCGGCAAAACAGATTGAACACAAACGGAAGAGAATGCACAATGCGAGTGATTAAAAAAGTGAAAACGAGTAGAAAGGAAACTAACTTGATACTAGAATTAGACCCGAGAACGTATAAGTCTTTGATAGAGAGTGAAAGAATGAAAGTTGGATTCAAAAATTGTAAATTGTATGACTATGTAAGTGTGATGAGATGCTACCGATGTTGTGGATACAACCACGTCGCTAAAGAATGTACTAACACGGTTAGTTGCAGGAAATGTGGTGGCAAGCATGATGGAAGAGAGTGTAAAGAAAAGTCAAAAAAGTGTGTAAATTGCGTTAGAATGTGCGAAAAATATAACGGCACAGAATTGGATACTGAACATGAGGCGACCGATTATAGATGTCCAGTTTACAAGAGAATATTGGGTAAAGCGAGTAGAAACGTAAAATATAGTGAGGAATAGCAATTAGTAGTATATAAGGACAAAGACATCAAACAAGCACAAGATAACAGACATTGCATACTCCTGTTGAACGCACAAGGATTTATTAATCATAAGGACGAAATTGTAAAATTAGTGAGGGAAGGAAAACCTAATTTTTTGTGTTTAACTGAGACTCATATCACTGAAGATGTTGGTGAAGTGGAGATAAACATTGATAATTATGAAGTAGTAAGAACTAATACAGAAAATATGAGAACAGGAGGAGTGATGACTTACATTAAAAAAGATATTGCATATAAAGTAGTCGCTATAAAAAGCCGAGAACAAAACATGTGGTGGAATGTTATACAACTAAGAGGTACACATGAAGGTATTGTCATTGCAAACGTTTACCACTCGCCTAATAAAAGTAATGGGAAATTGATAGAAATGATTATTCAAGAAATTGAACAAATATTAGAAATGGGGCACTTGATTGTGGTTGGAGGCTTTAATTTAGACGTGACAAAAAAAAATCACTATGTAAAAAGGCTTTTGAATAATTTTTTATCCATGGGACTTGAACAATATGTAAATAAACCTACTAGACTAACAAATACCTCAGAGACTACAATTTACCTGGTTTTTTCAAATTTTTTCGTAAAAACCGAAGTGATGACAACACCTAAAATTACCGATCATAGTATTATTAGAGTAAAATTAAACGTAGATACAAACAATGACAATGAGACAACTATTTTTTATAAAAGGGATAATGATAAATTCTCCGAAAGTAGATTTAGTGACGTTTTAAGAGATAAGATAAATAAAAAAGAGAACGGAGAAATGACAATAACCGAATTGGCATGTCAAACAGGACAGTGGGTAAGTGAAACTATGAATGAAATAGCACCATTAGTTAAAAAAGTGATGCGTACTAAATGGGTGAATAAACCATGGATTAATCGAGAGGTGAGGAGAGTCTGCGAGGAGCGGGATAATGCATATAAACAGGCGATAATAATGAGAACACAAAGTAAATGGGAGGCATATAGAGAAAAAAGAAATGAAGTTGTGAGAAGGATACGGAGAAATAAACAATTATATTACGAACAAAACATAGATAAACAAAAGCATAACTCACAAAAAATGTGGAAGACATTGAAACAGCTAATTGGAGATAAGAAAATAAATTCAGTATCCAAAGGAATAGAGTTCGAAGGAATATTATATACGGACCCAAAAGAAATTGTAAATAGATTTAATTCCTTTTTTTTAGATAGCGTAGATAATATAGTGAATGAAATAGGAACCGAGGAACAAAATGAAAATAATAGTAATACGCACATAATTATAAATGATAATTTCAATCTCGAACAATTTGATGTCATTACGTACGAGGGACTCAATGGTATAATTAATAAGTTGAAAGCAAAAAAAGGGTCAAAGAGTGATATAACAACAGATATGCTGAAAATTGCTTGGAAAGCATACCCGAATATAATCCTGAAATTGTTAAATAGATCAATGCAAGAAGGGGAAGTACCTGAAACCTGGAAAATTCATCCAATACCTAAGGTATGCGGCAGTAAAAAGGCAGAAGAATACAGGCCTATAAATACGCTACCGTTGCTCGAGAAAATTCTAGAGCAAATGGTAAAAAACCAGCTAGTTAAATATCTCGAGATGAATAATATATTAAAAAAAGAACAATCGGGTTTCAGAAAAGGTTGTTCCTGCGAAACTGCAATACAAGATACGTTAATTGAATGGCGAATTGAGATGGACCAAAGTAAAATTATAGGCGTTGTATTCATCGATTTTAAGAGAGCGTTCGAAACAATAAATAGAGAGGAAATGATAAATAAAATGAAGAAATACGGGATAGGAGGAAAAGTGATAGAGTGGTTTGAATCCTATTTAAAAAACAGAACGCAATGTGTAATTTATGAAAATACTATGTCTGTTGAATTGTTGGTCAAGCATGGG